>JAQPPZ010002035.1:4200000-4616405 GCA_028583015.1 Wollemia nobilis | reverse complement strand
GAAAAAGGGATAGAAGGAGAATGGAATCCAATCAAAGGGTATGTAGTCACTCGAAGCTTGACCATACAAATAAATTGGGTATCCCTCGAAAAGAAGAGAAATAATGGAATCTAATCGAAGGTATGTAGTCGCTCGAAGCGTGACCATATAACATCAACTTGATGTCCACAGGGGAAGAAGAGAAAGAATAGAATCTAATAAAAGGTATGTAGTCGCTCGAAGCGTACCATACAACATCAACTTGATGTCCACAGGGGAAGAAGAGAGGAAGGAAAGAAGAAAAAGAGGAAAGAAATAAAAATAATGTTGGTAAATGAAAATGAATGATTATGAATGCAATGATGTGATTTTGCTGAGTCCGTATGACATCTTTCGATACCATACCAGTTTCTTGAGAATGACAACTTTTGACTGCTTTGCTTTTGCGACCATATCAACATGGTCCAAAAGTATAATTAGGACAAAAGCCTAACTAAATATTTGCTATTTATTGATTGATGAGAACATGGTGACAAGTGTCAAACCATTTGAGTTAGTTTAACATTTGGATTGTCAACTCGCGACCAGATCAGCATGGTCACGAAGTCCATTTCCAAATGTTGTGCTAGGATTAATCAAATGTATCATTCATTGTGTACTCGACGTACATGAATGGTAGATTGACTTCTCCATAAAAACGCGTAACTATCATGATGTAACCCATGTCTATTTGGGATTGAGATTATAATAGTATGATAATCTTCAGCAAAAAAATTTGTAGACAAATACACTAACTACGCTTTTGGATTTTTGATTTTTTGGTTGCATGCAAAGCTGACTTTGGATGTGAATACCCCCTCAAACGAGGAAACAACAATGAGGTGAATGAAGTGTGATGAATTGATGATGTAGTGATTGATAAATAAATATCAATACATGATGATTATGAAATCAAATGAAGTGAAAAGACAAGTTTAGAAGGTTCCTAGGGTTTTATGAGACAAATGCCTGCTTTCCTAGGGTTTTGGGGGTGTTTTGGGGTAAATCAGTGATAAATGAATATTTGAGCCCTAATTTGCTTGGAATGGGCTCATTTTAACTTTGCATGACAGTGAAAAGTGATTTGTGAAAGCATCCAATGACACGAAGAGATTGAAAGCAATGAATTTGGGAGTGACAATGACAAGGAGATGTAGATCAGCTGGTAGTAGGCATGGAGACCCACCGGTAAGTGTTCTTTTGCTTTGTTTTTGTGTTTGTTTAATTTAGTGAACTTTTATTTGATATTTGGATCAAGCTTATTTTTGTATTCTATGAAGCATATTGCAGTTTATATAAATTTTAGTTTGTTCGGTATCTTCCCTTGCTTTAAAATTTTCTTTTCTATTTTGGTTTGCATTTATAACTCCTATATTTGAATTTGTGCAATGTATTTCCTCATCCATCTTTGTATTATTTGTTAGTATGTAATAATGGATTTTTTCTTTTGATGATGTATAGGAGTTGAAAATTATTGATTTGATGTAGCTTCTCCTATTAAATAATCTACATTTTCATATTAAATTTTGTCTTATACCCAAAATTTTCCAACCATTTATTCATCATTTTCACTGTAATTTAATGATATTTATGACCTCAAAGTTTATGATGAAATATGTCAACTATGAAGACCAGAGTCTCTACGAAAAATTGCGCTCAGTTAACTCGGGTGGAAGTCTCAACCATCTGGCCCAGTTGTTTAAAATAATCAGGATTGGTACTTGGCATACGGCAGGATGTGATAGTTTTGTTACCTTCCGTATGTTTGGGAGAAGGTTTGACACAATTTTAGTTGATACTATATATTTTTTGTATTGTATGAAGCATATTGCAGTTTATATAAATTTAAATGTGAAGGCATTACTTTTTCATCCAGTTAAAGAATATTGCTTATAGTTTCAAGCATGTATCTTGATCATCATATGCTTAACGACTGTTTAATAAATTTGTGGGTGTTTGCCTTGTAGCTTTTATTTATTTATTAATATGTTAACCATTGTTTAATATATTAGTGGGTGTTTGATTGTTGGTTTTATATATTTATTAATACGTTAGATGTGACTTTTTTTAGGTTTATTTTTATTATAATATTAAAATATAATAATTGTTTTTTATATTAAAGGAATAGTATGCATTGTATTTTTTTATCATTTTATTATGGTTTTATTCATTGCATTTTCATTTTATTATGGTTTTGAATCTTGTTCTTTGCTGTCATTATAAACTTCAGTTGAGTTGGGTAAAAGTTTTTATATTGTTCATAATGAAACATAAACTTCAGTTGAGTTGGGTAAAAGTTTCCATATTGTTCATAATTTGTTCATAATGAAACTTATCTTGTAAATATTAATGTTCTTACAAAGAGTTTGAAATGCAAGAAATAATTTTATAAACACATTATTCTTTATATTGCCTTGAAAATCCTACAATGCATGGATGATCCTCTATAGTTATTACTTTCTTATACTGCCTTGAAAATCCTAAATTTTATTGGATATCTTTTGTATGCTTTTCTTTATTATGTTGCTCTCGAAACCCTAAAGTGCAATGAATACACTTTGTACTACTTTCATTTTTATTGTAAGGAGAAGATTTACCTGGACTAATCTTGACCTCCTTCATCTCATTCATTTTATAGTTTGTTCTGCATCCTCCTTTGCATTAAAATTTTACTTCCCATATTGGTTTGCATGTTTAACTCCTATATTTGAACTTGTGGATTGTACTTCCTCATCCCTTGTATCATTTGTTTCTTCTAATGATTTATTTGAGTAAACAATGATGGATTTTTTCTTTTTATGATGTATAGAGGTTTTTCTTACTAATTTCCTAGTAGTTGAAAATCGTTGATTTGACTTAGTTTCTCCTACGAAATAATCTACTTGTTTCATATTGAATTTTATGCACAAAATTTTCCAAGCGCTTGTCCATAATTTTAACTTTGTTATCGCTTTCATATGTCTAGTTTCATGATATTTATGACATATGAATGCAATATGTTTATAATCTACTTGTTGATCCCATTTTCATGATTCATATTTAATCCTAATAGATTGTGGTTAAGGTTCTAAAATATCAATGGAAACTCATATTCAAGTGTATACAACATGCCTTACCTCCTTAGTGGTTGGTCCTTCTTGGATGAAATTGCCTAGAGTATTGCCAATATTTTTCAAAACCCCTTTGTTGAGAATTTGATAAGGATGTCCAAAAAACCTAATCCACATTGGAAGACTAATAATTGGATTTGTCTCCACAAACAATTTCTCACTCCATGGTATTAAATATAATACATATTTACCCATAAATCAAGGGAATCCATCCATTATTTAATCCGTTATTTTTGAACTAGAGGAGATAAAGAGAAAAATTTGTATTCAATCTCCATTTCCACTTTGATCCAATTTTGAATCTTAAAAAAGTTTGGCTAGTATCCACAAATTTTTCATATTAACCCTTTGATTTTAAGATCCATTATATCATGCTCAATCACCTCATCTAGGGTTATGCATAAGGGGTCGGCCCCGAAATCTATTTGTAAAATCAAGTCGAATCGTCTTAGAATCTCGACGATATTTGTAGAAGTATACATGGCGAATTACATTTATTTGTTTTCAAAAAATTTCAAATCATGCCGAATATCATTAAATTATCTCCAAAAAATTTCAAACCGTGGTGAATTTTTTTGTGTTGGGGGCTATGAATATCAATTTGCAAAATCTAAAAAATATACGACATACTTAAAATCTTTCAGTCGATATGAAAGACTTTAGACCGACATGATGATTGATAGTATGATGATTAGATGCATTCATGATGTTCGACTATAGGAATACTTTATAAGCTGCAATAATGTCGATCAATTGCAAGCATGTCGATCGGCTGGATATATTTTGATCGACTACAGACATACCGATCTATTGCAGGCATGTTGATCGGCTAGAGGTATGTTGATTGACTGTAGGCATGATGATCGATTGTAGGAATATCGATCGACTGTAGATATGATGATCTATTGCAAGAATGAAGATCAGCTATACGTATGATGATCGGTTGCAAGCATGATGATAGTCTATAGGTATGACGATCGGTTGTAGGTATGATGATCGGCTGCAGTTATGACAATCGGCTATAGGTATGATGATCGGTTGTAAGAATATCGATTGGCTGCAGGAATACCAATCATTTTTAGGTATGATGATCAGTTGGAGGAATACCAATCGATTGTAAACATGACGAATGGATGCAGGTATGACAATAAACTTCTAGAATGTCGATCAATTGTAGTTATGATGATCGACTATAGGAATGTCGATCGGTTGTAAGCATGATGAGTTGTTACAGGCATGATGATCAAATTTTGAAATATCATTTGACTACAGGCATGATGAGCGATTGTAGGCATGACAATAGGCTACGAGCATGATGATCAATTGCATGAATGTCGATCGGTTGCAGGTAAGATGATCAATTGCATGTAGATCAGTTGCAAGTGTGTTAATGTGTGATAATAGTTTTGATGTGCCATGTGTCACCAATACATTGAACGATTATATGTAGAGGACACATGTCACCCATATAGGAGCTTATTGCATGCAAAAAAGTCTATATAAAGGGATTAACAATCATTTTCTCATCTTTTCTATCACATTTTTAACCATTTTCCTCATATTTTAATGCATTATCACCCCTTTTCCTCTTGTTTTAATGCAATTTTAACCCTCTTCCTCCACTTTTATCTTGGTTTTATCATTTTCCCTTAATTTTTAAGCAATTTTTAATCTATTTTCTCCTGTTTGAACCCTTGTCCACTATATCTTCTTATCCATACCCGTACACCCTATGGCATCCCCTACAACCCCTGGAATGTTAAAATTTAATTGTAAAAACCTTGTTTACCCCTTGATTTCAAAAAATTCATCAACCCCAGGTTATGACATGTCTTAGGTCACGGACTGTGGTCTTCAGGGTCTAGTTTCAATGCCGCATTTTGAAACGGACATTAAACGGGTGGAGAGGATCATTGCAACTTATAATATGGATTCGAGCAAGATAAATATTTTTCTTGACAACAAAAACATTGCTTTTTCTTTCACAACCACAAATGTCGCCAGATTGATAGCATTGGCCCAGACTGATGTTGAGCCTGTCACTTTTAAATACCAATTAACTAATGAGGATAAACTCTACTTGGAGATCAACTTCAAAGTGCAGTCAAAATATTTTCAAGGTATAACTATTTTTTTATTTAATTGAATTTAAATTCTTGTCACTAGTGTACAATTACTAATTTTATATTTTTGTAGTTATGTCCACCAAGTCCAGAAGGGGTTTGATCGTACCGACGATTGAAAATAAATTTCTTCGGGCATGTTGCAAATTCTTCCTTTCCAAACTCATTCTACAAGGAAGGCCGATAGAAATTTTGATGTGGGCCTTAGCGTATTTGGTCCGTTGTATTGCACACCAAAAATTTGACTGGTCCACCTATGTCTCACATCGGATTAGATTGGAAATTAAGAACGTGAAAACCCACGCTTCACCCTCACCGATAGTTAGCACATGCAATTATATTATTACTTTTTTTATGAATCTTTTTATAATTTACAGAACACTCTTGTACCAACATATTGGCACTCAAACCTAGTCAATTTAGCCATGACAGAACAATAGGTTCAGGTAATTTTTTTTTAATATTTAAGTAAAAAATTTATTTTTCCATTATTTGTCTTTTTGTAATTTTGACATTTTATACCAAACACAGAAAAGGGCTTCCTCTTCCTCTTCAAAGCGGGATGCTGTTGTCAGAGGTTATAATCCAAAGGAATCAGGAGACTCCGAAACTCCTATGGAGGAAACAACACCACTGGTAAGGAGAAGATCAACATAGAAATGTAGAAGATCTAGTTCTCTTGATCATCGACAACCTGTGGTTGCACATCATGTGCCAATGGGTGTAGTTGTACAAGAGGTTTCATCTTCGGGGAGTAAGTTTTAATTACTATCGAAACAAATTTTTCATAATTTTTTTACTATTTTTAATTAATTTTGTTATTTTTTCAAATGTACAACATGCCAACATTCCATTTGCAACAACAGCTATGCAAGATGTTTTTTCTTCTGTCGGTAAGTGTTATAACAAATTTTACAACCAATTTTCATAATTTAATTTTATAACTATTTTTTATTTTCTACCTTCACAAAATTTCTACCTTCACAAATTTTATAACTAATTTTTATTTTTATGTTTCAAGGTCCCTTACAACAATTTTGTCAACAAAATCAAAAAATATCACCCTCTCCTCCACAATGTCAAACTCAAATGCAAGGTCAATGCTTCCTAGTTGGACAAAACTTTTTTCCATCTCAGCCACAAAGAGAAGCAACACAAAAATTATCAAATAAGGAAGCATCAAAGACAAGATTCGGTTGTATTTCTATTGCTAATTTTACTTTTAAGGATATATATGAAGCTTCTGGTTTTGGTTTGGATGAAGTTCCACTTGATAAAGATTTATTTTTGCAAGATAACACACCCACTACTTTCCAACTATCATAATTGCTTCAATACAAAGGAAATGAAGGTGCATAATGTTCAAGAAAATCTCCTCCAAGGGGAACAAGCACCTGTCAGGCTCCTCCTCGACAAGATAATGAAAGATTATACATTTTAGAAAAGATTTGGTTTTTGATAATATTGAATTTACAATCAAGGATTTACTACTTTCGAATATAACAAAAATGGAAAAATGGGAGTATCGGGCAAAGGTGTTGATAAAGAAATTTAATGCCCAATACAATAATTTTTCAAAAGAGAAAAAAAAATTGTTGTTGAAAATGAACCTGAAAATATGGAGGCTCTGCTACAACAAGTAAAATCTGGTATTTTGAATGTAAATACATCATAAACAAATGAAATTTTAAATTTTATGATGAACAGATTGGAGAACATAAATGGTGAGGCCCAAGCTTATTACAATGAATGGGCAAGTGATAAGAAAAATTTTGTTGTTATTGTAGCTGCAAAGAATGTTGTTGAGGTTTGACATCATTTTTGAGTTCAAAAAAATTTGTTCTCTTTTTTAAAATGTATTTATCTTTTAATGTTTATTAACTATTTTTCCTTTTTGCAGGTAAAGTATGAAAATCTCAAGAAGTAGGTTCAAAACCCGCATGACTATCTCAGGATGGCAAAGGAGTTCTTAAACACTTCTATGGCAATGAAGAAAAGAGAACATAAATTAGTTCGACAAAACAACATTTTATGGAAAATCATTATCTGTAACGGATTGGATCCTGATGTTATGCTAAAGGATAAGGGTAAATAAGTTCAAGGACCAACATCTAAAGATGTTGGTAAAGAAGAAATCACCCTTCTCGATGGAATGCAAAATGTTGAGAAGATCCTTATCAATTTTGGAGCAATTGATAGTACTATTACCCAACCCAAGAAAAGAGCCACTGTAATATAGAATGTGGTAATCGTGGAAGTAGTGGATGATGAAAAAGGAGTTGAACATGGGAAAGAAGAGGGAGAAGTCATTGCTATGGATATTGTGGAAGCGATTGAGAAGGAAAAAGGAGTGGAGGAAGGGGGAAAAGATTCTGAAGTTAGAAATTGAATTTTAAAACTTGATATTTCGAAAGACAATTTTAAGACATTTCATACGTTTTCATTTGAAAACAAGATACTTGCTTTTATTATTTTACTATTACACTATTTACATTTATAATTGTGTGTTATTTTCATTTTGTATTTTTTATTATGCTATATTGTTTTCATATTCAATGTTAGTTTACGATGGAGATATTAATGAAATGGTTTACTCTATATGCTATATTTCTTTATATTTCAATTTTCAAATGATTTTACAAATGATATATCTATTCATGTGTTTAAATTTCAGTTTATTCATATTCATTCTTGTTGTAGTATAAAAGTGAGTATTTTCATTTATATTATGCTATATTGTTTTTATATTTCAAGTGAGTTTACAAAGGATATATCTATGCATGGGTTTCAATTTTCAGTGCATTCATAGTCATTCTAGTTGTTGTATAAAAATGTGTATGGTCATTTGTATTATGCTATATTGTTTTTATTTCAAAGTGAGTTTACGAAGGATATATCTATGCATGGGTTTCAATTTTCAGTGCATTCATAGTCTTTATAGTTATTGTATAAAAATGAATATGGTCATTTGTATTATGCTATATTTTTTTATATTTCAAAGTGAGTTTATAAAAGATATATCTATGCATTGGTTTCAATTTAGTCATTATAGTTGTATAAAAATGAATATGGTAATTTATATTATGCTATATTGTTTTTATATTTCAAAGTGAGTTTACAATGGATATATGTATGAATGGGTTTAAATTTTCATTTACTATATCTAGAGTAATATACTACATGCACTTTTCATACATATGTAGAGAAAGTTTTACTAGTTATGTATATATACAAGGTTTACTCAATGATAAAGCATAAACCATTAAAAATCACTATATTTTTTCACATTATACAACTTATGATACTGATGATACATACATACATACATTTAAAGTCAAAGGAAAAATAACTATTTGTTATCAAAATATTCAAATAGTTCAATAACATAGCATCATTACGTATAAATGGTTTTCAAATTTTCAACTTACTTAAAGTTATAGCTTAAATCATAAATATTGAAAAAATAGAAGTGTCCATATCATTAAAAAACAAACATGCATAATATTTGAAAATTGAATGATTATATGATTTTTTCAAATCACTAAAATTTTACAACAAATCAAATACGAAAAATCTTTGATAATATGAAATTTTTCAAATCATTGACATATATAAATGATATCAAATACTGAAAATCACTAATAAAATGAATTTATTCAAATCACTAAAATTTTACAAAATGATTTCAAATCCCAAAAATATTAGATTATATGAATTTGTCATATAATCATTACAATTTTTAAATTTTTGGAAGCTGATACAATGCTTTATTGACTTCTCCAAAAAATTCGAGAATCATTTGTGAATTCTACGTTTCCATAATATCATCATCACTCCTAGCTGAATCATTTTTGTCATTATCAACCATATTAGAGATACCTCTTCTTTCTGCTAAGGACTTCCAATATTTCAACACTCTATCATAGGGAAAGTTACCCACCTCGTACGATGACACATACATTCTCAAAAAATTTTCCAAATTTTTGTCCAACCTATTATGAACTTTTGATTTAACAAAATTTAATGCACTGAAAACCCTTTCGTCTTCAACAAATCCCAAAATCATTGTCTGACATAATTCATATAAAATAAAGTATTCACTTATAGTATCTTGCAAGACACTACTTCGATACAATTTTTGCTAGAAACACGTGATTGAACTAGTCTCATGTGGATTTTTAAATTGTGCAATTTAATTATCCATTGTTATTTCAAAATTGATTGATTGATGTCTCAAAATATCTTTGTTTGGAATACCAGTGATCTAAATGCCATTTATTTCCATACTTTTAGAGAAATGTGTCATAATATTGCCCATATATTTTACAAAAAACTCACTTCTACTACTATGGTCACCACAAGGATTCCAAAAATTAGGATTAAAAATAGCCATGGCCTCAAGTGTATCATCTCTCTTAAAACAATCTCTTATTTTACTTGTTAATGCATTTGCAATTCTTTTCAATTTATTCTTAGTGCTATCCAAAACCTCATTGAATCCAGAATGTGTAATAGGTACTTTTTCAACATCATTTTTCAGAGTATTTAATCACTTTGCAAAACGATATACAAGAATAAAATTTCCATAGATAACAATACAAATATTATTGTTGATGTTGAACTTTGAAAAGCTATTCGGTTCATTGACATTAATTAACATATTCTAACTATCAAACTTGGGATCCTCAAAATGTTTATCAAATAAATAAATCCTGTTAATAATCATACATATTTGTTTTCTCATCCTCATGAAATCAACAATATAAATTGCCCTTTCCTGTGCAAGTTTAATCATAGTATTCATTTCTTGTAACTTTGGTAGAATACCACATAATGTGAGAAGAGTTTCCAAGTCAGTCATACAAAAAAGTAAATATGTTGCCTTGTCAACATCTCTACAATGTGCATACATAAACCCAACCAAGGATTGATATTCTAAAAAAATCCTTTTTGCAAGAAGAAACAATGAAATCCACCTAGTTTCCACATATTTTAATATTTTTCTGCCTTCAGTTACACCTATAGAAAACTGTTGAAACTGTGCAAACCTTTTTGAACTGCATGAAAAGTATGAGTGTATATCGCGGATTAGTTCTTCCACTTTGGCTACATTATCAAAATTACTCACAATTTTGTATGTAAGATTCATTCAATGAGCCATGCAATGAATAGGAATCACATATGGGGCAATGGAAATCTGAAGCCTAACACAAATACCATTCCTTTATCCTTGCATTGTAGCCACACCATTAGCTCCAACACAAATTAACTTTGTGGCAATTTTCTTTTCATCCATTCCAAAAATATCCTTTAAAATGGTTACAACAACATTATAAATGTTAATTGTTCCATGCACACATTTTGTTGCATCCTTCCACCTATGAAATCTGTTAATTGTTCCATCACTTCGTATTTCTTTGATGTAAACTTTTCCATAGTGTTTTTCTATTGTGTCTTTCTTATTTTGCAATAAATAATCATTTCCCAGCTTCAATATACAAATACTGCATTTACACACATTCAGTTTCTCATCTCTCTCAATAAAGGGGTATAACCGTACCCATTCATTTTTAAAATCTCTTCCAATAGTTCATTTTCTTATCTTTTGATGTTTATATTTTTTACTGCAATATTCTCCAAAGGTCTGAATTTTAATTGTACTATCTTTTTCTTTTTCAATTGATGTGTCTGAATTTAAAATCTCCTAAAGTGGTTGTTGAATTTCATTATTAGGAAAATTATCATGTGGTCCCATCTCATCTACTAGAATATCTTTGAGTGAATGCACATCAAGGTTGATAATGTTTACTGCATTCAATGTTTGGTGTTCTCTATCATTTTTTGTTATAAAAAAAGTACTATTTTAAAGAATTAACAGAATAAAGTTTTACAAGGCATTTAAAAAGAGGTAGATAAGCAAAAAATCATTTATCTATTAATAGAGAAATGTTTTACATTTAAGAAGAACAAATTTTTTAAAAAACTAATGATAAAAGGTGTCTGTACCTACAAGTTATGTAGAATCTGTGGAGATTGATGCCTCATTGCATTTTGATATTTATGTAAAATATTTCATAATTATCTTTTTACAAGAAGATTGGCCTCCCTTCTTTCCATATTCAGTAGGTGACATTGTATCTGTAAATAAAAACCTTTAGATATTAGGAAATGTATATGAATTTGAAGGAAAATAGCAGATATCCCTCAAGACGAACCTATGATCCTAAAACAACATGATAGGGAATACTTATTGACCACATTTATAGATAGTGTTTCTACACTGTGTATGAAATATACTCTAAGAGACAAGAAGAAATATCTGACAAGAGAAATGCTCCTAACACACAACCAAATGACATTGATAGTTGTCTACCACAATTGCATATAGTTCACCTATAGTGCCTATGAAACTGTAGAAAAATATATTTAGAAAAAAGAACAATGGAAGAAGAATACTCTATCGATTTTCAATCATGAATCCTCTACAATCAATAGGCTTTTACCGATAGATACTTCCCTACAACCGATTGGCTTATATCGATCAACAATCCCTACAACCGATAGACAAATGCTGATCACATATCCCTACAACTAAAAAAATGATGTCGATTGATACCTCTACAATTGATAGATAAATAACGATCGACTGTCCCTGCAATTGATAGGCTTATAACGATAGAAAACTCTACAACCAATCGACAACAATGCAATCGACCGTCTAACGTTGATTGACATGATCCTGCAACTGATAGACTAATGTCGATCGGCACATCTATAACCTATTGACAAATGTTGATACCCAATCCCTTCAACCAACAGGTAAACATTGATCGACAATCCTCGCAACTGATAGAAAAATGACGATCGACACCTCTACAACCGATCGACTAATGATGATCGACATAGTTCTACAATCGACTAAATAATGTCGATTGACACCTCTGCAATGGATAGGTAAATATCAATAGACAATTCCTACAACCGATAGGCTTATACCAACAAACACAGCTCTGCAACCTATCAGCTAATACCGACAAACACGGCTCTACAATCAATTAGATCATGCTGATAGACATAGCTCTGCAACCAATTGGCTTATACCAATAGACACGACTCTGCAATCGATATCCTTATTCTGATGGACATGGTTCTACAATCGATCATCTTACATTGACAAACATGACTCTATAACCGATCATCTTATACTAACAGACACGGCTCTACAACTGATCATCTTACACCGATAAACATGGATCTACAACTGATCAGCTTATGCCAACAGATATGGCTCTGCAACCGATCGTCTTGCATCGATCGACACTCCTCTGCAATCGATTGGTTTATTTCGATAATCACTCCTCTGTAACCTTCTCAAGTTTTTTGTTGTTTCAGAGCTATTTTTGAGTTAGATTATTTTTTATGTATGTTTATCGGTACCTTGTATAGTATATATACGGGTAGTATATGAGGCAATTTGGGTGAAAAAAATAAAATCATTTATAATTTGAAGGCGATTTGGGTGGAAAATATAAAATCATTTATAATTTGAAGGCGAATTGGGCAGGAAAATCAAAATCATATGTAATTTGATGTTGGGGAATTAAAATAAATTTAGGTTCATGATTATCAACAGCGGGCGAATTTACCCCAAAAAAACTTACACCCATAAATTTTTGTTGAATGGGCCCCAATGAAAGGATCCAAAATTAGCCTTTTCAAAATTTTAAAAAACCTAAATAGAGCCAATTTATGATATTTCGTGTTTATGCATAACCCTGACCTCATCCTTGGTAATTACTTTTGGTGTAGTATCTCCTACTTAGATATGGTTTGCCATAAATTCACTATTTCTCTTATTACTAAACATGGCATCCATATATTCAACTAGGGCATCCCTACTTCCAACTATAAATATTTTTATTAGATTTTAAAATTTACTTTGAGAAATATTTTTTTATATTTCATAGAATTTTTGCTCATTTTTATTAGTTTGGAAGAACCTTGAAGGAATTTACATATACTTTTTTCTTTCTTTTTTTCTAAAGGAAAGATATGATTATATTATATTCAAAATATTTTCATACATCTTGTAGGCTCAATTGCCTATACATAATTTAAAAATATTTCTAGATGTGACTGGTAGGTGTAAGATACTTGCTAGCATGGATACAATCCATACTTTAAACTATGAAATAAAATTACACATAACTTAATCGTTTAGTAGCTCCTCAAGATTGATGATCCACTTTTCTTCAAGTAGCTCCTCTCACAGTTGTGTTTTCTATTCTCTTTCTACATCCATAGAAACTTTATTTTTCTATAACTCCATTAGGGCCTACTTATTCACTTCTTTTCTTTCGAGCTACTTTATCTCATAGTTGTTTTTATACTGCACACAATATCACACTTTTTAGTAACCTTCTATTTTTTTCTTTGTGAATTTGAGGTGAAAATAAGTTGTATTTATAACCTCATTTATTAATTTATTTTTATTTCTATCGTTCTCCTTCTCAATGCAGGAACAAGTAATGTAATCAAACTTACATTCCAATAATTTTACTCTCATCTATATAGTTTTGAGTTGTATTGATGATAACTCCTTCTTAGAGAGGGCAAAATTCATGTCTCTCAAGTCTCTGTATACATGAAGTTTAATTCCTTGTTCCACTACCAATTTAAGTTTTATTTCGCATCAGATCACATCTATCATATTATTGGTTGTTTTCCTTATGTTTGACCTGATTTGGGTTACATCTCATGGAGAAGATACCAAGATTACTCTTCTAGTTGAAGCCTTGCATGGATTTGACTTGGATATACTTTTTCTATTACTAGTGCTTAATGTTATTTTACATTCATGCTAATTTTATTTCTTATATTAATATTTTAATCATATTTTTTATGGTTAATTTATTGAATAATAAAGAATTTTTAAAACTGGTTATATGGGATTTAAAAGGATCCCACCTGTATTACATCATCGAATTTGTAAGGGCAAATATGGATAGTATTGAAAAATAAGTTTAGAAGATATAAAATTAACACTAAAGGTGTTTACATAAGCTAAATAATTAAGGAACATTGGGGATGGAAAATGGAGACCAAAAAATAGCTTTAATAGTTATTGTTTTGATAGAGATTTCATTTATGAATTGAAATATTGATTATTTACTTTGATATTGGTTTTCTTAATATATGTGATAGCCATTTAAAAAATAACTTAATAGAGAATTTCTTGTCAATATAAATTTTGGTGGAGAACAAGGGTTGTTCTCGTGACCCCACATTTATCAAATCACATAATCACAACGCTCTTCTTTAGAGTCTGAGATTTTCTAACAGATTCAATTATCATCTCAATTGAGTTGCTTAGTTAGAAACCTACATCATTTTACATAAAATTTTTAAATTCTTGATTTTTTCATTTTTTGGAACTTTTTAATTTTTGTTGTGAATACAAATATTCTATAATTCAACATCATTCTTGATATTTTCCTACAACAAAATTCACACTACTATACTTCACGTCTACTATCTATGCATTGCATCTTAGTAGTGTAATATTTCTAAAGCAACACACTATCATAGCTTACTTTACTAGATCTAGATTGCTTGTTTCATTCCCCAAACACAACTGCAACCACAAAAGCTATAATTAATAGTATATTTGAAAGCACATTAATATTATAAAATAAAGCATATATTAACAATGAAAAATATTAAATTAAATCTTAATCATTATTTAATTTAGGTAATTAACATTTACTTGTTAGCTTTAGCTAAACTTACTACTCCCTCTAACTAAAAAAGAGAATTTAACTTCACAACCCTCAATTAAAACCCCTCTATATATACATATTTATTTTCATCCCTTAATTTACTTGTAAACCTGATTAACTCTATGACAAGATCTTGAAATAACACAATTATCTCTTGTATATTCCACGGAGGCTTTCCTTTCCTTAAAACCATTATCCTTTTGAGGTCTATTTCTTTGTGTTCATGTGTGAATGGTATTCCTCTCCTTTTTCAATCCCACCAAAACTCTTGTCTTCATCAATATCTTCTATTTTTTCATATTGTTCATAATGAGACTTATCTCTTAAATATTAATGTTGTCCTAAAAAATTTGAAATGCAAGGAATAATTTCATAAACACTTTCTTCTTTATATTACCTTGAAAACCCTATAATGCATGGATGATCCTCAATAAGCATTACTTTAATACGCTAGAAATACCAAATTTTCTTGGATATCCTTTATACGCTTTTATTTATTGTGTTTCTCTCAAAAACCCTAAAGTGAAATGAATACACTCTATACCACTTTTATTTTCAGTACAAGGAAAATATTTTATGATACTTGAGAGATATGAAGATAATTTATTTGGATTAACCTTGATGTCCTTCATCTCATTCATTTTCTAGTTTTCTTTGCATATTCCTATGCTTAAAAAATTTCTTCCCATATTCCTTCAAATGTTTAACTCTTGTGTTTGATCTTTTACATTGTACTTCCTCATCCCTTGTATTATTTTTATTTTTTCTTCTAATGGTTAATTTGAGTAAACAATGATGGATTTTTCCATTTGATAATGTATAGCATTTTTCTTACCTATTTTATAGGAGTTGAAAATCCTTGGTTTGACCCATATTCTTTTATGATATGATCTACTTTTTTTATTAAATTAAAGAGATTTTTGAGATACCTCCATAAATCTTTACATCCACTCCAAAAGAGGTATAAAAATATAAAATCACATCCTATCTCCAAAGAGATAAAACCAATCCTGCCCACCCAATCATAACCAATAGGACAACCAAAGGAACAACATGAAATAAACAAGGTTAAATTTTGATGGTATTAGCCTTACTCAAAGATGTCTCCTCCATGATCTCATTGACCAACTAAAGAATCTTCTTTGGATAAACCACCATAATTTTAGCATGTCCAACTTAGACTTCAAAAAATTTTGCTCATCCTTGAGAAAAATAAGAAATCCTAGAGAAGGACCCCTTAAGGAGTTAGGGGTGAGCATTTTGTGATTTAGAAACTCTATACAAACTCTTAATCCATGAGACGACCAAGGACAAGTTCCACATAAATGAATATTGGTGCTCAATACCCACCTTACTAATATGATTCAAATTCAAAATCAAAATTGAATTGTTGCTGCCACCTCTTGAATAAGCCATATACTTATAGTAATTATGTAATACTCTTGTTTTTAGAACACAAATCGAGGGCTAATAGCTATAAATTAGTTCTAGCATCAAGAATATTTTGAAGATCCTTAAGGAAATTATCCCTCAATATCTTGAAGCTCACACTAACACATCGATATTAGCCACCCGATTCGCTAGCGCATTTTCTTTCATAAAAATGTGTATCACCTAAAATTGATTTAAAGTAGCAAAGAGTCTCATCACATTCATTGAAACCTTCAATATCCATGTTGTAAACACCTAGTGTAGTCATGAAAAATTGACCCACTTTTAGTGGGTAATCTTCCTTAATGCCCCTTGTTAGAGATACTATGCTACAATAACTACGATTATTATCTCATTTGGTAATTAGTAGATTCTCCTAGGTAGATTTAATTTATTGTATGGTAAAAAATAGTTTGTTACTTTTTTCATTAAATATTTACTTTTACTATTTACCTACAAGATATTCAATGTGGAATATCGTGGGGTTAGTAGGTTAGTAGTCATAGTCAATTTGACTACGTTTTCATCTATTAGTAAGTTAGAGTTATTCTCTAAACTATTATCTACATTTAGGGGAAGGCTACCTATTACGTTGTTAGCTACCTTTAGGGGGGACAACCTATTAGGCTATTCATAGCCTAAACCTATTGTTATTTAAACCCATTGCATATCAATATTATTTCTAAATTTTAATGAATATTATTTTCTATATTGCATTTACTAACATTGGTATCAGAGCCTAGTGATCCTTCGGGATCGGGCTCATTGGTAATTTAATTTTCAAATTTCACCTTGCATTCCATTTGGCACTGTCATATCATTTGGTATTCTGAGTTGCATTATTTTACCTTATTTTCATTATTTTATAAATGAAGGTCCCATTACCTTAATCTACAAAATAATAATTTCTTTCATTATCTAAACTAAATTCTTGCTACTTCAATTTAATAAAAAAATCCATTTTTTCATTATTTTACAAATCAAGGTTTCCCTTACTTTAATCTATTAAAAAATAAATTCATTTATTTACTAAATTAAAGTTCCATTACTTTTATTTAAAACAAACTATATTTATTTCATTAATAAATCAAAGTTTCCCATACTTTAATCTATAAACAATTAATTCATTTATTTACTAAATTAAAGTCCCATTACTTTAATTTAAAAATAAACTATCTTTCTTTCAACAAATCTGATTCTCTTATCCATGCAAAAATAAATAGATGCTTCACTAAAAGCAAGTACTAGGGTCTCTTTTATTTAAAATTAACCAAATCATTAAAAGATAAAGTGCTTTTAATTAATTAACTCGAGATTCGTAAATCTAAAGATAACACTCTAAAGGCACATCACTACCAAAACGAACCCTCATCCAAGATTGCAAACTACCTAAGTGTAAACCAGAGGAGCACAAATTTCTATGGGAGGGGGAAGGGTTTTGATTCACAAGAACTCAATGGCTTGCTAGGAGGATTTTATCCACTATCAATCGAGCACCACAAAATACAGGGGCACATCATTGTTCTTTCAAGGCACAAGTAGAGGCCCACCAACATCATCCCAACCCGACTCCATCAACCACTAACAAAATTAGCTGACTATTGCATAGCAATGCTGAGCTAACATAGAGGGCATCGAAGAATGCTCTCCATGAACCCTAACCAAAGGGAGATTGCAAGATGTATAGCATTTTGACAAACTACTAGAGAAATAAAAAACAACTACAAGACCCAACGATCCTGAAGATAAACTAAAATACTTAGCTCTGATGACACAACAACTTGATAAAAAGAACATGCACTGGAAAATTAAAGAGAAAGCAAAACAAGGTAGAGGAAGTGAGTTTATCATCACGAAATGGTCATGGTAACATAGGGAATTTTAACCTGGCACGATAAAATAAAACCACAATTTTTCTTAACTAGATCTAGAGAAAACATTTCCAAATAGTAACCCATTCTTTTTATTTAGAAATATTTATTTAGAGGTATAAAATATGACAACGATCAACCAACCTCTACGCTATGGATGTTTTTGCTTGTCATTCAATATTTATATCCCTTCTATGTGACGTAACTATACCTTTCCTCAATGAGTGATCATAGTCTCTCCTTCTTCAAAAATAATATCCTCTTTAATTTTGACGATGTTCACCAACTTATTTTGCACACATTTTCACCACCCTCTCCTCTATATCACCTATCCTTTCACATCACTTCCCTCAGTCGTTTACCATTAATTTTCTTATCTCTTCCATGGGTGGATATGTCTCAATCGATTTAAATCCTCGTTTTTCTCTTTTATGAGAATCTTCATCATAAATAGGGATTTTTCTCATTCAACATTGGTAGGCGTCCCTCATCCTCCCTATTGTAGAAATTTGATCCTTTGATTTTTAAAAGCCTTCTTCCCATTTATCAAAGTTTTAGCATTAAGAAGTTGATGGCGCAAATGCTATCTTCTCACATCATTATCCATATATATAAATATATATTAAAACCATTATATCGTAGAATAACACCAAGTTATCTATATATGAAATATATAAAGAATAGCTATGTTTCATTTATTTAGACAATTTCTTTTTTTTTTTAATGATGTTTCTAAAGTCTTATATATAGAATTTTCAATATCACTAAAATAAATCAAATATTATCTTGGAATGAAATCTCCTTTATTATTTAAAATAAAACCAACATTATTTTGAAATAAAATTTCCTTTATCATTCAAAATAAAATATTTACTAATTTTCAAATGAAACCTGAGATTAAAGATGGGTATATGTATTCTAAGTTTGAGTTCAAACACCAGCATGTCAAGTGCTCTTCATCCAAGACCAAATGCAATTTCATCCCAACCTTCGTCTGAGTCTTCCCTTGCCTAAAAATTTTGAAAATAGAGATGCCTTCCCTGGAAAAGCTAAAGATAATATTCCTCCTAAGGAGTTGATACTCGAGTGCACCAATCTTTTAGTAGTTGTTCTTCGAAGCTTCATACTTAGCCACACCGCCAGCATGGTGGTCACCTTGTCTATGATTACCATTTTATCCAAGGCAGCATGGTCAATCTACAATCAGGAAATGAAGGTGATGGATGACATTCATGGCCACATCAAGACTCTCTTCAAGGATGCCGATGATCCTCCAAACACCAGTGCTGGAAATTAATTTTGCAATCCTTTGTTTTGTGGGGCTTCCCTCCTAGGATCACCCTTGCCCCTAGTTTTTTATATTTTTTGTTTGATCAAGATTTTCCCTATGGTATCTTTCCATGTGGTTTTTTATTTCCTTTTAAGGTTAGTTTCCCCTCTTGGGCCCACCCTTTGTTTTTTTAATTTGGGTCTTCTAACCTGATGGTTTTAGTCCTGTTGTAAAATAATTTGGGGCTCCTTTCAAAACTAACTTTTAATTAATTTTTTTATGGATTAAAAAAAAACCGATTATCATTTAAAATAAAGCATTCATTAATTTTAAAAGAAACCTATTATCATTTAGAATAACATTCATTAATTTTAAATGAAATCTATTATAATTTAAAATAAAACATTCATTAATTTTTGAAACGTACAAAATATGAAACTTGATCCAACAACTTTCTATAACACAAATTATCTAGAAATGTTGATTTTATTAATGAGAGAGATGCTTTAGGTTACAAATAGGGAGAATTTTCATTCTTCTTTCACAAATGTACACCAATCCTAATGTTGTATTTTGGGATCCTCAATGAAGGTGGGCTTCATGTGTAATGTGTACCACCAGTAGTTTTGATGTTGATGTTTCCTTTTGTTACCTATTTGAAACCTGTAAAAGAAATTTAGTATTTTTGGGGTCTTACCTTAGTCAGGTCCCATGTTGAAGAAGACAAATAGACACTAAATATACAAGGAAAACTAAAATAAACTATAGAAATAATTGTAAAAACATGAAATAAAGTATATTTGATTGATTTGGTGAGAAAAACTTATTGTAGGTCCAACTTGTAGGTCAGAGGGTGAACTGGATACCAAATTCATAGGCCAAGAGGTGAATTGAGTTACAAGTTTTTTTTGTAGGATATATTGGTCCGGATGGGATCCTGAGATGTTATATTGTTTGCATGGTTTAGATGTATTAGATTGTACTTCTGGTTAGATTTTTGCAGATTTTCTTTAGGTTAATTAAAAGGGAAGAGAGATATAATGAGGGATTTGGTCCACTATTTATAAAAAAACCTAAGGTGTAGGGGGTGTGGTTAGGGGTACTAAACCCTAGGTTCAAGTCCTATAGTGGTTAGGTTAGGGTTTGTGAGGTGTCATTCCTACATTCCCTAAAGAAATATCTCATCCTCACTCATGTGCGAGGAGATACTAGGGTTAACTAGGGTTAGTTAACTCTTAGGCCAGATTAGAGTCAAGTTAAGGTTTCCTAGAAAATATCCTAGCTAATTTAATGCACACATGTATGAGGGAATAATTAAGACTAATTTGGGAGGGTTTTTCGCAGGACTGCCCAAACTACCAAACTCGTTTTGGCCATATCTCACTCATCCGGACTCGGATTGAGCTGAAATTTTGAGGGTAGATGCCTGAAAAACCCTAGAACGTCTCCACCAATTTTCATATCATTTGGAGCAACACATATCCTAGCACATCCCTATGTGTGAACGAGATATTTGGCAAGCGGCTATGCGAGGGTTTCATCTGGGTTGAGTGCAAGCAGCTCCAGAGGTTGGTTTTTAGGGCCTTCGGGCCCTAGCGGCCAATATTTTTGTGGTTTATGCTCAATAGTTTAGAAGAAATGTTGCAGGGGATCCAATATGGGTTAGAAATTTGTCTTTCAATAGATCATACTATGAACTTGAGTGACAACGGCTTCCAATTTGTTGCACAAAAGAAAAGTGAAAACCATACCTTTCCACGGCGTCTAGGGCAAGGATTAAAGAGATCACGAAACAAGTTTCAAGCAGTTGATCAAAAAATGGCTCATATCTCAAGTGAATCTGGTGCTAAGGTGCACCCACAAAATAATTCTACTGTGAAAACCCCTGTCAAGGGTAAGAATTTCAAAGACTCAGTCCCAAAAATGAATTTTAGGGATGCCCTTCATGGTGGACAGCCTCATCCCAATGCTAATATCAATCTTAGGGCTTCCCATAAACCTCTAAGAATGCCTAAGATTGATCCCAGGAAAATGGAGTCAGGATGTCTTAAAGCAGCTGATGGAACTCCTATTGTTAAGCTTGATATGGGTAACATTCAGACTGGCATTGAAGATTTGGAAAAAAGAGGACTAATTTGTCGGTTCATGGGTTTTCGTCCGAGTCTATCTGCTTTCAAAGTCTGGGCTGCAAAAAGTTGGAAAACTAAAGGTGAGTTACAAATCTCTATTTATCCAAATGGTTATTTTCTTGTTTTATTTGCTAATAATGAAGATAGAGAGAAAACTTTTCAAGGGGGTCCTTGGTTTTTTGGAAGGGCAGGGCTTTTCATGAAGCCCTCGGCATACTAAATTTAAAGTCGAAGAAGAGATGCCTTCTATAGCTCCCGTGTGGGTTAGACTCTTTGGCCTCCCTATTGAATTTTGGAATCCTACTATTTTTTCTTCAATTGGAAACTCTTTAGGAACTTTTATGATGACTCATTGATTGTACTCAAAATTTTGAACATATTATTTATGCTCGGATTTGTGTTTTAATGGATTTTGACAAACCCCTACCTAAAAATATCACATTACAATTTGGGGAAGACACTTGGGAGCAAGTAGTGGACTATGAGAACATTCCTTTTCGTTGTAGAATTTGCCATGAATATGGTCATTTGGCCAGTGCTTGCCCAAATAAAATTCCCGATCAAAAGAAAGAAGATATAAACTCAAGAGGTTTCCAAATACCTAAGAAGAAGAACACTCGAAAAAACCAGTTATGAAGGATCAATCAAAGTCATCTGCTAATATGTTTGAAATCCTTTCCACAAATGATGTCCCAAGTGAGGAAGAGGAAATAATGGAAACTGAAATCTTAGAAACACAATTTAAATATGAAGGGAAGAACTCAGAGACAAACCAACAAATCAAAGGTTTTCAACAGAAAAAAAAGGAGAAAATTTACACAAGAAAAACAATATTTCAAATGTCAAAACTTCAAATAATGCAGGTCCCAATATAGACTCCGTTGAACCATCTAGTAAAATTTTGGTTGTGTACGAGCATTCTTCAAGGTTAGAAGCCATCTCAGATTCAATTGGAATAAGTCAAGAAATAGGGAAAAAAAATTGAAGATGGATTCTAATCAAAAAGTAGGTCGCAAGACCAATCAATATCATATGGTAAAAGAAGGTGAAAATCTTGTAGAGGAAGGTAAGATTAATGCCCTTCCCAAATTTTTTAGCCCTGGTATTAATGAAGATCATCACTTGGAATATTAGAGGACTCAAAGGGAGTCTTTCAAAACAAAATGAAATTAGAAGAATGATTCAGATAAATCATCCACATCTTGTTTTCCTTCAAGAAACAAAGATGTCAATGGAGGATATGGACTCAATTGCCAATAAAATTTGGCCAGCTGGAAAAGTGGTTTCCCTCAACTCCCAAGGGACTTCGGGTGGCATTGCTTGTCTTTGGGACCCAAAAGAGGTAGTTATTCACCATATGGTTGGCAGTTGGGGTTTGTTGGCTATAGCTATTCAAAGTAGACATTCCAACCAGATTATGCTCTGCATTACTATTTATGCTCCGACTTCTTTGGAGGAAAAAAGAAGACAGTGGAAGGATATTACTCATATTATCTCTCATTTTCCTAAATCTTGGATCTTGATCGGAGGAGATTTCAATACCATCCTCTCTCTGGATGAGAAAAGGGGGGAAAATAGAAATTTGGACAAAAGCACTGACCTCATGAGCGAATATATTGCAAACCTCCATCTTGTGGATATCCAACCAGATAATGGCCTTATGACTTGGTCTAACAGAAGGCAAGGCTTAGCTTGTATAATGGAGAGATTGGATAGGTTTTTGCTCTCTGAAAATTTCTTAATCCATGGTCACATTCCTAAAGTGAAGACTCTTAATAATGTTGGTTCGGATCATTGGCCAGTCATGGTGGAAATGTGGAAAACCAATGTGAGTTTCTCTCCTTTTTCATTTTCAATTAATGTGGCTTAGAGACATTTCCTTCAGACCTCGTGTGCAACAATGGTGGAAGGAAGGTAAACCTAGGCATGGGACTAAGATGTTCTATTTTGCCAAAATACTGCAATACATTAAATCCAAAATCAAGACTTGGAACTCGAAAGAGTTTGGGGATGTTCATAAAAAAAACATGAAGTTATTGCTCATCTTGAAAATTTGAATAAGAAAATCCATTTAGATGGCCTCACAGAGAAGAGAAGTGCAGATGAAATTAAACTCACAACTCAGCTTAGAGGAATGGGAAAAAAGAGAAGAAATCTTATGGAAGCAAAAATCTAGAATTCAATGGCTCAAAGAAGGAGATCGAAACACAAATTTCTTCCACAAATATCTTCTAGCTCGAAGATCTCACAACTTTATTTCTTCCTTAAAATCAGATTCTGGAGATGTTGTTTATACTTGGGATGGCATGAACTCTATTGTTGTTGATTACTTTTCCAATATTTTTGTTGCTACTCCTCTTGACTCAGCTTCACAACAAAATGTTCTTCAAGCAATCCCTTCTCTTATCACTTCTGAGGAGAACTCTATTTTGACTTCTCCTGTTACTATCAATGAGCTTCAACAAGTAGTTTTTAAAATGCAAAAATGGAAAACCCCGGGTCTTGATGGTTTTCCCATTGAGTTCTACCAAGAGTTCTGGGATATCCTTCATGTTGATTTATTAGAGGTGGTGGAAGAAGCCAGGAAAGCCAAAGAAATTTTGAAGGTTATCAATAAAACTTATATTACTCTTGTTCCAAAAGCTCAAGAGGTTGATCATATCTCAGCTTTTAGACCTATTGCTTTATGTAATGTTCTTCTCAAAATCATTACTAAAATCATGGCATAAAGGTTGAAGCCTCTTTTGCATAAGATTATTTCCCCAGAGCAAGGGGGTTATGTGGAAGGACGTCAAATAGTAGATGAGATAGTTCTTGCTCAGGAAGCCATCCATTCCATGGATATGCAAAATTCTCCTTCCATGTTCATTCGGTTAGACTTATCCAAAGCTTATGACAGAGTGGATTGGCACTTCCTTATCAAAGTTTTGAGGCAATTTGGTTTCTCTAAGGATTGGATGGATTGGATTATGGGATGTATCTCTTCATTTTCCTACTTAGTTCTTATCAATGGTAGGCCTTCTCAGTCATTCCCAACTTCCAGAGGTATTAGGCAAGGTGACCCGCTATCCCCTTATTTATTCATCATTCTTGTTGAATGCTTGGGTAGGACTATAACCAAAAAGAGGGAAAACAAAACCCTTGAGGGAGTTACCATTGCTCATGGAGCTAGACCTATCTCTCATCTTCAATTTGTGGATGACTCTACTCTTTTAGGTAAAGCTACAGCTTAAGGAAGCTTCTAATATTAAGCAAATCATTAGCTATTTTTCTAAGGCTATCGGGCAGTTGATCAATGAAGACAAATCTAAAGTTATTTTCTTTCACCGCTCTACTAGACAGGAATCCATGGTCTTGGATAAATTAAGATATAAGAAGACCTCTCTTCCAATCACTTATTTAGGTATTCCCATAAATATTCAAAGGCAGAAAAATAAATATTGGAATTGGTTGTTGGACAAAGTCAAGAAGAAAATTGGAAAGTGGACCAACAAGTGGCTTTCTTCTAGGGGTAGAATCACCTTGGTAAAATCAGTCCTTCAAGCTATTCCTATTTATGTTTCTTCCATTTTGAATATCCCAAAGGTTGTTCTTCGAGAATTGGATCAAATCAGCCATCGTTTCCTTTGGAGTGGTACTAAGGAGAAAAGAAAATGGGCCTTGGTGAAATGGGATACTTTATGTCTTCCTAAGAGTGAAGGGGGGTTAGGATTCCGGTCTTCTATTAATAACAACAAAGCTTTAGCTGCTAAATTATATTGGAGGATGTTGCATAACCCCAATGCTCTTTGGGCCAATAATCTCCGTGCTAAATATGCTGAGAACAAAAGTCCTGAAGACCTTGTTCGCTATCAACTTCCTACCAAAGGTTCTCCCATTTTAGCAGTTCTTAAGACCGGTGAGGATTTGATAAAGAAAAAATTATTTTGGATCATTCATAATGGTCAACAGGCAAATTTTTGGACAGATTCTTGGGATGGTCACAAGCCTTTGATAACTCAGTTTCCCGATTGGAGGCCTTGGATGGAGGAGCTTCACCGAGCTAATTGGATAAAGGTGGCTAATTATTGTTGATACCATACTGGTAATTCAAAGGTTGGTAGATATTGGATCCCTATTGAGGATCGGCCTATTCAAATCCTAGAAAGGCAAAGACAAGATATCCAAGGCATCCTTCATATGAGATCCCTCTCTTGGTCCCATGAAAAAGATTGTTTTGGATGGAACAACACTACTAAGGGTGAGTATTCAGTTGCTCAAGGTTATTTGACCTTATGCCATAATAATCCCAACCATTCTTCTGACATATTTTCTTGATTGTGGGCTCAAAAGCTCTGGCCTAAGGTGAGGTTCTTTAATTGGCTTTTATTGCATCGTAGGGTGCTTACTGGTGAGCAACTTATGAAGCATGGTTTTCATGGCCCTTTTAGATGTGAAATGTGTGAAGAGAATGTAGAAAATATCAACCATATTTTTATTGAGTGTACTTTAGCCTCTGAGCTATGGAGGAGAATGGCCACTTTACTTGGCTTACAATGGTCCAATTTTTTTACTTTTGAACAGCTTTGGAGGGATTGGCCTAATCAAGAGGGTGTTGATCATTTTATTAGGCAGTTAGTTTGGATGGGTTCTACCATTCTTCTTTGGAATATTTGGAATGAAAGGAACAACCAAATTTTTAATCAAGATAGGAAGGATATTCACTATATTTGGCAAAAGACCATAGCCAACTTAGTTGAATCAGTCCATCAACTCCTTAATCACCCCCAAAACTCCCACCAAAGATGGGATCAAGTGATGCAAATATTGAAGATTAAATCTTCTAAGGGCAACCAACTTAAAGGGAATGTGAGTATTAGTAAGATGGATAGGACTAGAAATTGGCAACCTCCTCCTAAGGATTTTGGAAAAGTCAATACCGATGGAGCCTCTAGAGGGAACCCTGGAAAAGCCAGTGTGGGAGGAATTGGTAGACTTTCGGATGGCTCCCTGGTTTTTACTTTTGCTGAGAATTTGGGTATTCTTTCCAATAACCTTGCTGAGGGGTATGGTATCCTCAGAGGCCTTCAGGAGGCTACTAAGGTTGGATGGGAAAAGGTGTTAGTTGAGTCTCGACTCTCAACTTATGATTAATCTCTTGAAGACTCCTTCTAAGAATCATAAGGTGGATTGGAGAATAAAAAGAATTATTGAGAAGATTCAATTAATCCAGATGGGATTTTTGAAAGTTGATTACAATCATGTGGTCGAGATCAAAACAAGAGTGTTGATGCTTTAGCTAATTGGGCTTTGGACAAAGGTGATCTTACTTGTTATGGCCACCCTCCTATATGGTGGGCTTCTCAAATTAGGGAAGCTCTTCTTTCTATCATTTCTTTGGATGGCTCCAGCTTCGAAGGTACCTAGTTTCTTCTTGTTTTTTTTTTTTTGCTTCTCTTTGGTTCATTCAGTTTTTTTTAGTTCCCTAGCTCATTCTATTCTTTATTTTGTTTCCTCTGTTGATTCTTGCCTTAATAGTCTTCTGGTCTAGATAGGTCATTGTTATGTTCATTTTTTTTTCTTTTTTCTTTTTTTTTTTTGTTTAGTTTTTTAAGGTGGGTGGGTTCTTTTGTTTTGTTTTTTTTTTGTGTTCTTTGTGTTGTTTTTTGTTGTTCTTGTGTTTTTGTTGTTTTGTTTTTTTTTTATGTTTTTTGTTATTGTTCTTGTGTTTTTTTCATTCTTGTTCTTGGGTTTCTCTTTGTTTGTGTTATTTCATGTTTTTATGTGTGAGTGTTTTCTATGTTTTTTGTTTTTGTTTATTGTCTGTTGTTGGTTGTTTTTTATTTTTATTTTTATTTTATTTATTTTTAATTTTTTAGGTTTTGGTTGTGTTTATTTTTCATGTTTTTTTTGGGTTATGTCTTTGTAGTGTTCTGTTGTTTTTGTCTTGTTTGTGTTTTGTTATGTGGTTCTTGTGTTTTTCTATGTGGTTTGTGTTGTGGTTTCTTTTATCTTATTGTGCGTGTTTGGTTGTGCTTTTGTTTTTGACACACTCAAGGAGCATGTTTTTTATTTTATTTTATTATTTTTGTTGTTATTTACTTATTTTTAAATTGGTTTTGTGTGTTTGTTTGCTCCTTGAGTATGTCAAAGGTGGTAGGCCAGGTCCGAGTCCCGGGCATTTTTGGCGGAATGGATACCCTTGCCTCCTTGGGTCTTACCCGAAAGTGGCATCCCTTTTGGGATGTTTTCCACAAATAAAAAAATTAAGACTAATCTGGGTTTAGGATCCTAATTAACCTTTTTAATCCATAAAGTACACTTAAGTGAAGTGAATTTCAAATTAGAAATGAAATTAACTTAATTATTACTTTTGGGAAGTAATAGCCTCATGGGGGTCCTAATTAAGTCTAAAAAAATGTCTTAGGTTTTTTTAGGGAACCTATAGGTAGTCTCCTAATAGATGAAAGGTGGTTATGACATGAATTGTGTAGTTTAGTAGGGTTTCATGCCTATAGACCGATGAGATGGTCTACATAGGTTTATGAAAGTCTATGATGGCCTACATTGATCTAGAGTGGTCCATGCTAGTCTAGAGTAGTTTATAGTGGTCTATAATAACATACACTGATTTAGAGTGGTCTACGTTGGTCTAGAGTGGTCTACGCTGGTCTACAATTGTCTACGCTGATCTAGAGGTTTCTATACTAGTCTATAGTAGTCTACAGTGGTCTAAAATAGCCTAGATTGGTCTATGATAGCCTAGATAGGTATAGGATGGCCTATGCAAATCTACAAGTGTCTATATGGATCTACAAGTATGTAGAGGTAGACATGTAAAGCTTTTTGCTGTCTACATTTTGCTCCTTTTTGTACTATACTATGTAGAACATAGTTTAATACAAAAATGTGATGGAAGAAAGTATAATATGAAGGAAGGGTATAATGGAATCCAACCAAAGGTATGTAGCCGCTCGAAGCATGACCATACAATATTGACCAGGAATCCAGGGAGAGAAGAGAAGAAGAAAGGAAGAAGAAAAGGGGAAAGAAGAAAGAAGGAAAAGAGAAAGGAATTAGGGGAAGAAGAGAATGAAAATTTAAAATGATGATGATGAATGCAAATGGGTGATTGTGGATGCAATGCAATGATTTTGCTGATTTTGTATGACATTTTGCAATGTCATACTAGTTTCTTGTGGGGGCAACTTATGACTGCTTTGCTTTTGTGACCAATGCAATATGGTCCAAAGTATGAATAGAACAAATTTCTATTCAAATTTTTGTTGTTGATTGATTGATGAGTGCATGGCGAAATATGTCAAGCTATTTGAGCTAGGTGATATGGATTATTCATACGTACCATTTAGTATACGGTTAGGGCCACTTTACCTGAATTCTAGGATGACATCTTCGAATATTGCATTAGGATTATTCAAATGTACCATTCATTATGTATTTAACATACATGAATGCTAGATTGACATCTCCATGGTAATACATAGCTCTCATGATCTAACAAATATCTTATTAGTTTTATGATTTTATCATAATATAATCTTCAACAAAATATTTTGTAGATAAATGTGATATCCGTGATTTGGATGTTTGATTGTTTGGTTGCATACGAAGCTAACTTTTCAAACAAGGAATCAACAATGAGGTAAATGAAATATGGTGATATGATGATGGATTGATTGATAGAATAAAATGCATGATAATATTTATGAAAAATCAAATGGATAGGAAGGTGGAAAATTTTCCTAGGATTTGGGATGAAATTTTGGTGATTTTGGGGTTCATAGATGCAATTCGCAGGTCAAGGAGCGAATTTAAATTGAATTCACATATCGGGAGATAAATTAAACCTAATTCATAGGGCAGGAGGAAAATTGGGCTTTTAGGTGTATTTAAGCCTTTTTTTGAAGTGTCGAGGGTCATTTTCACTGCGATGGCTTTGGAGAGTGAGGAGTGAGCAATGGTTGGCAATAAGGAGCTTTTGTAGTTGATATATTTGGGTGATAGGATGGTGAGAGGATGGCCTAGTTTTGGCAACCGACGTGGAGATCCATAGGTAAGTGCTCGTTACTTGTTTTGTTTTTCATATTTATTTTTGGAAAAGCGTGAAATGGGGGAGGGGAGGTTTTCACATTATTTTAAAATTTTATACAAATTTTAGTTGAAATTGGAATACAAAGTTTTTAAAAAACCAAATGGGTACCCAAAAATATGATCAGTTTTTAGGTTTGACCTATTTTTACATTAGTTTGACCGGTTAATGGGTAATGTAGCTGCATAATTTGACTTTGCTTTTTATGAGCCCTGGGGTACTAGTTTTGAAATGTGATTGAATTTTATCCACAAAAGTGGAAAATGGGTATCCAAATTTATGATTGTGTTTGTGTTTTGCATTCATTTGGTGTATTTTCTAAATGTGAGCTTGTATGATGGAAATTGGTTAAATTTGACTTTAAATTTTACCATTGTGGGTGTGTTATTTTTATCATCCGTTGACATTTTCTCCGTAAAAGTATGAAGTGGGTATTAAAAAATATGATTTTTTTTCATGTGTTGTGGTATATAGGGTATATTTGAAATGCATGACATGATGTAGGTGTGTACGAATTCAAAATTTGTTATTGGGAGCCTGATATGCACTGTTCTTCATGTCTGCTTGAACTTTCACCATGAAATGACAAAATGGGTATCCAAATATGCAATTATTTTTGCATTTTATTGTGTTGTATGGATTTTGAATGTTTTAATGCCTTAAAATGCATGACAAATTAAATGAATTAATTTGTGAGTGTGAAATGTGTGTGAGAAGATTGAATTTTGTTTAACTTGATTATTTGAATAGAATTGTATATGGAGCTAATATAAATTTTGTTGTGCTTGTTTGTGGATGAACAGGTGAAGAATATCAAGTCATGATATCGTGTTTGTACGATGAAGGGTGATTTGGATAAGCTTATGAAGAATAAGGAGGATTAAGAGTGATTGTATATAGTGTGGTTTAGATGAGTGTGGGAGTGTAAGAGTATTCATGTCAATAGAGTGTACATATCTGCATTATGTGAGAGGTGGTACCCAGATCGAAATACCTTTCATTTTTTGATGGGTGATATGACGATAACCTTGGAGGATGTGTATAGGATCTATAAGTTTCCTATTGAGGGTGTTCCAATATGGGCAATGATGGATGACAGGTAGGCGATTGTAATAGACTGTGTCTTTGGGGATAGGTGGAGGGAGGTAAGTACAAAGAAGATATATTATGAGTATCTTTGGTGTAATATGATATTATTTAAGCATTAGTGCACGACGATGGTGATGATTTCTACTTATGCTTTACCAAATAATTTTGGGGTGTTGTTTACCTGGAATATGTTGGATGTGGTATGTGATATGGTGGAGCATAATGTTGTATTTGCATGGGCGTCTGCATTGTTGGCCCAAGTATACAGGGAGTTACATGATGTAGTGCATGTTGGGAGGAAGGGGTTGAGCTAGACTCATTTGTTACAAGTATGGACATGGGAGCACATAGCCTTGGAGTGATAATCATTGTTGCCTTATAAGGTGCACGTTGATGGAAAAATACACTTTTCTTATGTATTGAAGTGGAGTACATATGAGGAGAAGGATATGAAGAGGCCACATGAGGGTGATCCTCTATTTTAGAGGGTGAATTTTGGGGATTTGGCGCCTAGTCTCATTACATGGAGGTATTGGAGGTATGGGGTGGTATAGGTAGTAGATGATGAGTATCTAGGTGCTATCCATCGAAGGATATGGTTGGTGGGATGGTATACTCGATAGGTTGAGTTTTCAAGTTTAGTCAAGTGATGTGATAGTTTGTATTGCGATAGGAAATTTTGAAGGTACCTATTGTGTATTATAGGTGATGAGGTGATAGAGGGACGTATCCTATGGTATTACAATGGAATGGTGAGAGGTATCCATTGATGGTGATTCCATATGTGGAAGATGGAGGCACGACACCAGAGTACAATGCCTGGTGGATGACTTAGAGTTGGGAGCCAGGTGTTGAGGTTATTGATCGATGGATACAACCTGGTGGTGGGGTACCTATCAAAGGGATAAACAGTGAGAGGTACACAATCTAGGTCACAAAATATAGTTGGAGATGAGATAGATGTACCTATTCATTAGTCTAGGTGATAATTGTGTGGTGCATCTAGTGCATCTATGAAGGTAGTGGAGGAGACACTAGTGGATAGTGGAGTGTATCTTGTGGATAAGGGAGTGAATATGGAGGAGGTGAGTGAGGGTGTGGGAAGAGATGTAGGTTTTGATGACACCATTGATCTAGGATTTCTTGATGAGATGGAAGAGATTTCTATTAATGAGTAGGAGATGCAAGATGCAGAAGAGGAGGTATGGATGCTACGGGAGTGAGTACATCAGCTGGAGGTAGAGCTTCGAGGGAATGAAATAGGTCAAGTGATAGATATGGAGGATTTTTAGGATAAGGTGATAGCTTCAGATGCTACTAGGTATGTTGATCATAAGCCTTCGAGTTGTGATATGTTGAGCAGTGTGGGAGGCTTGAGGCTGTAAAGGTGATGTATGCCAAGATGGTGGAGGAGATGGATAAGTTGAGGATGAAAATGCATAGGTAGTGGTTTGTGGTAGAGGCTTAGAATACAGAGATTATGGACTTGTATACTAAGGTTGTGAGATAGCAGCAAGTGTGAGAAGAGGTTGAGTGAGCTAGGGTAATATGGGATATGCATGTAGATGTGGTTGCCTTGATGGTAGAGATAGAGTGGTTGTAGAAGTGTAGTGAGGATTTAGAAGGGCGACTGGTCAAGGAGGCAATGATACGAGTGATGTTCAAGTTTTTCTTGTTGATGCATGAGATTCTACTCCGTAATTATGGCTAAGCACGATCACAGTCGAGGTCACAATTGTGATTACCAAAACACTCATAATAAATTCATTGGAGTATAGCTTTGGTGGGTTAGAAGGGCATGGAATCTAAGTCACATGATGTGCTATAGGGTATAGTTGTTGTTGTTGGTACATAGAGGATGTTATTTCCTATAGGTATTTAGGCATTAGGAGCAAGTGTAGAGTCTAGTAGAGTTGCAACAACATGTGTGATAGCATAGGAGAGGGTAAGCCATGAGGAGAGTGGAGAGACTCCTAGTGGTAGTTAGAGTTGATGGTTGTTGTAGCATATGGTAATTTTGGATGATGGATAGTGGGTATGGTCCCATTTTTTAGCCTATAGGCATATTTGATGGATTATATGTATATATACACATTTTGGTTGTGGGTATGATATATACATGTGTTATGATTGTGATTTGAATGTGTTTGAATTTTTTTTGCATAGATAGCATATTATAATTTGTGAGGAAATGTATGATGAATGAATATATATATATATGGTTGGGTGTAGGAAAATGATTACACTCTAGTATAGATATATTGTAGAATGATATGAAGAATTTTAGATTGGATGCAATATTATATGGTGTAATAAGAAACCTAATAAGAAATTTTGCTCATCCTTGAGAAAAATAAGAAATCTCCGAGATGAACCCCTCAAGGATATAGGGGTGAGATTTTGGTGATTTAGAAACTCTAGCCAAACTCTTAATCCATGAAAGTACAAAGTACAAGTTCCACATGAATAAATATTGGTGCTCAATACCCACCTTACTAATATGATTCAAATTCAAAATTAAAATTGAATTGTTGCTACCACCTCTTGAATGAGCCATCTACTTATAGTAATGATGTGGAACCCTTTATTTCAAAGCACAAATCGAGGGCTGAAATCTATTAATGATTTCTAGCATTAAAAATATTTTGGAGATCCTTAAGGAAATTATCCCTCAATATCTTGAAGCTCACACTAACACATCGATATTAGCCACCTGATCCGCTAGCGCATTTCCTTCCATAAAAATATGTATCACCTAAAATTGATTTAAAGTAACAAGGAGTCTCATCACATCAGGTTCATTGAATCACCTTCAATCTCCACATTGTAAAAACCTAGTGTAAACATGAAAAATTGACCTACTTGTAGTGGGTAATCTTCCTTAGAGCCCCTTGTTATAGATACTATGCTAAAGTAACTATGATTATTACCTCATTTGGTAAGTATTATATTCTCCTAGGTAGATTTAATTTATTGTATGGTAGAAAGTAGTTTGTTACTTTTTCCATTAGATATTTACTTTTACTATTTACCTACAAGATATTCAATGTGGAATATCTTGGGGTTAGTATGTTAGTAGTTGTAGTCAATTTGACTATGTTGTTAGCTATTATTAAGTTAGTTTTATTCCCTAAGCTATTATCTACATTTAGGGGAAGGCTACCTATTATACTATTAGATACCTTTAGGGGGTACAACCTATTAGGATATTAATAGCCTAAACCTATTATTATTTAAACCCATTGCATATCAATATTATTTTTGAATTTTAATGCATATTATTTTCTATATTACATTTACTAAAATTGGTATCAGAGCCTAGCGATCCTTCAATATCGGGCTGATTGGCAATTCAATTTTCAAATTTCACCTTGAGTTCCATTTGGCACTGTCATGTCATTTGGCATTCTGAGTTGGACTCGCGATTTGCAATTTGTTGTTGGATAATTATTCTTATGCAACTTTGTTTAGTGGTAAGATGCCCATCTTCAGTAAGATCTTACTCTTGTATTCTAGGTGGTTACATCTTGGAGATTGCTACACCAGGTGGACCACACAGTGTTGATGTGGATCCCTATTAAGGGGACCCGCATCGAATGATGCTCGATGCTATGCTGAAATGAACACACTAGACGGTGTAATCGATTATGTGATGTTGGACTAATATAGTAGACTGACCATTCTAGGTTGACACAATGGTTATCAAGGACCCAACATCTGACTTGGCAAGGATTACAAAGTAGACAATGCTAGGAATGAGAAAAATGGAGCGCACAGGGACTAGTGACCACCATGTGGTGGTCATAAATACATTGGAGGCTTTTCTTTTTAAAAGCCTTTCCATTACCCCACGATGACCATGTGGTAAATATGTTGCCATAAGAAAAATAGATTTATTTATTTTGACCTCATTCGAAACATTGTTGCAATGCATCACGTCTTCTTCTCCACTACATATTGTAGTCTCACATGTCTAATCTAGCAAGCCATTTGAGCTTGTTTCAATGAATTGATCGGCCATCCACCAGCATGTATATTTTAGTTTAGATTTTTGCTATTGCAAATAGTATATTCGATTTAATAAATGATTGTGGGCTACGTATGTCACGAGCTACTAACCTTACTATCATCATGATGAAAAAATTTAGATGCTTTGATTCACCATGTGTAGAGACATCCATGAAAACATGTCACCATTGATTTGATTATATGTTGGAATTGAGTATTGTGTTGTGACATTTTTGCATGAAGAACATGTGCTTATACTAAGAGGGGGTGAACAGTATAAGATAAAAAAAATTTGCTTTTCAATCCATATGATAACATCAGTAGTATTAAAGTAGTAAACATCACACAAAGCATCACACACATGAGAGACATGATTTACGTGGTTCACCCAATGTGGGCTACTCCATGGAGAAAATATTCCTTATAAAATTTTCTCAAATAAATTCTCTTGGGAATCCTTTCCCTATTACAATGTTTATGGACCTCTGTCCAAAGGAGACACCAATCCCCTAATCAAGTTCATGGATATCTATCCATAGGAGAACTCCTTCTCCTCTGCTCTGGCTGGTGATCTTCTAGAAGAACTATTACCTCCACTACATTGGCTTATGGATCTCTATCCACTGAAGACTCCTACCCTCACTCAGAAGACCTATCTTCACTACCCTGGCTAATGGACCTCTATCCACTAGATACTTTTGTCCTCTATACTCTATCACCTCCAAATATTGCTCTCAAATCTATCTCAAATATGCACTAAACATATCCTTCGATCTAGCACAAATCTCCTCAATATCTATCTTTGGTCTGGCACAAACCTATCCTCAAATCTACACCAAACTCTATCCTCAAATCTTTCCTCAAGCCTTAACACAAATCTTGACTCAATCACAAATCAACTCTGCTAGATCTTCCCCAAACCTTAACTCAAGGTTTGAACAAATCAATCAATCAACTCTACTCTCAAGTCTTCTCAAAGACTTATCTCAAATCTACTCAATAAGTCCTCTCTAGAACTTGTCCAATCTTCTCAACAAATCTTCACCAAGACTTACCTCAAATCTGCTCAATAAGTCCTCACTAGAACTTATCAAATATACTCAATAAGTCCTCACTAGAACTTGCCTCAAATTTGTGTTGTAAGCTTCCATAAAATATTACTCAACTCAACCAATCACTCAATGAAATTTTAGTCAAAAATGCTTATCAAACAATCTCGTATAACAATGATACTCATGTTCTTTCACAAACCTTAGTTCAATCATATGAAGGCTCACTCAATATTTCCAACAATGCTTATCAAACAAGGTTTTATCATCAACCTTTTATTCTAAAAAAACCAAACTCAACAATGCTTACCAAACAATCCTTTTCACTCCAACTTAGCATTCACAACATCCAATCCAACAATATTTTTCTCACAAGGAATATTTACCCATACCTTTTATTTTGATGGAGATATATCTTCAAAACCTGTCTTAACCACAATCAAATTTTTCTTTACCAACACTAGGGTTAGGTTACCACAACCTCTCTCAAGATCTCCACAAAATAATTTTCTCAAAGATTATTTTTCATACAAAATAATAAATCCTTTTGTACACCTTATAATCTCCAAACTCACAATATTCAATTTAATAATTTCATCATAACACTACACTTAACAATATGTATAGCAAAGTCCTTATACACCTTATAATCTCCAAACTCACAATTTTAATTCAACAATTTCATCATAACACAACACTTAACAACATGCATAGAAAACACCTTATACACCTTATAATCAACCAAAAATCAAAATAAAAATATTTTAATTTTTCTTTACCTTATAACTCCCCTAAGCTCTTAACATCCACGATAATCTCAAAGCACTCAAATTTCAACACCAAAAATCGAATGGCATACCTCTTGTTTGTTCTACCCACAAAAAGAGCTTCGATGGATTCGACCACGTGACTTATGCTCCCCCAATGCCTTAGCTCCAAGCTAGGCCACCAAGTGGGCTATGCGCCCACATGAAACACAATGTGCATACTATCCAACTTAACCTACTACCTCACGAAATGCCAAGCAAAATGAATGATGGCTCTTCCTCCAAAATATTGATCATATGGATCGAACCACGATCTCCTCCATGCAAACCCTAACACTTTCCCAACTACCATCTGCGCTACCACCATCGGTGGGAAGTCAAACCACCATGCGAGCTTTGTTGTTTGGTTTCCCTCCAAGCACTTTAAAATTCAATTTGTCCTCTTCTCTAACACAATGCTCGATATTCGCATTCGAAGGTGTGATGAAGACTTAGGAAATAGAAAACATTTCCTATATAAATACTCAATCACCTTTTGATTTCTCATGTCGGCCCTTTTTTTGAATTTAAAAATTTGAATTTAATTTATTTAAATATTAAATTAAAACCTTTGCCTTCTTTATTAATTTAAATTAAATTAAAATATTTTAATTTAAATTAAACCTTTGAAAATTGCTCATGGGTCTTTTCAATTTGGACTTCATTTTTCTTCACCTTGTCATTTGGCCCGAAATATTATAATAATAAAATATTATTATTTAATTCAAGCTTGCTTCTCCTTTCTCGGGTTTTCAACCTTTGGGCCCTTTTTAGGCATATAATATTAAAAATAAATATTATATCCTATCCCTTTCCAAGACCTTCTTGCTTTTGGAAAAACCACTTGATGTCCTTAATGACGATGACATTAAACCAATATTCCTTTGACATCAATGACAACAAAACTACTCAAAATTTCCAACAATCTCCCCCTTTGTCATTGATGGCAACCCCTTTATTTTTACCATTCCTTTTTATTTTTCAAAAGTTTCTTTCCTTGAGAAACTGCTCCCCCTGACTGAATGCTCTCCCCCTAACTCAAATCTCTCCCCCTTTGTCATCAATGGCAAAGGGTCACCTTTGGGGCTCGGGGCTAAGAATGAGATTCTTAGCTTAGCCCCTCCCCCACCTCCTCTTGAGGTGATTAATTCTAGGGTGGGAGTAGAACTACTCCCAACTTTTCTTGAAGGTACTCAAAAGTCTCTTTCGAAAGTGGCTTAGTGAAAATATCTGCAATCTGCTCCTTTGTAGTAACATATTCCAACCTGACCTGCTTGTCTATCACCTGTTCTCTCAGAAAGTGATACTTGATCGAAATGTGCTTTGTCCTAGAGTGCATCACTAGATTCTTTGAAATATTTATAGCACTTGTATTATCACACAATATGGGAATAGGATGATCATGTTTTATCTTGAAATCCTCTAGAGTTCGCTTCATCCATAATACCTGTGTACAACTAGCAACTGCTGCAATATACTCTACCTCTGTTGTAGATAGAGATACTGATGCCTATTTCTTACTTAGCCAAGAGACTAAACAGTCTCCAAGAAAGAATGCTCCTCCACTTGTGCTTTTTCTATCATCAATACTGCCAGCCCAATCTACATTTGTATAAGTTGTGAGTGTGAAACTATCACTTTTGGGATACCAGAGCCCAAAATCCATAGTCCCTTTTAGATACCTGAGAATCCTCTTTACTGCTGCCACATGTGTTTCCTTAGGTGTTGCTTGAAACCTTACCACTAATCCCACTACCTGCACGATATCTGGTCTTGTAGCTGTGACATACAACAAGCTGCCAATCATAGATCTGTATAATTTCTGATCTACCTCTGGAGATTCATCATCCTTACTTAACTTACATCCTGTAACCATGGGAGTACTTACTGGTTTGCAATATTCTAACTTGAATTTCTTTAGCATCTCTTTTATATACTTGGTTTGTGAAAGAAATACTCCTTTCTTTGATTGTGAAATCTGAAGTCCAAGAAAGAAGGACAACTCACCAAGCATAGACATCTCAAATTCATTCTGCATGTTCTTTGCAAATTCTTGACACATCTTATCATTGTTTCCCCCAAAAATGATATCATCAACATAAACAACCACAATTAGTAAATCATTCCCTTCATTTTTTATGTATAATTTATTGTCCACTATTCCTTTTTTGAATCCCTATTCCTAAAGATACTTATCCAATCTTGAATACCAAGCTCTAGGAGCTTGTTTTAGACCATACCGTGCATTTTTCAATCTGCATACATAATCTGGTTTATCTCGTTAATATGAATCCCTTTGGCTGTTCAATATAAACCTCTTCTTCTAGAACACCATTTAGAAATGCTGATTTAACATCCATCTGATATACTTTGAAGTTTTTGAAACTTGAGAAGTGCTAAGAAAACATTGAGATAGCTTCAAGTCATGCAACTGGAGCAAATGTCTCATCAAATTCAATTCCCTCTACCTGTGCATAACCTTTGCACACTAATCTTGCTTTATTCTTGACTACCTATCCATCTTCATTTAACTTGTTTCTGAATACCCATTTTGTGCCAATCACATTTTTTTCTTTTGGTCATGGAACAAGTTCCCAAGTCTTGCTTTTCTCTATCTGATCTAATTCCTCATCCATTGCCTTAATCCAGAACTTATCTTCACTTTCTTGATTGAAGTCTTTTGGCTCAATCTTAGATAACAAAGAAAAATTTGCTTGTTGAGATGGTGTTATTATCCTTCTCCTTGTCTGTCTTTCTGGATTCCCAATGATTAGATATTTTGGATGATGTTTCTGTACATACCTGGATGGAGTTTTAGGAAGAAGTCTTTGTGTTTCTTCCTCTTCTTCATCTGATTCCTCATGAAACTCTTCTTGACAACTTCCATCTTCCTGATACACAATTTGTTGAATTGGTTCTCTTGAATCTATCTTCTCATCAACTGTTACATTTATACTTTCTACAATAGTGCATGTCCTTTTGTTGTAGCATCTATAAGCTTTACTCTTAGTAGAATAACCAAGAAAAATTCCCTCATCACATCTTGGGTCAAACTTGCCCAAGTTTTGCTCTTCCCGTCTTATGTAACACTTGCTTCCAAAAACCTTGAAGTGTTTTACAGTGGTCGGTCTTCCTTTCCAAAGCTCATATGGAGTCTTGTGATGGTTTACCCTCATTTGAGCCCTAGTGATTATATATACTGTTGTGTTGATTGCTTCCCTCCAAAATCCATCTGAAATCTTGGACTCATTCAACATAGCTCTAGCCATATTCTCAATAGTCCTATTTTTCCTTTCAACTACTCCATTTTGTTGAGGAGTTCTTGCAGTTGAGTATTCTCTCTTGATTCCATGTTGTTCACAAAAATCTACAAATTCATTTGAGGTAAACTCTCCTCCTCTATCAGATCTCAAACACTTAATCCTCTTTCCAGTTTCATTTTCAACTCATTCTTTAAATACTTTGAATTTATCAAATGCTTCTGACTTATCTTTTAGGAAAGCTACCCAAGTCATTCTGGAGTAATCATCTATGAACAATATGAAGTAACTTTCACCTTGAATACTCTGTGTTCTGGTAGGACCACATAGATCAGTATGTATTAGCTTTAATGGCTCTGATGACATATATCCCTTTGATTTAAAACTTGTTCTAGTTTGCTTTCCATGTTGACAAGGTGCACATATTGTGTTTTGTGGCCTTTTTAGCTTGGGTAAATCTCTAATAACCTGTTTATTGCTTATGTTGACTATGTTGTCAAAATTCAAATGACCCATTCTTCTATGCCACAACCAACTCTCATCTTCTTGTGATAGAAAACACTTTTCCCCTTTGATCTCACTAAGCATATATAGGTTGTTTGGAGTTCTACTTGCATTTGCAATGACTTTTCTAGTTTTTGATTTTCTTATCTCACATCTATCTGGGTGAAATGTAACCATATGACCTTGATCACAAAGTTGGCTTACACTTAGCATATTATGTCTTAACCCTTTGACATATAGTACATTTTTTGTTCTTGTTTTCCCATTATCTAAACTCAGAGTTCCTCTTCCACCAATTTTTGTTGATCCATTATCACCAAAACTTACTGATCCTCTATTAGTTTCTTTTAGTACAAGAAATTTATCTTTGTCTCCTGTCATGTGTCTAGAGCAACCACTATCAAGATACCATTGTTCTTCTTTATCCTGAGCATGAAGAGTTGTTTGAACTAACATTGATCTAGCCTTTTCATTCCCCTTTTTCTCTTTCCTAGTTGTTGAAGTTGTATTCCTTTTACTAGACTCAGGAAGTATCATTTTGCACCATCTAGCCTTGTGCCCAAAATTATTGCATTTGTAACATATGATATCATTATTCATAAGAGGTGCAAAAGAGTTGAAATTTCTATTGACATCATTTTTCATATAACCAGTGCAATGTACAACTTTATGACCATATTTGTTACAAGAAAAGCAATAGCCATGGAAGAAATTATGTAACCTATTTGGATGCCTTTGAGATTGTGGTTGAGAGCTTCTCCTTTTGTGATTAACTCTCATCCATGGTTTTTCTTTGCTTTCTTCCTTCTTGATGTCTTTTCTTTCTAGAGTATACGTCACTTGCTTATCTTTGTTTGAAGTTTCTACTTCTTGAAGACTTGACTCCTCTTTCTATTTTCCAAACTTTATATCTGGTAGTACCTTGGTCTTTTCAACTTCATTCCTTAGATAAATAATTTTTTCTTCCAATATTTCACATTCTATTTCTCTTGCTCTTAATAGATCTGTCATATCCTATTCAATTTTCTTTCCCTCTTCTACTTTTATCTTGAGTTCTGTGAGATTCTGTAGAAGTTCTATCCTTGCTTCTTCATCTTCTTGAATTTGATCCTTCAAACTTGAGTTTTTATTTCTAACCTTTTCAAGGTTCCTAAGAGCAGTAAATAATTCCTCTTTTATGTCAAACATGGTCTCTTCTTCACTCTCTGAAGTCATGTGTGCTTCTGATGGATCTTCCTCCAAGTTGTTAGTCTTTTCATGGAGAAACCCACTCTGATACCAATTGAAGAACATGTGCTTATACTCAGAGGGGGGTGAATAGTATAAGATAAAAAAATTTACTTATTAAAGCAGTAAAAATCACACAAAGCATCACACATATGAGAGACATGATTTACATGGTTCACCCAATGTGGGCTACTCCACGGAGAAAATATTCCTTATAAACTTTTCTCAAATAAATTCTCTTGGGAATCCTTTCCCTATTACAATGTTTATGGACCTCTGTCCAAAGGAGACACCAATCCCCTAATCAAGTTTATGGATCTTTATCCATAGGAGAACTCCTATCCTCTGCTCTGGCTGGTGATCTTCTAGAAGAACTACTGCCTCCACTACACTAGCTTATGGATCTCTATCCACTGAAGACTCCTGCCCTCACTCAGAAGACCTATCCTCACTACCCTAGCTAATGGACCTCTATCCACTAGAGAATATTGTCCTCTATACTTTATCACCTCCAAATCTATATCTTAGATCTATCTCAAATCTACACTAAACACAGTCCTTCGATCTAGCACAAATCTACTCAATATCTATCTCTAGTCTAGCATAAACCTATCCTCAAATATGCACCAAACTCTATCCTTAAATCTGTCCTCAAGCCTTAACACAAAGCTTGACTCAATCACAAATCAACTCTACTAGATCTACCCCAAACCTTAACTCAATGTTTGAACAAATCAATCAATCAAATCTACTCTCAAGTCTTCTCAAAGACTTATCTCAAATCTACTCAATAAGTCCTCACTAGAACTTGTCCAAATTGCTCAACAAGTCTTCACCAAGACTTACCTCAAATCTACTCAACAAGTCCTCACTAGAACTTACCTCAAATATGTATTGTAAGCTTCCACAAAAGCTTACTCAACTCAACCAATCACTCAATGAAATTTTAGTCAACAATGCTTATCAAACAATCTCACATAACAATGATACTCATGATCTTTCACAAACCCTAGTTCAAGCACATGAAGGCTCACTCAATATTTCCAACAATGCTTATCAAACAAGGTTTCTAGCATCAACCTTCATTCCAAAAAACCAAACTCAACAATGCTTACCAAACAATCCTTTTCACTCCAACTTAGCATTCACAACATCCAATCCAACAATATTTTTCTCACAAGGAAGATGTACCCATACCTTTTATTTTGATGGAGATATGTCTTCAAAACCTGTCTTAACCACAATCAAATTTTTCTTTACCAACACTAGGGTTAGGTTACCACAACCTCTCTCAAGATCTCCACAAAATAATTTTCTCAAATATTATTTTTCATACAAAATAACAAATCCTTTTGTACACCTTATAATCTCCAAACTCACAATATTCAACTTAATAATTTCACCATAACACTACACTTAACAATATGTATAGCAAAGTCCTTATACACCTTATAATCTCCAAACTCACAATATTCAATTCAACAATTTCATCATAACACAACACTAAAAACATGCATAGCAAAGTCCTTATACACCTTATAATCTTCAATCACCCAAAAATCAAAATAAAAATATTTTAATTTTTCTTTACCTTATAACTCTCCTAAGCTCTTAACTCATGTTTCCATCCTATGTAGATGATGGATTCATTGTTTTTCCTACACATTGGCTCGGTTTCCATCCATCCCGTGTGGGTCGTATGTCGGTCTTTGTGTATTATGAGCTAGTTTGGTTTACTTTAATTAGCTTGAATGTGGTGCGCTTTACCACTTGGTAAACTAGTGGTCGTTGGAACCATTTCCAGCATCGGCCACTTTGTGGTCAGAATAGAAGTTGCTTCTTTGTCATTTATCGTTGGTGCATTTGCACCAAAGCAAGTCTAGTACCCCAAAAATACCTTTTTTCTCAAAGGTAAAGATTATATTTTTTAAAATTAAATTATTTTAATTTTATTAAACTTTTCAAATATTTGAATTTATTTAAATTCAAAAACATATTACTTTTTATTAAAACATTAAAAGTTAATTAAACTTTTATTGATCAAATTGTGCATTCTTGCAAATTAAGCCTTAGAATCCAATTTTGAGGCTCATTATAGGTTTATTTTTATCTAATTTTGGCCTCAACTTTGTTAATTTTGCAAAACAAAGGGGAGAAGACAAGAAATTGTATTTCTTTGTAAAATTGTAACACAAAGTGAGGAGCGCTTAAAAATCAAAACTTGTTAATTTTACAAACATAAAAAAAAGGAAAGGCAATTGTTTTATGCCTCATTATTTACAAAATTGAAAAATAATAGGAAACTTTGATATCCAATTTTTGCACAACATAAATCAAAATTTTGTTGCAAGAATTAGTAAATAAGATGCATTTTTTATATTACTTGAAACCTTTATTACAAATTAGAAAATTAGATGCATTTTTGGTTGCATCTGAAACCTAAGTGATATAAAATTTTGTGGGCACTATTTGATTGATTATTACATTCAATTTTTTTTCTTTGCATTTATAAGTCATCAAAAATCAAGAGCACTCAAAACCTCAAAATTTCACAATAATTTGTGTAATTCATTGCACAAATATAAGCCATTTTTTAAATTGATATTCTATACATACAACCCTAAAAATTCACTTTTATGTGTTTGGATCAAATTCCTCAAACTAATTATCTCTCTTCAAGAGGATTTTCAGGCAAGTGCTATTAAAAATCTTTTTGAGTGAGTTATCTTTCATTTCTTATTTTTTTGGCTTAAATATCCTCAAAATTGATCATATTTCTTCAAAGAGAGTTTTCAGGCATGTGCCATTAAATACCAATTAAGAGTGAAAGAAAGATCATCTAGGTGCAAATTCTAGAACCTTCATCATGTCAACTATCAACAAATATCTAAATGATATAAAATTTCTTAAAGTTCCTAACTATTCAGCATGGAAAACCAAGATGAAATTTATCCTTAATATAGAGTAAATATGGGATTTAGTATATGGCACTAAAACAAGACCCACATCAATAGGAGCAAATCAGAAATCGTGGAATAAAAAAAATAATCGTCTTCTCATGTTGATTCTCCTAGCTACTACTGATGAGATCCAACATCACATAAGTGAAGCTAAAAATGGTAAAGATGCATGGGATGCAATTTGTACCATTTTTAAATGTAAGAATCAATCGACTATTCTAAAACTTCAAACACAACTTCGTATACTCCATATGAATTTAGGATAATCAATAGAACTATTCCTCTACAGAGTGGTAGAACTGAAGTCAAAGATGAATGCTTTAGGAGCAAAAGTAGAAGATACTATACTAAATTCAGAAATATTGAGAGCTCTTCTAGAATCCTACAAGATGTTAATAACTTCCCTTAATGTATCTCAAATAATAGTTACCTTTGTGGAGTTAGTCAATTTGCTTCAAATAGAGGAAGCAAATCATCTCGATGAAGTGTCGAACAATGCACTATACTTGAACAATCATGGTGGAAAGAAGAAAGAAAAATTTTAGACACCAATTGGTGTTGGTTTAGAAATAAGCAAAACAAAAATAGCAAAGGCACATCACAAAGGCAAAATAGATAAAGAGACAATATTTCTAGTGAAGTGTCTGATTCCAATTCTGGTTCTGGTTCAGAAAGAGCACACAAAGTGCTCATGGCTAAAACAACATTGTAAAGAAAAAAAATTTGTCATGCTTGGCAAGCACCATTACAAACCTCTTTTTAGGCTTCATAAACAGCAAATGTTTTTGTTTGAAGTACTTGCAATAAATGGGTGATTGTACCTCTTTTTAGGCTTCATAAAATAGCAAACTCTTTGTTTTGAATTACTTGTAATAAAAGGGGGGATTTTTTGGTGTAAAATTTACCTAGGAGGTAATATTTGTAAAAGCCTTAACAAGCTTCATGAGTTGCATATCTTTTGCAATTAAGGGGGGATAAACATTTATTGACAAAGAATATGAGGAAGATATCATGCAAGATTAGATATTCATGAATAAGTTGAATCAAATTCCCAAATAAGGAAGAGGGATTGACTAAAGTACATCTCAAATCCTTTTCCTACAAGCCTCTAAATGACTCAAAAATTTCTACAACTATCACAAATCCATTTATATCTCCCAAAAAATCAAGAAAAAGATTTTTAGTATATAGAAAAATGTAAATCTACCCCTTAAAATTATGGCAGTAAAGCTTGAAGACTATTCCATACAATTTAGTCCTAAACACCAAGATAATTCTGTAGAAATATGTCGCCAATGCATAGAGCTCAAAAAATCATATGATTTAAAAAAATGATCAAAACAATTTCGTATGCAAAAACATGACCTCCAAAACTTTTGCCCAAATAGTCCTCAAAAAAGAAAAATTTAAAGTATTAAAAAGGGAGAAAGACTTATAAGGGTGCATTTTCGACAGTGACTGACACCTTAGTCATAGTTCTTGCAGAAATTCCATTACAAAATGTTTTGCAACAAGGGGAGAAACTTATAAGGGTGTATTTTCAGAAGCAGTCGACACCTTAGCTACCTTATAAAAACTTTTACAAAATCATATTATAACCAAATGAACCTCATATGAAGTGATCTACAATATTACACCTAGCGGTTGCAGCGAATGGTTACCCATGCAATCCGGTTGGATGACAAGATTACAATAAGAACATTTTTTGATGTGAGAACGAAGTGAAGAATGATTCATTTTTTTCTTAGATCAGCTAGAGCACTATGACAGAGCATGATACATAGCAAGAGTTAGCATATCAGCATCTTTTTTACTGTATTGGGACAGTTTTATACATTATCCAAATAATGTAATAAGGGAGGATGTTAGAGTTACTATGCTATAGTAACTATGATTATTATCTCATTTGGTAATTAGTAGATTCTCCTAGGTATATTTAATTTATCGCATGGTAAAAACTAGTTTGTTACTTTTTCCATTAGGTATTTAATTTTACTATTTACCTACAAGATATTCACTATGGAATATCTTGGGGTTAGTAGGTTAGTAGTCATAGTCAATTTGACTATGATGTTAGCTATTAGTAAGTTATTGTTATTCCCTAAGATTTTAGCTACCTTTTGGGGAAGACTACCTATTACACTTTTAGCTACCTTTAGAGGGGGACAACCTATTAGGCTATTCATAGCCTAAACCTATTGTTATTTAAACCCATTGCATATCAATATTATTTCTTATGGTTAATGCATATTATTTTCTATATTGCATTTACTAACACCCCTAAGAGGTCCCTAACTCTTTCCCTAGGCAAGGGTAAGCCTCTTTCCCCCCTACCTTACCTTTTTTTAGCCTTTCAGCAAAATCACACCAAGTTACGATGAGGTGCGACTTCTAAGACCTTATAAATATTTTTGAAGACCCTATTATTATGATATTTCTAAAACCCATAAAAAAATAGGGAAGGTAAAATTTCCATAAAGCATGACAAAAATAGGAATGAAAAGGAGAAAGGGATCACTATTCAAAAATGTCCAACAGAGAATTAGGAGTCACCCAATAGGTCTCAAAGGAAGAAAGGAGTGAGGAGAGGATCTCAAGGGAGAAGGGACACTCTAGAAAAATGTGGTGTGTGGTCTCCTCATTTAAACCACAAAGATAACAACAATTGACTAAAATAAGTCATCTCTTTCTAAGATTGTCTAGGGATAAAATTTTGTTTTGGAGGGTAAGCCATAGGAAGAAATTCACCTTAGGAATAAGCTCTTTGGACCAAATTTTAGAGCAAGGAAACCAAAATTTGTAGCCACAAGATGATAAGGATATTTAACAGAAAATATTGCATTCTCATCCTCCCTCCATATTATAGAATCTTCACAAACATAGTTTCTAATTTCTTGGGTTCTTAGCTTGAGAGCAAGGGATTTTAGGGATGTTGTATCATCTTGGTTTAAAAAATGACTCCTAATATCCTTCCACTTTTGTAGTCCACCTTCTTCTTCAATGAAATTTTCCACTTCAGAGCTAAATGTTTGAGTGAGCTTGGGTCTAAGGATAGCAAGGGAAGGAATCTCCTTAAGGGTAATGTCCTTCAACCATGAATCTTCCCAAAAATTGATTTTAACTCCATTGTGGAGTCTCCACATCATGCCTCTTTGGATGAGCTTCCTAGATTTGACTACTATTCCAAAATATCAAGACATGGAGGGGGTCTTGATAATTCATAAAATTTTAGCCTTTGTTCAAATATTTTTCTTTAATAACATGGGTCTAATCAATGCTATCTTGAATGGTAAACCTCCAACATTGCTTGGCCAACAAGGCTTTGTTCATGGTTTTAATTTTCCTTAATCAAAGATCCCCAACATGTGTTATTGAAAATTATATATTAATCCTATACTTTTTAAAACCATTAAGTGATGCTCAATAATCCTCTAATTGTGATAGTCACTTTTGATCTAATTTTGAATCTTCAAAAAATATGGTCAATATCATTGGAAAGTATATTTTAATCCTATGCTTTTAAGCACCATTATGTCATGCTTGATAATGTCATTCTTGATAATCAATTCTAACATAATATATACTACATGGATACGAATTTTCATAGATTCATTATTACTCTTGTTTACAATTAGGACATATTTACTTCTAGTTAGGATTTTCAAGTAGGGACCTCCTTCCATGCTACCTAACTTTTCCTCATAAAAATCCTTTATTTTTTATTTTTTCAAAAACCTAGGGTAAGAAAAGGTAAGGCTTATTTGCTACCTCTATCAAACTTACCATATATTTGCTCTTTTGTTTATCTTCAACATGGGCATCCATGCTTATAGCTAAGGCATCTTGACTTCCCATTAGGGATTTCAAATATGACTTTCCTTCCATACTAGCTACTAGAGCTCACTCCTAGCTTGCACTCCCTCTCGGCTTACCCTCGCTCTCGATTCACACTTCCTCCTAGTTGACACTTCCTCCTAGCTCGCACTCCCTCCTAACTCCCACTTGCTCATCTCTTGTTTCTCCTGATGTTCATTTTCTTTGATAATTATTTAGAAATAGTATTTGTCACATTCATATTAAGGGTTTGAAGCATTGATAGAATTTTGATGAACCCATTACTCTTCTACCATATTTGAATATCTCGAGATTACTAAAATAATTGAATCCTTCACTCATTGTAGCACAAAATCCTCCTACCATACTCTACAACTCTTAGGGTTTGGGTTTATTATTTGTATATTCTCCTTCACTTTTGGCTCTTTGGATGATAGCTTGGCTTTCTAAGTGACCTTTAGATGACCAAACTCTCTAGTTAGCATGGCTCTAGTTTCACCTACAGTCCTCTTGGCAAAACCCACATAAATTTAGCATTTTGTTAACATGAACACTTCTTCTAGTGCCAAGATTTCATGGGGCACAATGGCAAAGGCTATTTCAAAAATTAAAACATGGGTTCCTCATGCTCTACCTCAAAGAACCAAACTCTCATTTTACTATTTTTTACAATACTATAGATTGTATATAAGATCTCATGCTAATTTGAAATTATTTATTATATAACCTTAATAAAAATATTTTTTAGTTGGTTATATGAGATTGAAATGACCCAACTTGTACTACACCATGAATATATAGTGATATTACAAGAACTTAATAATTATGCATGTGTCACTTAACAAACTTCAAACATAAATCTCCTCCTTAAAAATTGAAGAATTTAAACACATACTATTTAATATATTTTTTTATTTTAAAACTTATCCAATTTTATAATTATTTATTAAAATATTTAACAATAAAATTAAAAATGAAAATTACTACAGTTTGAAATCAATTTAAGTGTGGAGTGGACAATAGTATGCTCCGTTAAAATATTAGATTTTGCATCATGTGAGTCAATCTAATGTTAGTGGAGAAAGACCTTATTTCAATGGAGCAAAACCTAATGTCGGCCACTCAAGATCAAGATCAAGATCAACATCAAGATCATCATTTGAGACCAAAGATCAAGATCATCATTTGAAACCAAAGATGAACAACAATTTGTATATAAACATGGGCGCGCTTAAAAAAAAATGTATATCTTAGAGCTCGCAGTGGCCCTGCAAGGTGCAAGGATGTCAAGTCAGCCAGTTATCAGGGAGGTGTGGGCAAATAATTTGAATGATGAATTTGAGTTAATCAGGGAAAAAATAGACCGCTATCCTCATGTTGCCTTTGACACAGAATTTCCAGGTACTCTTAGGACAGACCCAAGGTTGGATCATTGGTCTTATGGCTATCTGAAATACAATGTGGACGCCATTCATCTTATCCAGGTTATCCTTACTCTTTTCGACGAAAACGGAAAACTACCGGTGTGTGCTACGGGTCAGTGTTGCATTTGGCAATTTAATTTTAAGGAATTCAATCCTCATTGTGGTAAGTGTAACCCGAAATCTATTGACTTATTGAGCAAAAGCGGGATTGACTTTGAGAAAAACAAACGCGAGGGTATCGATTCAATTGATTTTGCTCAGCTTCTGATGTCTTCGGGGCTTGTTTTAAATAATGATATTACCTTTGTTATTTTCTCTGGTGCGTATGACATCGCATACTTGTTGAAGCTTCTCACCGGCAAGAATTTACCAAACACGGTAGAAGACTTCTATAAACTTATGAACACATTCTTTCCAACCGTCTATGACCTCAAGTTTATGATGAAGGATGCCAAATATGAAGGCCAAGGTCTCTACGAAAAGTTGCGCTCAGCTAAGTTGCGAGGAAGTCTCAACGGTCTGGCCCAGCTGTATGGAATAAACAGGATTGGTACATCGCATATGGCAGGATCTGATAGTTTTGTTACCTTCCGTATTTTTCAGAAATTCATACCTCTGTTTCCCAATGGGTCTTTCGGGAGATATGCAAGCCAATTATATGGCTTGTGGTAACATCACAAGAGTGGAATATAGAACATGGTCAGTCAGTGTCTAATCTGTTAGTTGTGTTGAATTTTTTATTTAACTTAGTGAATTTTTATTTGATATTTGGATCAAATGCTGCTTATTTTTGTTAGCATGGGAGAAGGTTTGATACAATTTTAGTTGATACTATATGAAGCATATTGCAGTTTATATAAATTTAAGTGTGAAGGCATTACTTTTTCATCTAGTTAAAGAATATTGCTTATAGTTTCAACCATTTTTATTAATTATCATGATCATCATATGCTTAACGACAGTTTAATAAATTAGTGGGCGTTTGCCTTGTCGCTTTTATTTATATATTAATATGTTAACCATTGTTTAATAAATTAGTGAGTGTTTACTTATCGGTTTTATATATTTATCAATATGTTAGATGTGCCTTTTATTAGGTCCATTTTTTATATAATATTAAAAATATATATATTATAATTGTTTTCAAAGTATATTAAAGGAATCATATTCATTACATTTTTTCATCGCCTGTACCATGGTTTTGAATCCTGTTTTTTTTTTTTATTATTATAAACTTCAATTGAGTTAGGTAAAAGTTTTCATATTATATTAATAAAACTTATCTGGTAAATATTAATGTTATTTTAACAGTTTGAAATGTAAGGAATAATTTTATAAATATATTTTTCTTTATATTATCTTAAAAATCTTATAGTGTATAGATGATCTTAATGATCTTATATAATCATTACTTTCTTATGCTGCCTTGGAAATCTCCTTCTTTTGATACCCAATATAAGTCATCTTCTAAAAACATTCTTGACCGCACAAAAATGCATGACATAGAATTATCTTCAAATGATTAGAATTTGATAATCTCCCACTTTATTTTATAGTTTAGAATATAACAATTAGATATGTTATGTATTGTAGGCACTTTGATAGATGTATATAGGTAAACAAATAAATCCCACTTTACATGTTTATTTTAATTAAGTTCCAATTTGTAATTATTTTTTACTTGATTAAGCCCTTGACTAATATATATTTTAACACCACCACATGTAGGTATCTTAAGATATAAGTAGAACAATAAAACATGACTAGTACTAAGAAAAAATACTTATTTTCTAAACAAATAAACTTTACATATGAGTGAATTTTAATAATTGAGATATATATTTTTGTTTGTTATTTCTCAATTATCCTCACTCTTTCCATGGATATCTTCTATAATGGGTGACTTCACTACCCATAACAACCTTATCGATATTCTAATGTTCATGGTGTAAATATATTAAAATAATAGTAACTAATTTCAACACTAGAGGAATAATCATATCTATCAATGTTTTTTTCTATGATGTTAGATTCTCAAAAATCTATTAGGTCTGACTACTAGTCCTTATTTATTCTTACAATATGTCATGATTACTATCTATGTCATTTGTATTATAAAAATCATGATTGATTCTCAATTTGATTTTATATTTTTGGATTAGATTTTTTCTTATTTATACACAACAAATTTTTAAGGGTAGTTCTCAGACTATATATTTCTTTCATATTTTTTCTCCTTGAATTTCATGTGTATATTATATATTATTATAAAAATTAATCCAAAGCTTGATATTTTGATTCCATTATCATACCCCAACAAATTTACACCTAACAAATTTATTTTTAAGCTTCCTTCTATTTTCTTTTAGTACATGCATATAGGAAACACGCCATTCTAACAATGGTTTACTTCCACTCCATACCTTTTAATACTTTTTATCATCTAAAACAGAGCTAAATAAAATTTTAGATCACATATTTATTATGTTCATGTCCCAAATACTTGCTTAATTTATGAAATATTTCACACTAATTTCCTCCTCTAACAAAAATTTATTAAAAATTTCTACCAATCCATTATAATAAATTTTATTAAAGTCTCTTGAGTACTATTTTCCATTCCTATTACTTAATACTTTAAATTTTTAACCAATTTCTCTCTCTAACATAGCTCTAAGAATATTCAAGACATCAAGAATTCTACTTTTATTTTTAAGAAATTAGAACCAAAAGTTCTTTGAAAATTTATCCTGATGAAATTCGACAAATAACTTTATACACCATTATATGCAACATTTATTATTGAGCACAAATACTAGTGTATATTAAATCTAGAATTTCCTTGGACTTATGAGTACTTAATAAAACTTGAATCTTGATCATTTTTATGATAGGGTAAATAAATTATATTTATAAAAGGAATAATTTACTATACATTCTATGAGTTGCACTAAATATTTTATGTGTATCTTATGTAGGACTCTTGTTAAATAAGATATTATATCATTTTATTCTATAATATTCCATTGATAGAATATGATGTTGCTTCCTTGGTATTATTTGGAGTAGCATTTTATTTACACATAATGTATGTTACAACATCTAGCTTGTGAATTGTTTCAAATTTCACTTCCTTTTTTAATGATATAACAACATGAACTATTTTACAAGCATTTTAACAAATTTTACTTCCATACTCTCATTGGAAATTTAGATCACCAATAAAAAAAAAATTAGTACAAGTATGTGATTCACATAGAGTATTTTCTAAAATGTCCATATTAAACTTTCTCCTAAATACTACACTTTCCAACCATGTCATGATTAATATTATGAATAATAAAAGCATTTTTTACATCTTAATCCTCATAGTCCATGAAATACTAATAATGAGTTATGAAACAAGGATATTAAATATATAATTTAGATTTCTTGAGTCTCTTGATTTTCTAAACATGCATGAGTAAGGTACATCTTAGATTACTCTTTCCAATAGATGGATACCAATTAGTAGTAGATGACAACAAAATATTGTTAGGAATTATTACCATCATATTTTGCATGATAATAAGAGTGGTATAACCACCCATCACAAGGTCTATGTGATAACAATAGTTAAGGGTAGTTACAGGTTATTTATGGTTTGTTATGACATACTTGAGCAAAATATTATCAACATAATCCAAATATTATGTTGTCTCAATAGAGTATGATTTGTCCCAATTCCTTTGGAACCCCTCCCAAAAGATTAATCCATGCGCAATTTAAAGGATTTGTATCAACAGAATGTTTGGATTCTATTGATATTGTTTGGATTATATTGATAATTTTTGGAGTGGTCCCAAAGGAATTGGTTGTCACTAGTATCTTCATATTCTATTGAATGCAATACATGTCACAACTGCTTCATAGGGAGCACCTAGATACCTTGATACAAAATACTATTAATGATAGCAACTGATATAGAAGTCTAACATTTATAGGCTTTTTGTTGTGTTGGTGAAGATAATATCTACTAAATTACTAGTGGATGTCTTGTAAACAAAATAAGCCTCACTAATATGGTAGTAGAAAATATCAAAGATGAAGCTTTGCATTGACTTGTAAATGCATAGTTAGATATTGAGAAAACGTAAAAGGTGAAGGTCATGGTTACCACAATCACCAAACTCACCCTTGAATTTCTTACAAGTGATAGGAGGACAATCATAGATCATCTTGAGAAGATCAAAGAATTATAAAAAAATTATACTCATTTATGAGACACAATTCATGAGGCACTACAAATTTCCTCACCCACCAGACCATGTGCATGATTCATGAGGTACAAAAATTTGATGAGAAAATCAAAATTTAAAAATATTTACCAAAACCTTATCCAATTTGGGTATTGTTTTCTTTGGACTTTGGGCACCACATGATATTTTCTCCTACCTATGGATAGAAATGTTTATCCAATGATGTAGTAATTTAGGAGTAAATTGAAGCATCGTGATTAATTTATTGACATTATATCTTCTTGAGGATATAATCCACGCCTACATCCTCATCCATTTTATTAAGGACACCTAGAACAACTAAATCCATGGCCTTAGTCATAGTCATTAATGTTCAATTTCAATCAATTATCACATTTTGATAATGGAAAGGCTATTTGAATCCTATAATTGTTTACCTTTATCCTTTATTAAATATAGGTGAAAAAGCAAAAGCCCATTTAATATTCTATACCATCAAAATATTCTCTAATTATTTTGGTTGGAGAAGCAATCATCTCCACCTTTTTTTTCTTGATAAGACGCTATTTTTTTACAATTCGAGGTATCAATCAACTTACAAGTATAGGCTTATATATACTTGTCAAAATAAATATTTTGAGGTTGATCTATTGGAAATAAAATTTTCTAGTTTTTTGAAATTTTAACATGGCTAGGTGGTGTACAAAAGTTCTATTTTTCCAAGTCCTAATTATTATCAAGGAATAATTATTACAATTAGAAAAACAAATTCAAAACTTAGCTTGAGTTTGAGGAAGTATAGAAAGTTGTATAAGGGTTAATTACCCATCCTAGCATAGATTATGAAGAATAGATAAATTTTAATAGAGAAGATCAATAGATTTGATTAATCATAATGTTCAATCATAGCCAAATATGCATAGTATAATCTCACAAAAATGAATGAGTAGTCATCTCAAAACCAAGAAAATATTTACCATATAAAGCAGATTCACAACCAGCATGGTACCTATAGCCACACCTGATAGAATTCATCATGAATAAAATATAAAAAAAAGAAGGAATAATAGTCATTATAGTAGAGCTAACTCTCCTAAACCAAATATATTGTGAGGAAGAGCAATAAAATCTTCCTCAAGATTTTACACAAAGGATATCCAAAGCACTCTAACATCTAAGAATTTATCCTATAATAAAAGCATCAAGAGTAACGATCTCAATATAAATAATACTTCTACAAACTATTAGAATTTAACGTCCAAAGTATGAAGAGCTAGGAGTATTTCATAAGGTACTCAATATTTAATTGCATTCATCAATAGCATATCATACCACTAGGAAAAGAAAGTATAAATCCATCACTTATCATAAGCAATGACTTATTTAAAAGGATAAGGCCAAGATACAAAATAGAAATGGAAGGTGATTGACCTCATTACAACAAATGATGTTATAGCCACTTGAACATGATGCATTAAAGCACATGGCAAAAAATATTCCCATAAATATAATCAGGAGGATTATGTTTATTAAATAACTTAAACTTGATTTTTGTGAATAGATGTGTGTGTTTCCATTCATAAGAGGATTTTTAAAGTGCATGATTGGTGGTACTCGATACTCCTAATGTGTAATTAATGAGTTCATATTGAAGGGGGAGGAATTCCTAATGTTCAATATACTCACAAGATCTATAATATTACACTTAATATTTGGTAAGCACAAAGAGACTAAAGATCAATAAATATTGCTTGTGGTAGAAGCAAGGTACCGCACATGAGATAAATGAAAGCTTGATGCAAAAACAACAAAGTGAACCTCATAAGCAATTATCTACTCTATTATATTTGGTAGGTGCAATGATTAATTATCCATGCAATCTAGTAGGATGAGAATGTTACTACCATAAGGACACTCATTGTTGAAGAAGCAAAGAAATCCAATAGTTAAAATTATAAAAAAAAATGAATGGTTATCTCCATTCACAAGAAGATACAAATCAAACAAGATTAATTTGACTAATTACCTATTATTAGGTGTATGAATCCCAATCCTTGGATCATGGATAAAATAATGTATAACTATCCTTGATTAAGTGTTCAATGAGGTCGTTCCCACTAAAGAGCCAAAGCCAAGTGCTAGAGCAAGTTCCAATATCCAAATCCAAAGCCACAAGCCATTAGCTTAGAGCCATGAGCCAAATCCATGAGCCACAAGCCATTAGCTTAGATCCATGAGCCAAATCCATGAGCCACAAGCCATAAAATAAATTCTAAGCTAAGAATCCATCCATAGTAACAGTAGTAGGAGTAGTGATCTTAGAAAAAATAATTCTTCCAAAAACTAGAAAAATTTAACCATCAAAGTAAGAACCACTAGGATTACTTACATAAGTCACTTAACATATAAATACTTTTGTTAGTAGTACATTGTACCACCAAACAAAGGAAATACAAGTACATCACTTATCATAAAAAATGATTTATTTAGAAGGACAAGGACAAGATGTAAAAGATAAAGTGGGAGGTGATTGACTTGATCACATCAAGCGATATTCAAGACAAGATATGGTGATAAACCATTGTAGCCACTAACACATGATGTATGATAACACATGATAAATAATCTTCCTATAAATACAGTGAGGAGGAATATACTTATTAAATAATTCAAACTTGGTCCTTATGAATAAATGTGTGTGTTCTTATTCATCAGATGATATTTAAAATACATGATAGGTGGTACCTCACAATCTTAATGTGTAATTAATTAGTTCACATTAAAAATGGAGGAATTTCTTGTGTTCAATATACCCATAAGCTCTATAATATTATACTTAATATTCGGTAAGCACAAAGAAACTAAAGCAAGGTACATGAAGGCTTGATGCAAAAATTAAAAAAAAAATACTCATAAGCAATTATCTACTCTATTATATTTAGTAGGTGTAATGACTAGTTAACCATACAATATGGTAGGATGAGAAGGTTACTACCATAAGGACACTTAGGGTTGAAGAAGAAAAAAAGTCAATAGTTAAAATTACAAAAACAAGTGAATGGTTATCTCCATTCATAAAAAAATATAGATCAAACAAGATTAATTTGACTAATTATCTATGACTAGGTGTATGGATCCCAATCCTTGGATAATGGATAAAATAATATATAAATATACTTGCTTAAGTGTTCAATGAGGTAATTCCCTTTAAAGATCCAAACTCAAGTTCTAGAGCAAGTTCCAATATCTAGATCCAAAGCCACAATGCATTAGTGAGAGCCATGAGCCAAAGCCATAAGCCACAAGCCATAAACCAAATTCTAAGCTAATAATTCATCCTATAGTAACAGTAGGAGGAGTAATGATCTTAGAATAAATAATCTTCTAAAAACTAGTAAAATGTAACATTCAAAGTAAGAACCACTAGGATTCCTTATATAAGGCTCTCAACATCCAATTGCTTTTGTTAGTAGCACACTGTACCACCAAACAAAGGAAGTACGAATACATCACTTATCATAGGAAATGACTTATTTTGAAGGACAAGGACAAGATGTAAAAGATAAAGTAGAAGGTGATTTACCTCATAACATCAAGCAATATTCAAGATAAGAAATGGTGATAAACCATTATAGTCACTAACACATGATGTATGATAACACATGATAAATAATCTACCTATAAATACAATGAGGAGGAATATACTTATTAAATAATTCAAACTTGGTACTTGTGAATGAATGTGTGTGTTCCTATTCATAATATGATGTTTAAAATATGTGATAAGTGGCACTTGATACTCTTAATGTGTAATTAATGAGTTCACATTAAATGAGGAGGAATTTCTAGTGTTCAATTTACCCATAAGCTCTATAATATTACATTTAATATTCGATAAGCACAAAGAGACTAAATATCAATAAAGATTACATATGGTAGAAGCAAGGTACCACACATGAGAGAAATTAAGCCTAGATGTAAAAATAAATAAAAACTCATAAGCAATTATCTACTATATTATATTTAGAAGGTGTAATGACCAGTTAACCATACAATCTGGTAGGATGAGAAGGTTACTATGATAGTTAAAAGTACAAAAAATAAGTAAATGATTATCTCCATTCAAAGGAAGATGAAAATAAATCAAAATATATCTGACTAATTATCTATGATTGGGTGTATGTATCTCAATCCTTGGAATGAATATAAGAATTTATAACTATCCTTGGTTAAGTGTTCAGTGTGATCATTTTCACTAAAGATCAAAAATCAAGTACTAGAACAAGTTCCAAGAGACAAAGCCATAAACCACAAGCCATGAGCCAAATCCAAGAACATAGTGAGGTCATTCTCACTATTGCAAGTAATCCTACCCATGTTTATATTATGATGTATTAAAGGGGGAATTTTCCTCTACTCTAAACATAAAAAATCCAACATCACCCTCATCTAAGAAAATATTTTCCTCCTCATCAAAATTCAAAGCCAGAGTCAAAGTCAAGAGGTAGAACTAGAGCCAAGAATAAGACTATGATGTAATAAGGGGGAATGTTAGAAATTATTACCATCATAGTCCTTATGATAATAAGAGTGGTATAGCTAGACATCATAAGGTATATATGATTACAAAAATTAAGAATATTTATAGGTTGGTTATAGTTTATTATATCATATTTGAGCACAAGCAATGATCTACTCTATTATATCTGGCAGGTGCAAGGATTGATTATCCATGCAATCTGGTAGGATGAGAAGGTTACTACCATAAGGACACTCATGGTTGAAGAAGCAAAGAAAGTCAATAGTTTAAATTACAAAAACAAGTGAATGCTTATCTCCATTCACAAGAAGATACAAATAAAACAAGATTAATTTGACTAATTATCTATGATTAGGTGTATGAATCCCAATTCTTGGATCATGGATAAAATAATGTATAACTATCCTTGGCTAAGTTTTCAATGAGGTTGTTCCCACTAAATAACAAAATCCAAGTGCTAGAGTAAGTTCCAAGATCTAAATCTAGAGCCATGAGCCATTAGCCAGAGCCATGAGCCAAAGCCATGAGCCATTAGCCAAAGCCATGAACCAAAGCCATGAGCCACAAGCCATAAACCAAATTCCAAGCTAAGAATCCATCCTATAGTAATAAGAGTAGGAGTAGTGATCTTAGAATAAATAATCCTTCCAAAAACTAGAAAAATTTAATCTTTAAAGTAAGAAACACTAGGATTCCTTACATAAGTCAATCAACATCCAATTGCTTTTGTTAGTAGCACTCTGTACCACCAAACAAAGGAAGTATGAATACATCACTTATCATAGGAAATGACTTATTTAGAAGGACAAGGACAAGATGTAAAATATAAAGTGGAAGGTGATTGACCTCATCACATCAAGTGATATTCAAGATAAGAAATGGTGATAAACCATTATAGTCACTAACACATGATGTATGATAACACATGATAAAGAATCTTCCTATAAATACAGTGATGAGGAATTTACATATTAAATAATTCAAACTTGGTCCTTGTGAATAAATGTGTGTTCTTATTCATCATATGATATTTAAAATACATGATAGGTTGTAACTCACACTCTTAATGTGTAATTAATGAGTTCACATTGAAGGTGGAGGAATTCCTAGTGTTCAATATACCCATAAGCTCTATAATATTACCCTTAATATTTGTTAAGCACAAATAAACTAAAGATCAATAAATATTGCATGTGGTAGAAGCAAGGTACATGAAGGCTTGAAGAAAAAATTAAAAAAAAAAAACTCATAAGCAATTATCTACTCTATTATATTTAGCAGGTGTAATGACTAGTTAACCATACAATATGGTAGGATGAGAATTTTATTACCATAAGGACACTCATGGTTGAAGAAACAAAGAAAGCCAATAATTAAAATTACAAAAACAAGTGAATGGTTATCTCCATTCATAAGAAAATACAAATCAAACAAGATTAATTTAACTAATTATCTATGATTAGGTGTATGGATCCCAGTCCTTGGATAATGGATAAAATAATGTATAACTATCCTTGCTTAAGTGTTCAATGAGATCATTCCCATTAAAGAGCCAAATTCTAGAGCAAGTTCCAAGATCTATATTCAAAGCCACAATCCATTAGCCAGAGCCATGAGCCAAAGCCATAAACCATATTTTAAGCTAATAATTCATCCTATAGTAACAGTAGCAGGAGTAGTGATCTTAGAATAAATAATCCTTCCAAAAACTAGAAAAATTTAACCTTCAAAGTAATAACCAGTAGGATTCCTTGCATAAGATAGTCAACATCCAATTACTTTTGTTAGTAGCACACTGTACCACCAAACAAAGGAAGTACAAATACATCACTTGTCATAGAAAATGACTTATTTATAAGGACAAGGACAAGATGTAAAATATAAATTGGAAGGTGATTGACCTCATCACATCAAGCGATATTCAAGACAAGAAATGGTGATAAACCATTATAGCCACTAACACATGATGTATGATAACACATGATAAAGAATCTCTCTATAAATACAGTGAGGAGGAATATACTTATTAAATAATTCAAACTTGGTCCTTGTGAATAAATGTGTGTGTTCTTATTCATCATATGATGTTTAAAATACATGATAGGTGGTACCTGACACTTTTAATATGTAATTAATGAGTTCACATTGAAGGTGGAGGAATTTCTAGTATTCAATATAACTATAAGCTCTTTAATATTACACTTAATATTCGGTAAGCACAAAGAAACTAAAGACCAATAAATATTGCATGTGGTAGAAGCAAGGTACATGAAGGCTTGATGCAAAAATTGAAAAAATAAACTCATAAGCAATTATCTACTCTATTATATTTAGCAGGTGTAATGACTAGTTAACCATACAATATGGTAGGATGAGAAGGTTACCACCATAAGGACACTCATGGTTGAATAAGTAAAGAAATCCAATAGTTAAAAGTATAAAAACAAGTGAATGGTTGTCTCCATTCTTAATAAAATACAAATCAAACAAGATTAATTTGACTAATTATCTATGACTAGGTGTATGGATCCCAATCCTTGGATAATGGATAAAATAATGTATAACTATCCTTGGTTAAGTGTTCAATGAGATCATTTCCATTAAATATCCAAATTTTAGAGCAAGTTCCAAGATCTAGATCCAAAGCCATGATACATTAGCCAGAGCCATGAGCCAAATCCATAAGCCACAAGCCACAAACCAAATTCTAAGCTAATAATTCATCATATAGTAACAATAGTAGGAGTAGTGATATTAGAACAAATAATCCTTCCAAAAACTAGAAAAATTTAACCTTCAAAGTAAGAACCACTAGGATTCCTTGCATAAGGCACTCAACATCCAATTGCTTTTGCTAGTAGCACAATGTACCACCAAACAAAGGAAGTACAAATACATCACTTATCATAGGAAATTATTTATTTAGAAGGACAAGGACAAGATGTAAAATATAAAGTGGAAGGTGATTGACCTCATCACATCAAACGATATTCAAGACAAGAAATGGTGATAAACCATTATAGCCACTAACACAAGATGTATGATAACACATGATAAATAATCTCCCCATAAATATAGTAAGGAGGAATATACTTATTAAATAATTCAAACTTTATCCTTGTGAATGAATGTGTGTGTTCCTATTCATTAGATGATGTTTAAAATACATGATAGGTGACACCTGATACTCTTAATGTGTAAATAATGAGTTCACATTGAAGTGGTATGAATTACTAGTGTTCAATATACCCATAAGCTCTATAATATTACACTTAATATTCGATAAGCACAAAGAGACTGAAGATCAATAAATATTACATGTGGTAGAAGCAAGGTACCACACATGAGATAAATGAAGGTTGGATGCAAAAATAAATAAATAAACTCATAATAAATTACCTACTCTATTATATTTAGTAGGTGTAATGACTAATTAACCATGTAATATGGTAGGTTGAGAAGGTTACTACAATGGTTAAAAGTACAAAAAATAAGTAAATAGTTATATCCATTCAAAAGAATATGAAAATCAATCAAAATATATCTGACTAATTATCTATGATTGGATGTATGTATCTCCATCCTTTGCTTCACTTATAAGGAGATGGCGGAGCTGATCTATACGAACATCAATATCTTGGATTTCTATTAAAATGCTAACAGTTCCATTTTGAGTTGGGCGTTATTGTTGTTGATCTGTCATTCCTGATTTTCTCTTTCTATGGTGTTTGTTACATCTGAGGTGCTTTACAATGAATGTGAATGAATAATACTATATTTGCTCATGTTTTTGTCTTCACATATATTTATATATAATTCCAATTCAAGTGCCAACTCCATTGTGGTCGACTTAGCAAAAGATACAGCATAAGTATAGAAATATTAAAATAGTTGCAGGGATACCTAAATAGGTCGATGGCTACTTAAAGAAGAGGAATAATAGAATAGGTGCAGGAATGTCTGAATAGATCTATGGCTACTTAAATAAGAGGAATAACAAAATAGGTGCAGGAATACCAGAATAGGTGTAGGTCTATGGATACGTAAATATGAATTATGTATTATTCGTTTTAATCCCATTGCTAGGCATTTTGCATCATGTAAGTATATTTTATTTAATAATTATATTTTGATAATAAATAAATATTAGAAATTAAAGGATAATAGAATAGTTTACAAGGAATAGGAAGGCAATCATAGATCATCTTGAGAAGATCAAAGAATTGTATAAAAACTATATTCACAAAGAGACAATTCATGAGGTACTACTTCATACTTCAAATTCCTCATGTGCATGATTCATAAGGTACAAAAATTGGACGAGAAAAAAACAAAATTTTAAAATGTTTACCAAAATATTATCCAATTTGAGTATTGATTTCATTAAACCTGGGGTACCACATGATATTTTTCCCACCTATGGATAGAAATGATATAGTAATTCAAGAGTAACTGTAAGTGTCATCAGTAATTTATTGATATATAGAGATTATTAAGGATAGAATACACACCTTCATCCTCATCCATGTAATTAAGGACATCTAGAGCAACTAAATCCATGGCCCTATTCACAATTATTAGCATTCATTTTCAATCAATTATCCCACATTGATAATGAAAAAGGCTATTTGAAGCCTATAACTATTCATCTTTTTTCTTTATTAAATATAAGTGAAAAAGTAGAAGCTCATATAATATTATATAGCATCATCTCCACCTACTTTTTTACTTGAAAAGACACTACTTTCTCAAAATTTGAGACATCAATCAACTTACAAGTATAAACTTATATATACTTATCAAAAAGAATATTTTAAGGTTGATCTAGTGGAACTAAAATTTTCTAGTTTCGTGAAATTTTAACATGGCTAGGAGGTTTACGAAATTTCCTATTTTCTACGTCCTAACTATTGTTAGGGAATGATTATTGTACTTGGAAAATCAAAATAAAAAATTAGCTTGAGTTTTAGGAAGTATAGAAATTTATAGATGGGTCAATTACCTGTCCTAAAATAGATGATGAAGAATAGATAAAATTTGGCAAAGTAGATATATATATTTGATTAATCATCATGTTCAACCATAGGTAAATATGCATGGGATAATCTCATAGAAATGAATTAGTAGTCATATCAAAACCAAGGAAATATTTTCTATATAAAATAGACTCACAACCAGCATGGTACATATAGTTATGCTTGCTAGGATTCATAAAGAAGAAAAGGTAGAAAAAAAAAGGAATGATAGTCATAATAGAAGATCCAACTCTCCTAAACCATATGTTTTGTAAGGAAGAGTAATAAAACACAACCAGCATGGGACCTAATTATGTCTATTATGATTCATCAAGAAGAAAAGATAGACAAAATAAGGAATAATAGTCATAATAGAAGAGCCAACTCTCCTAAACTATGTGTCTTTTGAGAAAGAGTATTAAAACCTCCATCAATATTTGGAATATAAGAGATCCAAATAACTCTAACATCTAAGAATTTATCCTATAAAAATAGTAGCAACAGTAGTGATATCAAGATAAAGAATCCTTCCAAACACTAGTAAATTTTAACTTCCAAAATAAGATGAGCTAGGATTCCTGTATAAGGCACTCAATATTCAATTGCTTTTATCAGAAACATACCATACCACTAGGTAAAAAAATTATGAATACATCACTTATCGTAGGCAATGCCTTATTTAGAAGTACAAGGTCAAGATGCAAAAGAGAAATGGGGAGGTGATTGAACTCATCACAGCAAATTATGTTCAAGATAATAAATGGTAACATACCATTATAGCCACTTGAACATGATGCATGGTAGCACATGGTAAATAATTTCTCTAAAAATACAATGAGGACTATATTTATTAAATATTTCAAAATTGATTTTTTTGAGTAGATGGGTGTGTTCCTATTCATAAGAGGATGTTTCGAGTGCATGATTGGTAGAAGCAAGGTACCACTTAATTTCAATAAGCACAAAGATACTAAAGGTTAATAAATATTGCATGTGATAAAATAAAAGTACCACACATGAGAGAAATAAAGGCTTGATGGAAAATTAACAAAGTGAGCCTTATAAGCAATGATCTACTCTAATATATCTCGTAGGTGCAATGATTGGTTATCCATACAATATGGTAGGATGAGAACATTACTACCATAAGTACACTCATGGCTGAAGAAGTAAAGAAAACCAATAATTAAAAGTAAAAAAACAAGTGAATGGTTATCTCTATTCACAAATTAGATAAGATTAATCTCACTGATTATCTATGGCTTGGTGTATGAATCCCAATCCTTGGACCATGGCTAAAAGAATTTATAACTATCCTTGTTTAAGTGTTCAATGAGGTCGTTCCCACTAAAGAGCCAAATCCAAGTGCTAGATCAAATACAAATATATAGATTTAAAGCCAAGAGCCATGAGCCAAAAACATGATCCATGAGCCACAAGCCACAAACCACAAGCTAAAGCTTTATCTAATAATTCATCTTATAATAATAGTAATAGCAGTGATCTTAGAATAAATAATCCTTCCAAAGACTATCAAAATTTAACCTCTAAAGTAAGAAGCACTAGGATTCCCTACATAAGGCACTTAAAACCCAATCACTTTTGTTAGTAGAACATTGTACCACCATAAAAAGGAAGTACAAATACATCACTTATCATAAGAAAATACTTATTTAGAAAGAGAAGGACAAGATGCAAAATATAAAGTGGAATGTGATTGACCTCATCACATCAAGAAATATTTAAGACAATAAATGGTGATAGATCATTACAATCACTAGCACATGATGAATGGAAACACATGACAAAGAATCTCCCCATAAATATGGTGAGGAGGAATATACGTATTAAATATTTCGAACTTGGTCCTTGTAAGTGAATGTGTATTCTTGTTCATAATAGGTTGTTTAAAGTGCATGACAGGTGGTACTCGACACTCCTAATGTGAAATTAATGAGATCACATTGAAGGGGCAAGAATTCTTGATGTTTAATATGCCCATAATATCTATAATGCTACAATTAATATTTAGTAAGTAGAAAGTGACTAAATATAGATAAATATTATGTGTGATAGAAGCAAGGTCCCACACATGATAGAAATTAAGGCTTGATATAAAATAATAGATTGAACCTTGTAAGCAATGATCTACTCTTTTTTATCTGGTAGGTTTAATGCTTGGTTATCCATGCAATCTAGTAGTATGATAAGGTTACTACTGTTAGAATTCCCAAGAGTAGAACTACAAAGCATTACAATATTTAAAGAAACAAAATAGAACCGATTGATTTATTCTAGGGATCAACTTTGTATAAATAGCAAAGTTGATCATTGAGAGTCATTGGATTACAACAACTCATCAAGTATGATGAAGACACCACTTGAGAGTTCACATGACACATGGAGGAGTGGAATAACTCATCAAGTCTGATGAAGACACCACTGAGAGTTCACATGACACATGGAGGAGTGGAAACTCAAGTGTGTCTATCCTAGTAGAACTTAAGAGAATATTCACTTATTCTAACACCCCCCCTTAAGTGATACTAGGGGTGGTTTGTACAAATGAGTCCCGAAAATAAGGCCTGATGAGGTACTCATGTACAATGATTTATTTTCTAAAGAGATGGTAAAAACCCAATGGGAAAAGCCATAAATCAAAAAAGAAATAAGGAAGAGGCTTGTCTTTGGATGGTGAAGATTGTCCTCTTAAAAAAATAAAAGGATGAGTCCCGACAACATGGCCTGATGAGGTACTCATTTACAATATATAGATGGTGAAAAAACCCCTTGGGGAAAAACCATCTGTTACAAGAAAAATATCCAAGATAGAGGCATGTCTTCGAATGGCGAAGATTGTCCTCTCAACACAAAAAAAGAATGAGTCCCGACAACTTGGCCTGATTAGGTACTCATGAACAATATATACTTTTGGAGAGATGATGAAAAAAACCACAAGGGAAAAAACCATCCTCCAAAGAATACAATAGTAAAAGGAGAGGTGGAAGACCTCTATGTCAATGCAGCTGTATTACTCCAAGTTTCTCTCGCAACTATATGTAACGCGGAGAAGGAAATGACTTGGTGAAGATGTCTACAATTTTCTCCTCAGTTGGAATATAGTCCAAGTATATGTCCCCATTCTGAATGTGTTATTGAATGAAGTGCATATGTATCTCAATGTGCTTGGTGCGCTGATGCTCAACTGGATTTCGTGCAATGTGAATTGTGCTCTGATTGTCACACCAAAGAGTTATAGGTTTGTCATGGGACAAACCAAATTCCCTTAGAATTTGATGAAGCCAAAGAGCTTCCTAAATTGCTAAAATTGTTGCCTTGTATTCTGCCTCTGTAGATGATAAGGCTATTGCTTGTTATTTTTTGCATAACCAGGCTATTGGTGAAGAACCAAGACAAAAGACATAGCCAAAAGTTGAACATCTATCTTCTACTGAACCTGCCCAATCTGAATCTGTGTAGCCAATGATATCCATGGATTTTCCCTTATATAAGAGCCCAAATTGAGTAGTTCCTTGCAAGTAGCGAAGGATTCTTTTTGTTGCTTTCCAATGACTGAAGTGAGGTTGATGGGAGAATCTAGATATGAGGCCAACAACATATGAGATATCTGGACGAGTATGAGTAAGGTATAACAGACTCCCTACAAGTTGATGGTATAGAGTTGCATCACATAGAGGGGATGAGCAGGAAGTACTTAGATTTATGCCAGATTGAAAAGGTGTAGGAGAAGGTTTACAATATAACATTTTAAACCTCTGAAGAAGATCTAGAGTGTATTTTTATTGACACAATGAAATACCTGCATTTGTTTGATTTATTTGGATCCCAAGGAAGTAATGAGCTAAACCTAGATCAACCATATCAAATTTTTTAGAGAGGGAGTCTTTTATAGTTTGAATGTGATTGAAGGTACTACCAGTGATTAGAAGATCATCAACATATAAAACAAGAATGGTGATTTTTCCTTCATCTCTCCAAATGTAGATTGTGTTATCAGACTCACAATGAGAAAAACCTACAAAAAGAAGGAAGGAGTCCATATTTTCATACCAAGCTCTAGGAGCTTTTTTGAGGCCATAGAGAGACTTGTTTAGCCTACAAACAAGAGAGGAGTCTTGAGTGAAACCAGTAGGTTGTTCCATGTATATATCTTACTTTAAATCCCCATATTGATTATAAATATCCAAGTTAACCTCTAGAGTTGGTTCTTCATAATATTGAGGTTCTATTATAGGAGAAGGCTCAATGGAGGAAGAGGAGATTTGAGGATATTTCTGAGGGAATGTTTCATCAAATTGGACATTCCTATGAAAAATACCTCATGAGTTGAGGGATCAAGGAGCCTATATGCTTTCATTTCCTCACAATAACCAACAAATATGAGCTTTCTGCTTTTCTTATCTAGAGCCTTCCTTTTCTTCTTTGGGATGTGCGCCCAAGCAGTACACCCAAAAATATTAAAGAAGGAAACATCTAGTTTTGAACCAATCCATGCTTCTTTAGGAGTTAAATGATCAAGAGCTTTATGAGGTGTGCGGTTTTGAATATAATTGGCATAGTTAATAGCTTTTGCCCAAAAAAATTTTGGAATATCTCTTGAATGGAGCATACAATTTGCCATTTCCTTTAATGTTTAGTTTTTTCTTTTTGCAATGCCATTTTGCTGAGGATTATGGGAGACAGAATGCTGATGAATGATGCCATGATTTGATAGAAATATGGAGAACTCATTACTGCAGTATTTTCCCCCATTATCTGTGCAAATTTGCTTGATATTGCAAGAGGTATTATTTTCAACTAAGGCTTTGAAGACTTTGAAGTGGGATAGAACATCACTTTTATATTTTAGGAAGTAGACCCAAGTTCTTCTAGAAAAGTCATCAATAAATGTTAGAGCATATTTTGCTCCTTTGAAAGAAGGTTCTGGAAAAGACATCAAGTCACTATGGATTAATTCTAGAGGGGATGAAGTTTTTAGAGAACTACTTGGGTGGAAAGGATCTTGATGTTGCTTTCCAAGAGCACATCCAGGACAAAATCCATCAATAGAAGAGACTTGAGGTAAACCTGTTACCATTTCATGGGTGCTCAATTCCTTTAGGTAGTTGTAACTGAGATAACCAAACCTTTCATGCCAAATTTTGCTTTCAAGATCTCCATGAGCCACAAAAGAGGAGGCCCCTTCTAGATTTTTGAATCCTTTGAAGTGAAATAGGTGAGTGTTGTGATCAATATCTCCTTTGGCTATGAGAGAATGGGGATCTTGAAAGTCTCTTATCTCAACTCCTGTTGGAGAGAAGAGAACAGTTTTCCCCTTTCCAGAAGTACAAATCTAATAGACGGAGAGGAGATTTGTGGCAATTTTTGGAACATAGAGAACATTATTGATAGAGCCACCATCAATGGTTATATCACCATTTCCTTTGATTGGGATGAAGGAAGAGTCACCAACTTCTATGCTACAGGTTGAACTTGAGGAGATAGAAGAGAATGACTCATCTGAAGCAGTCATGTGATGAGTTGCTCCGAAATCTAGGACCCAGTGATTAGAAGAAGAATTGGAGGTTTTCCCTTGAATATTAAGGGATTTTCCTATTTGCTTTTTATTGTCTATATTTTGATCCTTCATAGTTGCCTCTAGTTGTTGTAATCTTTTCCAGCATTTGTTTACAGAGTGACCATTCTTTTTGCAGTGAGTACAAGTTATGGGATTCTTTTCCTTCTTTTTGAATTTTTCTTTAGAAGAGGTGGAGGCTACTAAGGCTTTTGAGGAAGAGGAAGAAGAAGATATTTCATATCTTGCAAGTTTTATTTCTTCCCTAGTTAGTCTATCACAAAACTCTTCTAAAGAGGGCATTTTAAAGGTTGCACCAAGAGCATATTTGGTAGATAGAAAGGTGGTAGCAAATATTTGAAATACACCATTTAGTTTAGAAAGGATTAGATAAATGCATTCTTATTCAGTCTTAGTCTTCCTACTGCAGTCTTCCTACTACCTTTGTATTGAGTGAGGACCTCTTTGAATTTGGTGAGGAAGTCAATAATATTGTTGAAGTCCTCAGGAGATAGAGTTGTTAATTCTGCTTCTAGTTGCATTGATCTTATTTGATCTACTTTCCCAAAAAAGGTCTTTAGTTTCTCCCAACTTTCATAAGGAGTTTTACAATCTGCAATGTGAAAACACAAACTTTCATGCACATTAGAGCTTATAATACCCATTATTTCATACATTTTCCCTTTGTGAACAAATATTTCATATTCTTTTTGAACTCGGGTTGCTTTTCTTCTAATAGGTGTGTGAGCCCTTTTCGAGAAATGAGATTTAAAATTTTGGGTTTCCATGTATGGAAGTTGTGAGGAGTGAGAGGATCAATTGTATTCATTGAATTCATTTTGAAGTTAACCCAAAGGTCCCCCCTTTAACTTTAATTTAGAGAATGCAATGGATATTAGTCAACAGAAGCCTATAAAAAATACCAAATTGCTCAAAAATACCCGCCCTAACGAGAGGGAAACTATAAGTAATTTTGAGGTTATTTGATATTTAATGAGGTTAATGAGATAAATATGCCAAAGATTTTAGGAAACACCAAATAACTCAATAAATACCCACCCTAACGAGAGGAAAACTATAAGTATTTTGAGTAAATTTGATATTAATTATGGTTAAGAGAACAAATATGCCAGGCCTATATATATTTTCTTCTCAAATACCTACCCTGACTAGAGGGAAAATATAAGTATTTGATTAGATATGATACTTGGAACATAGGTGAATATCAACCATGCATGTATTGGTTACCAAATAACTCACCCTTACTTGAGGGAAACTATAAGTTAAATAGTATGTACAATAAGGTGAGTGGTGATATGAATTATTTGTTCTTCTTAGGAAGTTTAGAATGAGAAATAATGCTTTTAAAGAGATAATTAAAAAATACTCTTTGTCAACAATAATAAATTGAACACATAAATATTTTTAATTGCTTAATGAAATAATAAAGAAAGAATAGATATATTTTATTTATTCTTTATTATGTAAGGATTGGATTGAATACCCTTTTATTTCATTTAAGTTGACTATATGTAACAAATTGATTCCAAAAAAGTTAATTAATATAGAGACTATTTTGAAAGGAAATATTTTTCATTCACTAAAATATCTCTATAAAATATTAAAGACGTTTGGAAAATAGAGAATTTAAGTTGTTAATATAAAATTTTGCTTAATGAAATAAAGAAATAGTAAAAAAATATTTTAGTAATTTCTTTAATTAAGGATTGAAGATTTAATCAACACCTTTTTAATATTAAGCAAGATATATAAACAAAATTAATATTACCAACTTAAGAACGAAAGTAAAGAAGGCAAAATAAGGCAAAAAGTGACGCAATGACACCCCCCCAAACTTAGTATAGGTGCAAAAGGCACCTATAAACCCCCCACAGAAAATTTTTTATTAAAATTTTTACAATTCTCCTTTGATTTTTGGGCAAAGAAAAAGCCGGAAAGGAAAGGGAATGAAATGCTTTTTTTTTCTTGCTACAATATATATATGTATATTTATATATAAAAAGATATTATAGTTTAAATTAAAGGGGTTGACGTCAAACAGAGGATGCAACAAAAAAATGTCTTAAAATGCAGCAAGTAAGGGTCCACAAAGCACATTTCAACGAACAAGCAGTGAGGAAGGGTGGTATCTACGTTCACCGCTCCAATGGCAGCGTCCAGGAAAAATGAGACTCCTATATCTGCACTAGATATAAGGAAGGGTGGCATCTACGTTCGCCACACCAATGGCGACGTCCAAGAAAAATGAGACTCCTATATCTACATTGGATAAGAAAAATATTATTTTAAAAAATCATATAACACCTTACCATATGACATGTTGAAGAGGTGTTGAGAGGAGTGACGCCAAAGCAAAGAGTCTCCTTTAGCAATTGTGCCATAGACCAGCTTTAAAATATGAATAGAAGACACTAAGAGCAAGGCGTTGAAGATAGGATGCAATGACCTGAGTGTTTCTGAATATTTCACTTGAAGAACAGATTATCTCACCACACACTAACCTAAAGAAAAAACACTTGCATATATTTACAGGGAACAATATAAAATGGGCCCAAAGAAATATCAATCTAAGCTTTATCAAAGAAAATCTTAGGAATACAAAAGAGTTATGATTTTAATCTTAGAAATATTTTTATATAATAAGAGGAAAGAAGATCCTCTTGAGCGCCAAAGGACAAACAGATATGACGAACTTCGAGTAGAATGCTTCCTAAAATCTCAAGATCTTCGAAGAATATAAAAAATTAATGAGGGAAATGCCTATTGAGAGACGCAGTCTCAAGGCACGCCACATTAAAACACTAGCCAAAGGCCACGTTCAAAAAAAAATTATGAATGTTGGTCTAGGTAGGTAGACCAAGATTCATTAATTGGTGACGCAGAGAGCGATCCTTACATTAATTAAAATTTACAAAGACAAAACGATTTGAGATTGTAAGATCAAAAAAAATTAAATGCCCACCAAAAGTAAGGGCCTATGGTTTTTCCCTTTCCTCCATGTTATAATATACGTAGCGAGGGCAAAAGGACGTCAAACTCTTATCCTTATATGTTATGAAATGCACAGCAAAGGCTATTGAAAGTCGAACGAGCTGGCATTTAAGGGAAAAAAATTTAAACGTAGGTAAAGTAGGAGGACAAATAAAAACAAGGGGCCTCTAAAAAATGTTTGATTTATATTAGTTTCCTTCTTGAGTGAAACGCAGTGATGGCTGCGTTCGAGAGGGGAAGAAATAATATAAATTAAAAAACACCTAGAACAGGACGCAATGTTGCTTTAATTGTTTTAAAGCAAGTTGTGTTCGTTAAGAAGGAGTATTTTTATAGAGGCAAAAAAAAAATCAATATGCATATACAAAGTAGTGAATAAATAAATTTTGAAATATTTCCATCAATGGTAAAACAAAATTATATAAACTAGTAGGTATTACCATAAGCAAATATATTTTTTAAAAATTTGCATATATGAGCATATTACAAAATTAAAAAAACCTTTTTCTTTAAAAAAGCAAAGAATAAGATATTAAGAATTAGTTCGAGAAACCTTGTTCAAGAGAATGCTAGCAGAATCTACCTTGCTCGGATATCGTGTTATAATTCCAAGAGTAGAACTACAAAGCATTACAATATTTGAAGAAATAAAATAGAACTGATTGATTTATTCCAAGGAAATAGCAAAGTTGATCATTGAGAGTCGTTGGATTACAACAACTCATCAAGTCTAATGAAGACATCATTGAGAGTTCACCTGATACATGGAGGAGTGGAACAACTCATCAAGTCTGATGAAGACACCACTGAGAGTTCACCTGACACATGGAGGAGTGGAAACTCAAGTGTACCTATCCTAGTAGAACTTAAGAGAATATTCACTTATTCTAACAACTATCATAAGGATACTCATGGTTCAAGAAGCAAATCAAACCAATAGTTAAAATTACAAAGACAAGTGAATGGTTGTATCTATTCACAAGAAGATGAAAATCAATTAAGATTAATCTGACTGATTATCTATGAATGGGTGTATGAATCCCAATCCTTAAAAAGGATAGACTAATTTATAACTATCCTTGGTTATGTGTTCAATGAGATCATTTCCACTAAAGAGCCAAATTTAAGTTCCAAACAAGTACCAAGAGCTAAAAGCCATAGCCACGAGCCACGAACCAAAGACAAGAATATAGTGAGGTCATTCCCACTATTGGAGGTAATTCTACCCATGTTTGGATCATGATGTATTAAGGGGGGAATTTCCCTATACTCTAAACACAAAGAATCCAACATCACCCTCATCTAATAAAATATTTTTATCTTTATCAAAAGTCAAATTTAGAGCTAAAGTCAAGAGGTAGAACTAGAGCCAATACTATGATGTAATAAGGGGGGATGTTAAGAATTATTACTATCATAGTTCACTTGATAATAAGAGTGGTATAGCCACCCATCACAAGGTCTATGTGATTACAATAGTTAAGGGTATTTATAGGTTGGTTATGGTTTGTTATGTCATATTTGCACAAATAATTGTATTTAAATATCTTTTGAGAAAGAGTAATAAAACCTCCATCAATATTTGGCACAGAGGATATCCAAATAACTCTAACATCTAAGAATTTATCCTATAGCAAGAGAAGCAAGAATAGTGATCTCAAGATAAATAATCCTTCCAAACACTAGCAAAATTTAACTTCCAAAGTAAGAAGAGCTAGGAGTCCTACATAAGGCACTTAATATTCAATTGCTTTTATGAGAAATATACCATGTCGTCAAGTAAATAAAGTATGAATACATCACTTATCATAGGCAATGACTTATTTAGAAGGAAAATATCAAGATGAAAAAGATAAAGGGGGAGATGATTCACCTCACCACAATAAATGATGTTCAATATAATAAATGGTAACATACCATTATATCTACTTGAACATTATGTATGGTAGCACATGGTAAAGAATCTCCCTACAAATACAATGAGTAATATATTTATTAAATATTTCAAAAATTGATTTTTTGAGTAGATGTGTGTGTTCCTTTTCATAAGAGGATGTTTCAAGTGCATGATGGTGGTACCCAATACTACTAATGTGTAATTAATGAGTTTATATTAAAGAGGGAGGAATTCCTAATGTTCAATATACTCATAATATCTATAATACTATACTTAATATTCAATAAACACAAAGAGACTAAAGGTTAATAAATATTACATGTGGTAGAAGCAAGGTACCACACATGAGAGAAATGAAGGCTTGATGGAAAAATAACTAAGTAAACATTATAAACAATGATCTACTATAATATATCTGGCAGGTGCAATGATTGGTTATCAATGCAATCTAGTCAGATGAAAACGCTACTACCATAAGTACATTCATGGTTGAATAAGTAAATAAAACCAATAATAAAAAGTACAAAGACAAGCAAATGGTTATCTCCACTCACAAGAAGATAAAAATTAGATAAGTTTAATGTGACTGATTATCTATGACTCGATGTATGAATCCCAATCCTTGGACCATGGTTAAAAGAATTTATAACTATCCTTTATTAAGTATTCAATGAGGTCGTTTCCACTAAAGATCCAAATCCAAGTCCTATATCAAGTACAAATATCCATATCTAAAGCCATGAGCCATGAGCCAAAGACACGATCCATGAGCCATGAGCCATGAGCCACAAGCCACAAACCACAAGCCACAAGCCAAAGCCTAGGCTAATAATTCATCTTATAGTAATAGAAATAGTAGTGATCTCAGAATAAATTATCCTTTCAAAGTGTTAGGTACTAAGATAGGTACTCAATAATTAATAATTTAATATTTTATTATATAATGGTATGAGCCATAAATTAATTATTGAGTAAGGAAGATCACATGTTAAATTAGAAATAGGTGTGTCATAGAATCATAAATGTAACCCTTGAAGGGATATTATCATATGTAACCACAATGAATACTGTCATATTATTATGTATCTTGTAACTCATAGAAGACGAACCGCCACATGGGTGATCTTGTAACTCATGGAAGGTGAGCCATCACACTCTTGTATAAAGAGAGATGCACCTCCATTGTAAAATATATCTATAATATATGATGTATTCTTGGAGAAGTCTTAGCTTTTAGAGTTAGATATCTTGTGGAGTGGCTTTCCTCCTAAAGGAGCATTGTATGGTGTTCTCCTACCTTAAGGGTATAATCAATCTCTAATTTATTGAGCAATTTATTGTGCAATTAATTTAGTTATGGATGCATATTGAATATTTTGATATATTAGTGAATTATTTATGGTAAGAAGAGAGGTTCATTACATTTGGTATAAAAGTAGCGATTTGGGAAAAGTCGATTTATTTTTTGCAAAGCTAGGGCACATTTTTCATAAAAACGTCACATTTTGTGAAGGCCATATTTTTATTTTAGCAGTCATTTTTATATGGTTTTTTCTCCATTGTGTAAATATTTTTTTAGTACTACAAAAATGACTGCTTATTTATTAAATTTTGATGTGTATTGAGAAAGTTATGGTTGTTTGAAGTTGAGTTATTTTTGCTGTTTTTTTATCGCGAGATTTTTTTTAAAAATAAAAAAATTCGTATTAAATTTTTCAGCAGTCATTTGAAGAATATTTTTGCACTAGCATATATATTATTTTGAGTACTATAAAAATGAATACTCATTTGTGGATTTTTTATAAATTTTGAGAGAGTTACAGTTGTATGAAGTTGGGTTGTTCAAGTTGTTTTTTGGTTGCACGAATTGTTTTCCAAAATAAAAATTTGTATTAAATTTTTTAGCAGTCATTTTCAGAATATTTTTGCATCAACATGTAAGTTATTTTGAGTACTACAAAAATGACTACTTACTTGTTAAATTATGATAAGTAATGAGGGAGTTATAGTTGTTGCAAGTTGGGCATTTGGTGTTGTTTTTTTGTTGCCGATAAAAGAGGAAAAAATTCATAACTTTCAATCTGGGTAAGTAAATCAATTACCTTTTATTTTGAAAAAACTTTGTAGATTTAATTTTTGAAGACAAGAATAGATGAGATTTCAAAAAATTTACTTTTTTTATTATTTCAAACCCTAGCTACTTAAAAAAATATGGAGTTGCCAGAATTCACTGGAAGAGATGATAGTAATGCCAAGGAATGGTTGCAAAAGTTTAAGGAATCTACTTTAGATTTTTTCTGAGTTCTTAAGGAAACTTAACCTTTATTCTTCTATGCAAGAGGAAGCTTCTTCTTGGTTTTTAGACTTTGTGGATGCCCATAAATATACATACACATGGGAATAATTTGAAGTTGCATTTTTGAAAAAATGGGGACCAAAAGAAAATGATAATAATGTGTAGGCTACGGAAACTACACCTTGTGTGTCAAGACCAAAAAATGGTCAAAAATATTTCTTTGAATGAAAAAAATCTATTTTGCAAGTTCATGGTTGCATTCAAAATAAAAAAATTATTGTTTTCATTAATCCTAGCAGAAAATATAATTTTATCAATATGTCTTTGACTAAGAGATTGCAAGTTCAAACAAATAAAATCAAATACATACAGCTTGAGGGTCACAATGTTCAAATTTTTGAATATTTGAAACTCACCATGGATAAATATTTCTTACATTCAAATTTTCATGCTATTGAGATGAACGATGTAGATATTGTCCTTGGTTATCCTCGGTTTCATTATTTGGGTACTATTAATATTAATGTGAAAAAGCAATTCATGAAGTTATGGTACCGAAAGAAGAAGATAACATTACAGGACATTTCTCAATGTAAGGAAAAATAGGTAGCTATTATAGGGGAACAAAGTGAAGAACAAACAAAAAAACCTAAAATAGAATCTCAAGAGGAGGCAGTAGCAAAAATCAAGGAAGCAAAAGTAAGAGAAGAACCAATGAAAGCGAGTAAGAGAGAAGAGCAAAAATAGGTTGAACATCGGGCTAATATTGGAGTATATCACCATCCACACCACCATGAGAGGCAATAATCATGGAGATAGGGCTTGAGGTAACATAAGAACAATGAGGAACATACAAGGAACCAAAGGAGCCAACCCTTTGGATATGCTACAAGTCATAAATACAAGCAGGTATGGATGAAAAAAATGAAATTTATGCTTCCAACACATGGCATTGGCATCAATGAAGACCACCACCATTCATAGTTCCAATTGGATGGATGGATGATTGACATTGGTACTAGTATTCAGCATGGCTCAGAAGATTATACTATTTAGCCTCTTCTAATGTTCCGAGGATGAAACATTTGCAAGGGGATGGAATGTTACGTACCAAGAAAGGTACTTAATAATTAATAATTAAATATTGTATTGTATAATGGTATGAGCCATAAATTAATTATTGAGTAAGGAAGGTGTAATGACCCTCCTCACACGATTAATGAATGTTAGTAGAAAAGAATAAACTTACATTTTTTATGAAAACATGGTACTGCTGAAAATTATTGTGAGTGAAGAATAGTTGTAAGGTGTCCATAAAAGGAAATAAGCCAGCAAAAAAAGGTAAGAAAGGGAAGTGATGATTTAGCTCACGAGCACATGGAAACTTGCATTTTTCATATCGTGCATTGCAAAAGTACATATGTGTATGAGTTATGTTTATTTGAATGTTGTTTGTTGGTATGGATTAGGAAATGCTTTTAGGTGGCAATGACGATGAGATCCACTTTTTTGTTTGGTTTTGTATGCATGTGATATTGGAATTTTCTTTTAGAAATAAAAGGGAGAAGTTCTTCTATGCGATGAAGTCTATATTATAAATATTATTTTGTTTTAAAAATAAAAGAAAATGTTCCATGAGTTGAAAGCTACATTACTAATGATGTGTTGTTTTAAAAGGCAATGGTTGACTATAGAAGTTTTATTATATGCTAAAACCAAATATTAATAAAAGCATTTATGTGAAATGCATTCCTCAATGGTTAATGTTAAGTCAAAGCAAAAGTGGTGAATTCTACTATGTGAAAATTACGTCTAATTATTGTGTGTAAAGTGGTGGGGAGGTATCTTGGTTACTTGGTACAATGCATGAGGAGACAATGGGACATATTGTCTAATCCTTCGTATAGTGGAGAGGAAGAACGTATAAGTGATAATTTTTTAAAAACAAAAATAAAAATAAAAAAAGAAGCGAAGAATGACAATGATGAAGGATGGAGAAGAATAAAATGAAATATTAGAGAAGCAGAAGTGTAGAGGTTCAAGTTGAAATATCTAATCAATTTTCTTAATACAGATTGTGTTATCAATAAATTAGAATGAGAAAAATTGATTGGATCTCTATGGTAATGAATTGAACCATGTTGATTCATTTGTGCTATATTTTTTAAGAAAATAAAAGTTGTTTTTGTTCTTTGAAAACAAATACTTGCTTGTGTAGTGGTAAAAGAAAGTTGTGTTTATGTTTTGAAATTGATTACCTCCTTATATAGTGGTAAAATAAAATATAATGTTATTATTATTATATGTCGAAAACGTGGAACACGGGGTTATGGTGACACTATGTCACTGAGAGTATTTTGGTTGGTTTAAAAGTAACTATCTCCAAACCTTGTGCTTTCTTAAATTGTCGAAACAAACTTTAATGAAAAAGAAATGATTTCATGAAAAACTACTAGTATGGTTGTAGGTGGTAGTTAAGAAGAAATATGTTTGGAATTTTTTGAATTATATCTCGAGCAAGCGGATTTTTAGTTCTTCTAAATGTTAAAATTATAGTTTATCATGTATGGATGCATAGTAGTTGCATATCATTTGGTTGAGCCATATCTAATCCCTGTTAGCTCCCCTTAAATATTGAAACTCCTCTATGTTGGTTATGGACCTACCGCTCAACTTGATGGTATTATATATAATCATGAAGCAAAGATTATTGTACGAAAGCGTGGAAAGAGAAACCTAGGAACTTGTAGAGGAGCGGGTATAGGCTATGAGCTTGCTGAAGAACCAATATCAGTTGTCAACTATAGTTTGAATATATGATGCTTAGTTGGTTCAAAACTAAAAAGAAACATATAGCAAAATATTCCATGTGATACGTCTTTGAAAATAATGGAACATCCCATAGAAGGGTGATGAAAACTACTTCATGTTAAAAGAGCATGACTCACTGTAGACTGCATCCACTCTGACTTTACTATGCAAAAAAAATGATACCAAATTCTCGGTAATATTGTATGTTGAAAATATGAAATAAAATAAGACACTATCTGCCTTACTTAATGGAAATTTTGCTTATGACTTGTGAAACTTATGATTTAATAATGTTGATGTTCAATAATAGAAGACTACATGACTATACAGTCGTATCAAATGTGTTGTAATGTTGTTAAAACATTAACATAGCTGGCATAGCTAGTAAGCTTTAGTAGTTTTTTGGAAAGCATTGTTTAACCTCATTCTTAAGAGAAAATGGGCAATTGTAGTGGTAGTTAGCTAGACTGTTATATTTTTCTTAAAACAAAGAATTCTTGCATAAAATTTGAGAACATATGTAATGTTATTTTTATAATAATATTTGACTAAGACCTATATGATAACCAAAACCTAATTAATAAATCACATCAGGTCCAAAAACATTAAAGTAAGCCTTTCCTTAGGGAAAGCTAAATGTGTATGAAAATTACATTATTATAACTATGTTGAAATCCTTTTCAAGCCATTAGCAAGTAGTAAATGAATTATATCCTTTCCTTCCAGAAAAATTAGTAATCACCCAACGAGTATGTCATGGGTCATTTACCATTTTTCTATGAATTGATTGCCTAAGCAAAATTAGTGAATGAATAGTCTTTAAACTTAGATAACTCAGCCTTGATTGCATCTACCAATCTAAGGCATCTTGGTAGAGTTTTTTGGTATTAAAAGAGTAAGGGAAATAAATTTAGGAGTATCTCTATTTTTAAAGTGGAACTTTAGGTTTGTAGAGGTGAACTGTTTGTTTTGATAGATTACACTTGCTTTGGTTTTAGTTAATGTTTATAGAATATTAAAATACTCTTACTTGAGTATGAATTGTATGTTCCTTATGGAAGGATAGGATAGTTTTATAATTTTAGTGGGATTATCAAGGATTTATAACCCAAGATAAAACAAATAAATACCTAATGTTGTTGAGGTGTGGGAATGCACACAAAAAACTTTGGGGCAGTTGATGACTAACAAAATTATTCATAAAAATATGACTTGGTCAAGTCAAAAAGTGAAGGTGGTATGGGATATCTTTTCTAGGTTGCTACTTGAAAAGCACTATAATAAAATCCATGCTCATTTAACTGAGTTATAATGGCCACATGATTTGGTATAGGATGAACTATTGTGGGTTCTAATGAGTATGTGTAATGAAGACAAAGGTCAATGTATTGACATGGTACTAACTGACTCTAAAAAAAGAGAATTCACCAGTTAGTCATAGGGGCATAAATACGCTACTCTCATCTACACTAGTTTCAGAACAAGTTGACTAAATGGTTGAAGGTTCAGTATGATGAGGAAAGGGAAGAAATTTTCCTCCCTCTAGGTGTTATGGACCCTAGAGAATAATCCTTGGCATGGTTCAATCCTCATACCATAATACATTGATACAAATGAGGGCAATTGAATCCATAAAATGGTAACTCAATAGGATTTCGTCGATCTCATTCACTTGGATAACTAGTTGTAGCAGTTTTGATTCCAAATGTGGTTTTCTATGCCCATGCTAAATGTTCTTTTTGAGTGCCTACATAAGGCACTCAACACCCAATCACTTTTGTCAGTAGCACATCGTACCACAAGAAAAAAAAGTATAAATACATCACTTATCATAGGAAATAACTTATTTAGAAGGAGAAGGACAAGATGCAAAATATAAAATAGAATTTTATTGACCTCATGAGATCAAGTGATATTCAAGACAATAAATGATGATAGACCATTAAAATAACTAGCACATGATTAATGGAAACACATGATAAAGAATCTCCCAATAAATACACTGAGGAGGAATATACTTATTAAATAATTAAAACTTTGTCCTTGTAAGTTGATAGGTTGCACTCGACACTCCTAATATAAAATTAATGAGGTCACATTGAAAGGGGAGGAATTCTTGATGTTCAATGTACTCATAAGTTCTATAATACTACACTTAATATCTAGTAAGCAAAAATTGACTAAAGATAGATAACTATTATGTGTGATAGAAGTAAGGTCCCACACATGAGAGAAATGAAGACTTGATATAAAATAATAGATTGAACCTTGTAAGCAATGATCTACTCTATTATATATGGTAGGTGCAATGCTTGGTTATCCATGCAATCTAGTAGAATGAGAAGGTTACTACCATAAGGGCACTCATGGTTGAAGAAGCAAATAAAACCAATAGTTAAAAGTACAAAGATAAGTGAATGGTTATCTCTATTCATAAGAAGATAAAAATCAATTAAGATTAATCTGACTGATTATCTATGACTGGGCGTATGAATCTTAATCCTAGGAACAAATAGAAAAATTTAAAACTATCCATGGTTAAGTGTTGAATGAGATCATTTTCACTAAAGAGCCAAAGTCAAGTACCAAAAACAAGTACCAAGAGCTAAAATCCAAAGCCACAAACCACAAGCCAAATCCAAGAACATAATGAGGTCATTTCCACTACTGGAGTTAATCCTACCTATGTTTGGATCATGATGTATTAAGGAGGAAATTTTCCTCTACTATAAACACAGAGAATCCAACATCACCCTCATCTAAGAAAATCTTTTTCTCTTCATGAAAAGTCAAAGTTAGAGCTAAAATCAAGAGGTAGAACAATCTTTTTCTCTTCATGAAAAGTCAAAGTTAGAGCTAAAATCAAGAGGTAGAACTAGAACCAAGACTATGATGTAATAAGGGGGAATGTTAGGAATCATTACCATCATAGTTCACATGATAATAAGAGTGGTATAGCCACCTATCACAACGTCTATTTGATTACAAATAAATAAGTATATTTACATAAAATAAAATATAAGCAAATTTTATGTTTTTAATAAATTTATTATGATAATTGTTATAAAATAAATTATTATATTAATTATTATATTATTTTGATTTTTATATTTATCATATCCAATGAATTATTTTATAAAATGCTTTTTAAATTAAAAGTTAAATGTAAATTAATTGAAGGGAAAATAAGTGAGTGCAATTAAAGTGCATAAACAAATTTCAAAATTAATGCGAGTAATATTAATGTCATAATCCAATTATCCAGGTGTTGTAGGTGAGTTAGAGAGGAGAGGGCAATCCTCCAAGGGAGGTTCCAGTTTCGAATCTCCACCCTACCAAAAAGTTGAATTGGGTACCCAAAATCCAATTGATAATGTTGGTGTGAGGGCGCGACTCCAGGGTGACTTTGACAGGGTCTCTCAGACCAAGGCAGCCCCGCGCTAAAAAAAACAGTAATCCAACTAACGATCCAAAAATATGTTCCAAAAAATTTTAAAATAAATGAAATTAAATAATTAACATATTATTAAAATAAAAGAAAATTGAAATTGCCACCTTGGATCCAAGTAATCATGTAAGTGGATTATAAAATTTCTAATACTTCAAAGAATGCTTCTATTAGGAGTGAAATGAATCAATATGGAGTTATACACAAGCCTAATCGCCTCCATGCTTGCTTGTAGCAGTACAAGATATACCTAGCCATTGCTACTTTCATGTCCTCCTAATGATAAAGGTGTTGGATTTGTTGTACATGAACCCATTTCCACTGGTAACTCAAACCTGCAAAGGGGACACGTATGCTCAATCTCCAACCATGCCACAATACAACTAGAATGGAATGTGTGCTTACAGGGCAACTTCCGCGCCTCCTCTCCCAACTCAAAATCCTCAGTGCAGATCGAGCATGTTAACCCTGGATTTACTTCATCTTCTGATATTTCTAATCTTGGAAGGGACTCTACCGCATGTTTCTGAGCTGCCCTGCTTGAATTCGAGAGCAGTTCTAACACCTGTGTCTCCCTTATTCCTTGAAATCTTCTGGTGAACATTAAAAGTCTTCTGGTTGTTGTCAGCCTTAGATCTTCAAAACAACGGAAGATATCGCTCAATTCGTTAATAAATCTGTGTCTCCAATTCGTATCACGGACCGTATTAACTCGATTTGTTAGGTCAGTGAAGCGGTCGAGAAATCTACCCGTAACTTGGAGCTCATGGCGGCGGAGCTGCAACAGTCGCTCAATTCTAGGGCCAACGTCATTTGCTTCACTTAGAAGGAGATGGCAGAGCTGATCTATGCGAACATCAATATCTTGGATTTCTCTTAAAATGCTAACAGTTCCATTTTGAGTTGGGCGTTGTTTTTGTTGGTACGCCATTCCTGATTTTCTCTTTCTATTGTGCTTGTTACGTCTGAGATGGTTGACAATGAATGTGAATGAATAATACTGTATTCGTTCTTGTTTCTGTCTTCGCATATATCTATATATAATGCCAGTTCAAGGGCCAACTCCATTGTGGCCGACTTAGCGAAAGATACAGCGAAAGTGTAGAAATATCAGAATAGGTGCAGGAATACCTGAATAGGTCTATGGCTACTTAAAGAAGAGGAATAACGGCATAGGTGCAGGAATGCCTGAATAGATCTATGGCTACTTAAAGAAGAGGAATAACAGAATAGGTGCAGGAATACCGGAATAGGTCTAGGTCTATGGATACGTAAAGATGAATTATGTATTATTCAGTTTTAATCTCAATGCTAGGCATTTTGCATCATGTAATTATATTTTATTTAATAATTATATTTTGCTAATAATTAAATATTAGAGATTAAAAGAAATAGAATAGTTTACAAGGAATAGGAAGACAATCATAGATCATCTTGAGAAGATCAAAAAATTATAAAAAAACTATACTCACAAAAAGACACAATTCATGAGGTACTACTTTAAATTCCCTCACCCACCAAGGTACAAAAATTGGACGAGGAAAAACAAAATTTTAAAATGTTTACCAAAATATTATCCAATTTGGGTATTGATTTCATTGAACTTGGGGCACTATTTTCTCCTACCTATGGATAGAAATGATATAGGAATTTGGAAGTAACTTGAAGTGTTATAATTAATTCATTGACATCTACAGCTTCTTGGGGATAGAATTTATACCTACATCCTCATCCATCTTATTTAGGACACCTAGAGCAACTAAATCCATGGTCTTATTCACAGTCATTAGCATTCAATTTCAATCAATTATCTCATATTGATAATGAAAAGGCTATTTGAAGCCTATAACTATTTATCTTTTTCCCTTATTAAATATAGGTGAAAAAGCAAAATCCCATATAATATTATATAGCATCATCTCCACCTACGTTTTTACTTGACAAGACACTACTTTTTCATAATTCGAGGCATCAATCAACTTACAAGTGTAGACTTATATATACTTGTCAAAAAGAATCTCTTGAGGTTTGATATAGGCATCAATCAACTTACAAGTGTAGACTTATATATACTTTTCAAAAAGAATCTTTTGAGGTTTGATGTAGTGGAACTAAAATTTTCTAATTTTGTGAAATTTTAACATGGCTAGGTGGTTTACCAAAGTTCCTATTTTCTACATCCCAACTATTTTTAGGGAATGATTATTGTACTTGGAAAATCAAAATCAAAACTTAGCTTGAGTTTGAGGAAGTATAGAAAGTTGTAGATGGGTCAATTACCCATCCTAAAATAGATGATGAAGAATAGATAAAATTTGGTAAAGTAGATAGATATATTCGATTAATCATCATGTTCAACCATAGTCAAATATGCATGGGATAATCTCATAGCAATGAATGAGGATTCATCTCAAAACCAAGGAAATATTTGCTATATAAAGTAGACTCACAACCAGCATGGTACCTATAGCTATGCCTGACAGGATTCATCAAGAAGAAAAGGTAGATAAAATAAGGAATGATAGTCATAATAGAAGAGCTAACTCTCCTATACCATATATCTTGTGAGAAAGAGTAATAAAACACAACCATCATTAGACCTATAGATATGCTTTATAGGATTCATCAAGAAGAAAATATACACAAAAGAAGGAATGATAGTCATAATAGAAGAGCCAACTCTCCTAAACCATATATCTTCTTAGGAAGAGTAATAAAACCTCCATAAAGCTTTGGCATAGAGGAGATTCAAATAACTCTAACATCTAAAAATTTATCCTATAGAAATAGCAACAATAGTAGTGATCTCAAGATAAATAATCCTTTCAAATACTAGCAAAATTTAACTTCCAAAGTAATAAAAGCTAGGAGTCCTGCATAAGGCACTCAATATTCAATTGCTTTTATCATCAATATACCATACCACCAAGTAAAGAAAGTATGAATACATCACTTATCATAGGCAATGACTTATTTAGAAGGACAATACCAAGATGCAAAAGAGAAAGGAAGAGGTGATTGACCTCACCACAACAAATGATGTTCAATATAAGAAATGGTAACATACCATTATAGCCATTTGAACATGATGCATGGTAGCACATGGTAAAGAATCTCCCTACAAATATAAGGAGGAATATATTTATTAAATATTTCAAAATTGATTTTTTTAGTAGATGTGTGTGTTCCTATTCATAAGAGGGTGTTTCAAGTGCATGATTGGTGGCACCTAATACTACTAATGTGTAATTAATGAGTTTATATTGAAGAGGGAGGAATTCCTATGTTCAGTATACTCATAAGATCTATAATACTATACTTAATATTTTATAAAAACAAAGAGACTAAAGGTTAATAAAGATTACATGTGGTAGAAGCAAGACACCACATATGAGAGAAATGAAGGCTTGATAGAAAAAAAACTAAGTGAAAATTATAAGCAATGATCTACTCTAATATATCTGGCAGGTGCAATGATTGGTTATCCATGCAATCTAGTAGGATGAAAATGTTACTACCATAAGTACATTTATGGTTGAAAAAGTTGAGAAAATCAATAATAAAAAGTACAAAGATAAGTGAATGGTTATCTCCATTCACAAGAAGATAAAAATTAGTCAAGATCAATCTAACTAATTATCTATGATTGGGTGTATGAATCCCAATCCTTGGACCATGGATAGAATAATTTATACCTATCCTTGGTTAATTTTTCAATTAGGTCGTTTCCACTAAAGAGCCAAAGCCAAGTGCTAGAGCAAGTACCAAGATCTAGATCTAAAGCCATGAGCCATGAGCCAAAGACACGATCCATGAGCCATGAGCCACAAACCACAAGCTAAAGCTTGGGCTAAGAATTCATCCTATAGTAATAGTAATAGTAGTGATCTCAGAATAAATTATCCTTCCAAAGTGTTAGGTACCAAGATAGGTACTTAATAATTAATAATTTAATATTGTATTGTATAATGGTATGAGCCATAAATTAATTATTGAGTAAGGAAAGCCACATGTTAAATTAGAAATAGGTATGTCATAGAATCATATATGTAACCGTTGGGGGAATATTGTGAAAGAAATTAAGGTGAACATTAGCAAAATATATTCAAATCAAGTGCTTAAATAATACAGAGGATAGGCTAAGAATAGCTTTAGAGATAATAATCAAATATTATCCATTATTAATGCTAACAACTAACTAATGACGGTAACATAACAATGATGTCGACATTAACAACATAGTCAAATTGACTACGATGACTAACTTACTAACCTAGGTAAATAGTAAAAGTAAATACCTAATGGTAAAAGTAACAAAATACTTTTTACCATGTGGTAAATAAACTCTACCTAAGATAGGAAAATGGTAAATATCCCAAAGAATGGAATATTACTCTAACATCCCCCCTTATTACATTATTTGGATAATGTATATAACTGCCCCAATATAGTGAAAAAGATGTTGATATGTTAGTTCTTGCTCTTGCTCAGGCTCTGATACCATGAAATAAGGTAAGGTGAACACTAGAAAAATATATTCAAATCAAGTGCTTAAATAATATAGAGGATAGGCTAAGAATAGCCTTAGAGATAATAATCAAATATTATCCATTATTAACGCTAACAACTAACTAATGATGACAATGTAACAATGATGCCGACACTAACATAACAACGTAGTCAAATTGACTATGATGACTAACTTACTAACCTAGGTAAATAGTAAAAGTAAATATCTAATGGTAAAAGTAACAAACTATTTTTTACCATACGGTAAATAAACTCTACCTAAGATAGAAAAATGGTAAATATCCCAAAGAATGAAATATTACTCTAACATATTGTCATATGTAACCACAAGGAATATTGTCATATGTAACTGCAAGGAATATTATCATATTATTATGCATCTTTTAACTCATGGAAGGTAAACTACCACATGGTGATCTTGTAACTCATGGAAGGTAAACCATCACACTCTTGTATAAAGAGAGATGCACCCCCATTGTAAAAGGTATCTATAATTTATGATGTATTCTTGGAGAAGTCTTGGCTTGTGGAGTTAGAGATCTTGTGGAGTGGCTTCCTTCCTAAAGTAGCATTGTATGGTGCTCCCCTACCTCAAGGGTATTATCAATCTTTATTTTATTGAGCAATTTATTGTGTAATTAATTTAGTTATGGATGCCTATTGAAGATTTAGATATATTGGTGAATGATTTATGGTAAGAAGAGAGGTTCATTACATTTGGTATCAAAGCAGCAATTTGGGTAAAGTGGGTTTGTTTTTTGCAGAGCTAGGGCACGTTTTTTTATAAAAACATCACATTTTACAAAGGCCATATTTTTTATTTCACCTGTCATTTTCAGATGGTTTTTGCTCCATTGTGTAGATTTATTTTTATTACTACAAAAATGACTACTTATTTGTCAAATTCTTATGTGTATTGAGAAATTTATGGCTATTTGAAGTTGAGTTATTTTTGTTGTTTTTTTACCGCGTGATTTTTTTTTCAAAATAAAAAAATTCGTATTAAATTTTTCAACAGTCATTTGCAGAAGATTTTGGCACCAACATATATATTATTTTGAGTACTATAAAAATGACTACTCATTTGTGGATTTTTGATAATTTTTGAGAGAGTTACAGTTGTTTGAAGTTGGGTTGTTCAAGCTGTTTTTTGGCTGCACGAATTTTTTTCAAAAAGAAAAATTTGTATTAAATTTTTAGCAGTCATTTTCATAATATTTTTGCATCAGCATGAAGGTTATTTTGAGTACTACAATAATTACTACTTATTAAATTATGATAAGTAATGAGGGAGTTATAGCTATTGCAAGTTGGGCATTTGGTGCTGTTTTTTTTTGTTGTCGATAAAAGAGGAAAAAATTCATAACTTTCAATCCGGGTAAGCAAATAAGTTATCTTTTGATTTGGAGAAACTTTGCAGATTTAATTTTTGAAGATAAGAATAGATGGTATTTTAAAAAAAATAATTTTCTGATTATTTCAAACCCTAGCTACTTAAAAAAACACGGGGTTACCAGAATTCCTTGGAAGAGATGATAGTAATGGCAAGGAATGGTTGCAAAAGCTTAAGAAATATACTTTATATTTTTTTGAGTTAAGGAAACTTGACCTTTATTATTCTATGCAAGAGGAAGCTTCTTCTTGGTTTTTAGACTTTGTGGATGTCCATAAATACACATACACATAGAATGAATTTGAAGTTGTATTTTTGAACAAATGGGAACCAAAAGAAAATGATAATAATGTGCAGGCTACAAAAACTATACCTTGTGTATTAAGGCCAAACAGTAGTCAAAAATATTTGTTTGAATGTAAAATTTCTATTTTGCAAGTTCATGGTTGCATTCAAAATCAAAAAATTATTATTTCCATTAACCCTAGAATCAAATATAATTTTATCAATATGTCTTTGACTAAGAGATTGCAAGTTCAAAAATATAAAATCAAAGACATACAACTTGAGGATCACAATGTGTAAATTTTTGAAGATTTAAAAATCACCATGGATAAATATGTCTTACATTTAAATTTTCATGCTATTGAGATTAACGATGTAGATATTGTCCTTGGTTATCCTTTTTTACATTCTTTAGGTACTATTAATATTAATGTGCAAAAGCAATTCATGAAGTTATGGTACCAAAAGAAGAAGATAACATTACAGGATATTTCTTAATATAAGGAAAAACAGGTAGCTATTGCAAGGGAACAAAGTGAAGAGCAAACAACATAACCTAAAATAGAATCTCAAGAGGAGATAGTAGCAAAAATCAAGCAAAAGTAAGATAAGAACCAATGAAAGTGTAAGATAGAAGAGCAAAAATAGGTTGAACATCGGGATAAGGTTAGATTATATCACCATCCACACTACCATGAGAGGAAACAATCATGGAGACAGGGCTTGAGGTAACATAAGAACAATGAGGAACATACAAGGAACCAAAGGAGTCAACCCTTTGGATATGCTACAAGTCATAAATACAAGCAGGTAGAGATGAAAAAATGTGGAATTTATGCTTCCAACACATGGCATTAGCATCAATGAAGACCACCACCAATCATAGTTCCACTAGGATGGATGAATGATTGATATTGGTACCAGTATTCAGCATGGCTCAGAATGTTATATTATTTAGCCTCTTCTAATGTTTCGAGGATGAAACATTTGTAAGGAGATGGAATGTTAGGTACCAATATAGGTACTTAATAATTAATAATTTAATATTGTATTGTATAATGGTATGAGCCATAAATTAATTATTAAGGAAGGTGTAACGACCCTCCTCACACAATTAATGAATGTTAGTAGAAAAATAATAAACTTACCTTTTTCGTGAAAACTTGGTATTGCTAATAATTATTGTGAGTGCAGGATAGTTGTAAGGTATCCATAAAAGGAAATAAGCTAGCAAAAAAATGTAATAAAGGGAATTTATAATTTGGCTCGCGAGCACATGGAAACTTACTTTTTGCATATCATTTAGGTGCATTACAAAATTACATATTTGTGTGAGTTATGTTTATTTGAAAGTTGTCTGCTGGTATGGATTAGAAAATGGTTTTAGGTGGTAATAACGATGAGATCCACTTTCTTGTTTGTGTTTGTATGTGTGTGATATTAGAATTTTCTTTTAGAAAGAAAAGGGATAAGGTCTTCTATTTGATGAAGCCTATACTATAAATATTATTATTTTTTTAATAAAAAAAAAAATTTCCATGCGTTGAAAGCTACATTACTAATGATGCATTGTTTTAAAAGGCAATGGTTGACTATAGAAGTTTGATTATATGCTAAAAATAAAAATTAATAAAAGTACTCATGTGAAACGTATTCTTCAATGGTTAATGTTAAGCCAAATTAAAAGTGGTGAATTCTGCTATGTGAACATGATGTCTAATAATTATGTGCAAAGTGATGGGGAGGTATCTCGATTACTTGGTACAGTGCATGAGGAGACAATGGAACAGATCGTCAAATCCTTCATATAGTGGAGAGGAAGAACGTATAAGTGATATGTCTTAAAAAAATAAAAATAATGACAGCGATGAAAGAGGAAGAAGAAGAAAATGAAATACCATAGAAGTGGAATCATGAAGGTTTAGGTTGGAATATCTAATAAATTTCCTTATACTGATTATGTTGTCAATAAATTAGAATAAGAAAAATTGATTGGCTTCTCTATGGTAATGAAGTGAACCATGTTGATTCATTTGTGCTATGTTTTTAAAGAAAAGTAAACTTGTGTTTGTACTTTGAAAACAAAGACTTACATATATAGCGATAAAAGAAAGTTGTGTTTATGTTCTAAAAATGATTACCTCTTTGTATAGTGGTAAAATAAAATAGAACGTTATTACTATTATATGTTGAAAACGTGAAACACTGAGTTACGGTGACACTATATCACTAAGATCATTCTGATTAGTTTAAAAGTAATTATCCCTAAACCTTGTGTTTTCTTGAATTGCTGAAATAGACTTCAATGAAAAAGAAGTGATTTCATGAAAAACTGCTAGGATGGTTGTAGGTGGTAGTTAAGAAGAAATATGTTTGGAATTTTTTGAATATATCTCAAGCAAGAGGATTTGTAGTTCTTCTAAATGTTAAAATTGTAGTTTATCATGTATGGATGCATAGTAGTTGCATATCATTTGGTTGAGCTATATCTGATCTTTGTTGGCTCCCCTTAAACACTGAAACTTCTCTATGTTGGTTACGGACCTACCACTCAACTTGATGGTGTCCTATATAATCATGAAGCAAAGTTTATTGTACGGAAGTATAGAAAGAGGAACCTAGGAACTTGTAGAGGAGCGGTAATAGGATATGAGCTTGCTGAATAACCAATATCTGTTGTCAACTATAGTTTTAAGAGAGGATGCTTAGTCATTTTAAAACTAAAAAGAAACATATAGCAACATATTCCTTGTGACACATATTTGAAAAGAATGGAACATCCCATAGTAGGGTGATGGAAACTACTTCATGTCAAAAGAGCGTGACTCACTGTAGACTGCGTCTACTCCAACTTTACTGTGTAAAAAACATTATGTCAAATTCTCAGTAATATTGTATGTTGAAAATATGAAATAAAATAAGACACTATCTGCCTTAATGGAAAGTTTGCTTATGACTTGTGAAACTTATGATTTAATAATGTTGATGTTTGATAATAGAATACTACATGACTGTACAACCATATCAAATGTGTTGTAATTTTTTTAATAACTTTAACATAGCTAGCGTAGCTAGCAAGATTTAGTAGTTTTTTTAAAAGCATTTTTTAACCTCATTCTTAAGAGAAAATGGGAAATTGCAGTGGTAGTTAGCCAAACTATTATATTTTACCTAAAACAAAGAAGTCTTGCATAAAATTTGAGAATGTATGCAATGTTATTTTTAGAAGAATATTTGACTAAGACCTGTATGATAACCAAAACCTAATTAATAAATCACGTCAGGTCCAAAAACATTAAAGAAATTTTTTTCTTGGGGAAAGCTAAATGTGTATGAAAATTACATTATTATAATTATGTTGGAACCAGTTTCAAACCATTAACAAGTAGTAAATGAATTATATTCTTTCCTTCTATAAAATATGGTAATCGCCCAATGAGTATGGCATGGCTCGTTCACCATTTTTCTATGAATTGATTGCCTAAGAAAAATTAGTGAGCAAATAGTCTTTAAACTTAAACAACTCGGCCTTGATTACATCTTCCGACCTAAGGTATCTTGGTAATGTTTTTTGGTAATAAAAGAGTAAGGAAAATAAATTTAGGAGTATCTCTATTTTTAAAGTGGAACTTTAGGTTTGTAGAGTTGAACTGTTTGTTTTGATAGATTACACCCACTCTGGTTTTAGTTAATATTTAAATAAAAGTAGAATACCCTTACTTGAGTATGAATTGTATGTTCCTTATGGAAGGATAGAATAGTTTTATAATTTTAGTGGGATTATGAGGGAGTTATAACCTAAGGTAAAACAGATAAATACCCAATGTTGTTGAGGTGTGGGAATACACTCTATAAACTTTGGGGCAGTTGATGACTAACCAAATTGGTCATAAAAATATGACTTGTTCAAGTCAAAAAGTGAAGGTGGTATGGGATATATTTTCTAGGTTACTACTTGAAAAGCACTGTGATAAAATCCATGTTCATTGAATCGAGTTGTAATGGCCACACAGTTTGGTATAGGATGAACTATTGTGGGTTCTAATGAGTATGTGTAATGAATACCAAGGTCAGGGTATTGACATAGCACTAACTGACTCTAAAAAAAGAGGATTCACGAGTTAGTCATAGGGGCATAAATACGCTACTCTCATCTACACTAATTTTAGAACAAGTTGACTAAATGGTCGAAGGTTAAATATAATGACGAAATGGAATAAAGTGTCCTCCCTCTAGGTGTTATGGGCCCTAGAGAATAAACCTTGACATGGTTTGATCCTCATGCCAGAATACATGGATGTAAACAAGGGCAATCGAATCCACAGAATGGCAACTCAATAGGATTTCGTCGATCTCGTCCATTTGGGTAACTGGCTATAGCAGTTTTGAGTCCAAACATGGTTTGCTATGCCTATGCTAAATCATCTAAATACAAATTTTAAAATTATTGGGTAATCCAAAATGATGTTAGCCTAATTCAAAACTAGGAAACTTAGGAAAACAATTTTTGTGTTAAGTGGTAAACTTATTGAAAAAAATTATTTTAGGTTTTTATGTATTCTTTTATTTGTGCAACCAGGTGAGTAGTAGACATGGGTTTTTACATGTGGTATCAGAGCAAAAATAATTCTAAGTTGTAGATTCTGAATGTAAAATAGATTAGTCAATATAAACTAATGCACTACCTTCTTCACCTACAGGTTGAATGGTATGAATGTTGCAAGGTGGGTCCTTAAGAAATCCTATGGGAGGTAGGGAGGAGGAAGTAACCAAAATATCTATAAGGGTACTATGAAAAATTTAATGCGAGATGGTCCTCAACATGAAAGAAGACTAGAGAATCCTCAGAAAGAGAATGAGACTATAGTGGAGGAAGGTAACCTCACAAAGTTGGTGCAATTATTGTAAATACATGGAAAATCAAAGGGAATAAATAACCCAATCGAAAACTCACATGACCCAACAACAAGAATTTATTGTCCAACAATAGTGGGTCATAGAAGACTTAGCTAGAGGACAAAAAACTAGGTTAGATAGGATAGTGGAAATGGAACTAGAGAGATCCGATGTTGGAAGGGTCGGGGTGAGTAAGGAGTTGGACAAGAACCTAGAAAAAGTAGTAATATCCAAGTTTAATGGAAAGGGTGATGAAGAATCAGTTGAAAACTAGTTAAGTGAACTAGAGTCCTAATTTTCTCTAGTGGTTTTATCATCTAAATCCAAGACTACTCTAGTGGTAATGAATATGATTGAAATAGCCCTAGACTGGTGGAAGTCTTATAAGAAAGGGCATGAAGTAGAAACTTTTGACCTTAAATGGGAGGATTTTATCAAAGAATTCAAAATTAGATTTTGAACTAATCAATATTATGAGGAAAAGCTTCCTAAATTTAAAAGGATCAAGAACCAGCTAATCAGAAAAGAACTTAGAAGGCTACATCTCATAGCAAAAAGGAGGGTAGTAGCAAGGGAAATGGAGCTCCACCAAATGGATGTTATGTATGTAAATGAGCTCATTATGCCAATATATGCCCCCTCATAGCTGATCGACCACTAAAATCCCTAGAAGAGGGTAGCCACAGGATCTATGAGGCTACAAGTAGTTATAAACTCAATGTTCAAATTATTTCTTTCTTAATGAATAGTAATTATTTGATAAAAATATGTAAATTTTGATTGATAGTGGGTCAAATGATAGCTTTATCTCATCTAGATTAGTGATGGATTTTCCTATTAGACCTATATTTTTAGCTAATGGTTGGAAGGTATTGTTTGGTTCAGGGTAAACCTACCATATTAATCAATACCTGTTTGACCCCTCATCTCCTTGCCTCAAGGAAATACTAAAAAACATTTGTATGTGGTGCCTTTTCATGCATTTGATATCATTTTAGGAGTTGATTGGTTAAAAGTGCATAAGGCTCTTTTAAAATTTGAAGAGAGATGGGTGGAATTTTTGGATGAATCTAATCAAAGGATTAGAGTTAATTGTGGTCGAAGAGAAGTTAAACCACATCTATTAACTGCAATGTAGATTAAAAATGTTATTAAGAAGAAGATAATTATATTCATAGTTAATTTAAATAGGAGAGAAGAGACTGAAAATAAATTTGATATCTTTTAGAAATACTCAATGTTGGGTGAATTTAAATATGTATTCCCTGAGGATATTTTGAGTTTACCTCCTCAAAGGGAATTTTATTTCTCAATTGAGTATTTACCTGGTGCTACACCAATTGCAAGATCACCTTATAGAATGACACCCATAGATCTACAGGAGCTAAAAACACAACTTCAGGATTTCCTCAAAAATTGGCTAATCAAACCTAGTGTGTCGCCCTGGGGAGCTCCTATATTGTTTGTTAAAAATAAATATGGTAGTTTAAGGATGTGCATAGACTATCGAATGTCGAATAAGGTTACTATCAAAAATAGGTACTCATTACAAAGAATTGATGATTTATTTGATCAACTAAAAGGAGAAATCATCTTTTCTAAAATAGATTTGAGATCTGGATATCAGCAATTAAGGATTTGGGAGGAAGATACTTCTAAAACAACATTTAGAACAAGGTATGGATATTTTGAATTTACTATCTTACCTTTTGGGCTAACCAATGCCCTATATGAAATCATGAGCCTCATGAATAGAATTTTTAGAGAACAACTGGATCAATTTGTACTTGCATTTTTGGATGATATTTTGATCTACTCTAAGAGCAAATATGAGCATGATCGGCATATGAGAATTGTGCTTGAGATTCTTAGAAAGAATCAATTATATGGAAAGTAAACCAAATGTGAGTTTGATACACCACAAGTACAGTATCTTGGACATATTTTCTCTGCTAAGGATATTACAGTAGATCCAAAGAATATTGAAGCAATTACTAATTGGCCAACACCTACTAATATTACAGAGGTGCAAAGTTTTATGGGAATTGAAGGATACTAGAGATGATTCATCAAAGGATTTTCAAGAATTGCTTAACCCAATACAAACCTTCAAAGAAAAGGGAGTCTTCAAGTGGACAGAGTAGTATGAAGAGGCTTTTTAGGTTTTAAAAGAAATTTTAATGACTACACCAATCCTACAATTTTCTAATCCTAATAATTAGTTCACATTTTGTACAAACACATCAATTTAAGGTTTAGGTAGTGTTTTTATCCAAGATGATACGGTTATCACCTATGAGTGTAGGAAACTTAAGAGGCATGAGGTTAATTACGTCACTCACAATTTAGAGTTGGCAGTGGTGGTACATTCCCTAAAAATTTGACGATATTATTTATTGAGAAAACCATTTGATTTGAAGATAGACCACCTAATTCTAAGGTATATATTTACCCAACCCTTATTGAATGTCAGGAAATAATGCTGGATAGAATTCTTAGCGAAATATGATTTTGGTATTGAGTACATTAAGGGTAAAGAGAATAAGGTCATTGATGCTCTAAGTAGGAGAGGATATATTACCGCAATGGTAAAATGGCAATATGACATGTTAGATCAAATTAAAATATGGCAAGAAAAAGATGAATTTCATCAATCTTGTGTTGATCAGGTTGGGTAGAAACCTGGCAAGGATGCAGAATATGCTCTCAGAGGTGATCTACTATTTTTTATAAATAGTTTGGTATTCCCTAATTTGGTAGGATTGAGAGAAATAATCCTTAAGGAGGCACACAATACTCTTTATTCTACGCATCCAGAGGGGCAAAAATATGTGAAAATTTGAAAAAAGCTTACTATTGGACAGGAATGAAGAAAGATATTACCAATTATGTGGTAAAATTTTTGGAATGCCAAAGAATGAAAGTAGAACATCTGCATCTAGCTGGAAAACTATACCCACATGAAATACCCACACAAAAGTGGCAAGTATGCATTTCATAGTGGTATTTCCTAATACAAGATTCAGGTATGATGCAATTTTAGTAATTGTGGATAAATTAACCAAAGTCACACATTTTATACCTAGAAATATGCAAGATGATGCAATTGTCGTAGCAAGTAAATTTGCCAAGGAAGTGGTAAGACTGCACAGTTTTCTAGTAGTTATAATATCTAATAGATATTCTCGTTTTACTCCTAAATTTTGGCAAGTACTGCATCAAGAATTAGGGACCAAATTGAATATCAGTACTACTTATCACTCAGAGATAGATGGACAGAATAAGATGGTGAATCAAGTGCTTGAGGATATGTTAAGAATATACTGCATGGATTAGCACACAAAGTGATAAGACTACTTATACCTAGTGGAATTTTCTTATAACAACAATTACCATGCATTGCTAGGTATGGCACCTTTTGAAGCCCTGTATGGGAGACAATGCAGAATTCCCTTATCTTGGGATAATTTGGAATATCGGTTAGTGATTGTACTAGAAATGGTAAAATAAATGGAAGAGTAATTAAAGAGAATTCAATAGAAGTTGAAAGAGGTCATAGATCACCAAAAGAGCTACGCAGACCTCAAAAGAACACTGAGGGAATATTCTGTTTGAGATAGAATTTTTAAGGGTGAATCCAACTAAAAGTTCAATAAAATATTTCAATCTTGACTCCAGATATGTGGGTCCATTTGATATTATAGCTAAAATAAGCCCTATTACATACATACTAGCTCTACCGCTAAGCTTAGCTAAAATCTATAATGTCTTCCATGTGTCCCTATTTATAAAATACATTTCTTTTTTTATCGGTTAAAAATATTAGATTAAAAGGGGTTTTAACAGGGACCCAAAACCTGATTACAAAAGGCAAAGCCTGCCAGCAGTAGCACTAACCAGAAGAAACCAGAAATAGAATAGAGCCAAAGAAACAAAACTTGAGGTAAACCTCAACCAGCAAAGGAGCCAAAGCAAAAATATACTAAAGGCTATCCTCAGCCACCGCGAAGAGAGAACAGACAAGGCACAAAGAGGTGGGAGAAAGGGGAAACCCCAACAAAAAGCACATAACAACAACCAACAACTATTTCTCAGAGGCAGGCTTAGTTGTGAGATCATGCAGGCTTGTAGTGAAAAAATCCGCTTCAGCATTATTGCCATTGATAGGGGATTCCTCGATCTTGACCTTCTTATTCCTTTGCTTAGCATCAGGCTCATTTACAACCTTTTTAGAGAAAGATCTTCTAAAGAAATAGAGGCTCAAGGCATTGCACAACTCAATAAGCTGAGAAATATTGTTAGAAGTTGATTTAATGATATACTCCTATAGTGAAGGATTAAGGTCATCCTTGGTGTCTTCATCAGAGTCAATGACCATGGATTCCTATTGCTTTACTTTGTTCTTCAGATGCATATAAGCACGAAAAAAAATTTAAACTGGTTCAGTCTTCGGTTTAGTCTTCAAATTTAGTTCATAATCACTCTCACTGTCAGTAGGAGCTTATCTGGCCCTTTTCCTTAGAATTGCCACTTCCTCAACAATTTTATGTTTCTTAGCTGATAATTTTGGCTTTTTGGAGGACAGAGGAGTCGATTGAGAGGAGCTAGCCTTAGGGGGACTCGACTTGGGCTCAGGGTCAGGGGTGGGGGTTAGGACAACACCTTCAGGGCAATGAATCAACCAGTGCTTGTAAAGGACTTTAAACAAGCCACGATGGGTAGGTAATTTGGAACCTTGTTTATTCCTGGTCTCCTCAATGGTATGACTGACAGAATTATAAATAAATTTAGGAATATTCAACACCCTAACCTCACGATAATGATTATAAAAAGCAAAGTGAAAACTCTTTAAGGGCTTATCTGGATCGTCGATAGTGACATACTCCATTATTGGCTTGAGGACATTCCCGAAAGGAAAAGGAAGCTCGTCACGTCGCATGCCAAGCTTGGCTCTCCTGCAAAGATCTTTGTCAGAAATATCCTTCAACTCGGTATCCCAGTTGTGTTTCTCCCTTATGATAGACCTTCCTTTCACCTACTGACCAGTTAGCTCCACAAGAGTCTGAACATCTAAGACATAGGATTTGCCTCGGATGGTGACCTTCCCATCATCCCAAGTTTCTAAGAAGGCCAGAGTAATTTTAGGGTCTTCACCTTCAAACAACTTAAAGAAAGGAAGGAAATTTTTTCCATCAAGAATGCCTTTAGCGATAGTATCAATACAAAGGGTAGAAGGTTCAACAAAGTTATCCATGATGTTTAAACACACAGAGAGCATTAGGGGAAAGACCTTCGGGGAAGAAAAACAACAGGAGAAAAGCAGAGCAATACGACTTATGAAGCCCCAGGGGAAAGTTATAAAAGCATTTTTGCACTAGATTTGGAACTCGTGCCAACTAAGGAAGCACCATGTTTCAACATGAATAAAACTGACGAGCTGGGAATGATCACCAAAGAAAATCATGAGGCAAATCGGGAAAAAACTTCTCCAAATGGGAAAACCTAAAGGCTGGACCAGAATACAATGAGGACAATGCATGGAAAGGGTGACGTGGAGGGTGGAGGTGGATGGATATGAAATAAATGGAGGCGGGAGCATGGGAAAAATGGAAAAAATGAGATAAGGGCAAAAAATAATGATGAAGCTTTGCAAAAAGGAAAAACGATAATCAAGGAAGACACAGGCGAGATACGACGCAAAAAAACTGCCTCGAAGGTAGGAATACTGACACTCAAGGAAGACATCGCACGAAGGCATGAAAAAAGCACAAGATAAAATGGCCAAAGGTGAGGCCAAAATAAAATTAAGCTTCATTGACATGAGGATCATTATGGATGATGCTGACTTGCTCCACGTCAACCGAGGGAGGAATAGGTCTTGAAGACATTTTGTCTTTATCAATTATATGATGTAAGAATTGAGGCAAGTCAAAATTCCATGTCATCAAATCAGTTATGGATGTGCCAAATTTGGCAAGAGCATCAACAACTTTGTTGTTTTGATGAAAAGTATGCTAGAAAATTGTGTCTTGGAATTGGCTCCTGAGAACTCTAGCTTCCTCAATGTAATTGCGAACTCTCCATGAAGGCTTTTTATTATTTTTGAAATAATTGATGGTGGTCAGAGAGTCACCTTCCACAAGAATCTGATTGGTCACCCATTTTGCAAGAAATAATCCATGCCAAAGAGCATGGGCTTCAACAACCTGGTTAGACTGGGTCCCAAGAAATTCAGCATAGGCTATGATCACTTTACCCTGATTGTCTCTGATAACTCCACCAACACCTGAAATACTAGGGTTACCCTTAGCAGAACCATCAAAATTCAATTTGAGCCATCCAGGAGGGGGGGAATCCAAGATGAAAGAGTACCATTGGATGAAGGATGAGCACCAGAATTGACAATAGAAAAATTAAAGGATTTCCCTATAGACGCTTCAAAAGGAGAAGGTAGCATGGAAGGTAGAGGGCATAGGGAAGCATTCTCAATAGCACAAGCAAGAATTTTATTAAGGATATACTCAGAATTTTGGGAGATGTTTAAGAAAGCACGTCGATTTCTTTCTAACCAGATTTGCCACAGATAATGGTGGAGACAAAATTACCACAAGGTTTTGAGGCGCATATTTTTGAAAGGGTTTGGCCATTGAATAAAAATTTTAGGGATAGACCAAGGGACAACCCAGGATATATGAAATATTTCAAAAAGTTTATAAAGAATAGGGACAACATAGGAACACCCAAGAAAAATGTGATAAGGGGATTCCCAGTCAGAACAACAGAGATAACATTTGTTTGGTATGGGTAGACCCCTTTTCAACAAATTATCAATAGTGAGAATATTTTCTTGAATGGCAACCCAGACAAAGGAAGCAATTTTAGGGATTAGGTACTTAGGCCAAACCAGACTAAAAGGGAGCACAGGGGCCTCAATAGGTAATAAAAGTTTGTAAGCAATTTTGACAGTGAATTCACCAGATTCAGATGCTTCCCAAAAAAATTGATCTGAGGATCTCTCAGAAGGAATGAAAATAGAACTCAAGAGAGTCTGCAATTGTCTAGTCTCCTCTAGACAAGTAGGAATGACAAGACGCTTCCAAATCTTACAACCATTCTGAGAGGATATAAAATCAGCAACTTTGGGACCATACAGAGCATCAGTATGCAATTTGAGGACAACCAAGATAGGATGTTGAATGAGGGGAACATCAAGAATCCATTTGTCCCTCCAAAAATCAACAAGTAGACCATCACCTAATCTCCAACGAAGGTCATCTCTAATCAAAGGTCTGACCTACAAAATGGAATTCCAAAAGCACGATCCCCTGGGAGACATCTCAACATTGAAAAAGTTGGAATTTTGCAAGTATTTGCGAGAAACAATATGGGTCCATTCAACATCATCTTTGGAGATTAATCTCCAAGCCTGTTTAGCTAGGAGGGTAGAATTAAAAAGGTGAATTCTCCTAAGACCAAGCCCTCCCAAGAATTTCGGTCTACAAACTTTGTCCCAAGCCACAAGATGAAATCTGCTTCTATTTTCAGATCCAGACCAAAGAAAGTTCTTTTGAATCTGCTCTATTTTTTGACAGACTTTGGCAGGAATTTTAAAAATAGACATAAAGTAAATGGGGATATTTTGAAGAGAAGCATGAGTCAAAGTTATCTTCCCAGCTTGAGTCAATAAGTTGCCTTTCCAAGCAGCTAATTTCTTCTGAAGTCTTTCAATAACATTATCCCACATGGAAGCTTTAGGATGCCCTAGGAAAAGAGGAATGCCCAAATAGGTAGCAGGGAGAGAAGAAATAGGGCATTCAAGAATGGCAGAAATTTTTTGTTGTCTTTGAATGGGAGTGTTCAAAAAGTAAATTTTGCTTTTGTGGAAATTAATTTTCTGCCCAACTGCTTCTTCATATAACAAAAGGATATGTTTTAGGACTCTTTCTTCAAGAACAGAGGCTTTGGTGGTGATAATGGTATCATCCACAAACTGTTGATGAGAAATAGGTATTGTTTGTAAAGCAACTTTTAACCCTGAAAGAAGATTAATGTTGCATGCTACTTTAATAGTTCTTCCAAGAGCTTCAGCAGCAATAATGAATAGCAGGGGAGAAATGGGATCACCTTGGTGAATGCCTCTACTGTTAGGAAAATATCTGACTATGGAACCATTGACTAGGACTAAAAACTAGGGAGAATATATACAGCCTTTAATGAGAGCAATCCAGTCATGATGAAATCCAAATTTGATAAGGACTACCTCAAGGAATTTCTAGTTCAATCTATCATAGGCTTTGTTCATGTCTAATTTAACAACAAAAGTAGATTGTTTGGAGAGATGAGCAGAGTGGAGAGCTTCATGGATGGTAATAACACCATCAAGAATAGACCTACCTTGAACAGAACTCCCTTGGGAAGAATCAATAATGGTTGGGAGGATCTCTCTCATCCGATTAGCAATGGCCTTAGTAAGGATTTTATAAACAACATTGCATAAACTAATAGGATGGAAATCAGGCATTGATTTAGCATTGGGGTTCTTAGGAATAAGGGCTAAAAATGTAGAATTGAAACCCCGAGGAATATATTTGGTAAGCTGGAACTCTCTAACAATAATGCAGACATCCTCACCAACAATGTCCCAAAATTTTTGAAAAAATCATGGAGGGAATCCATCAGGTCCAGGAGATTTGTCAGGATGCATTGCAAAAAGGGCTGAATGGATTTCTTCATTGGAGAAAGGTAGCAAAAGTTTTGAATTGGCCTCATTAGAAATGAGGTTAGGAATATGATACAACATTGAGTTAACAACAAGGTTGGAGGGTTCCCTGTCTTCTCCAAGAAGCTCTACAAAATAAGAAACAACCTCATTTCTGATAACTTGAATATCAGTGGTCAAAGTTCCATCGGCATGCATTAACTGTTTGATTTTGTTATGACTTCTATTTCTCAGGGTAGAAGCATGAAAAAACCTAGTATTATGGTCCCCTTCCTTTAGCCACAAGGCTCGGGATTTTTGTTTCCAAAAAATTTCTTCATGTGCTAAAATATTATGATAATCAGCTAAAATACTTTTTTCTTCAGCTCGAGTTTGATCATCATAGAGGCCTGCTTGAATTTTACTTTCAATGGAAAGGAGTCTATCCTTTAGAGATTGTTTGACCTCAAAAAGATTACCAAAAACCTCTTTATTCCAAATTTTTAGGTTACTTTTGACATGCTTTAATCTTTGGGCAAGACAAAGAGAAGGGGACCCTTGACCGATCTGTTGCCACCACTGAGATATTCTGGTTCTTAAATCCGGGTGTTGAACCCACATAGACTCAAATATGAAAGGTCTCCTGTACAAGCTATCCTGAATGATATCCAAAAGCAATGGACAATGATCAGAACCAACCTTAGGAAGCGAAAGAAGATTGGCATCACCAAAAATTTGAACAACTTCATGAGACAGGAAAAATCTGTCAAGCTTGACTTGTATAAGTTGGCTTCCAGATCTTCTGTTGCTCCATGTGAAAGTAGCATTCTTGAGCTTAATGTCCATGAGATTGTTGAAATTAACAAAGTCTAGGAAGTCCTCCATACTTCTATCATTGCATCCTGAACCCCCAGATTTTTTTGAAGGGTAAATATGAGTATTGAAGTCACCAACAACAATCCAAGGGACATTGTGATGAGAATCTTTGAAACTACTGAGTGAATTCCAAAAAAGGGCTCTCTTAGTAGAATTGTTTGGGGCATAAATGTTGGATAAGATCCAGGAGATGTTTGAATTGTGTTCTTGAAATTTAACACTGATGATTCTTTCACTGGAGTGGATAAGGCTACCATCAATATTTTTTGAGTCCCACAAAACCATGAGGCCACCAGACGCACCTCTAGCAGGGCTAAAAACAAATTCCCCTCTGTTCCAAATTTTGTGAGCAATTGAAACAGAATTTTTTTTTTTTTTTTTTTTTTTTTTTTTTTTTTTTTTTTTTTTTTTTTTTTTTTTTTTTTTTTTTTTTTCCCCTTTTTTTTTTTTTTTTTTTTTTTTTTTCTCACATTCCAAGAGAGGATTTTCATTTGGACCCTTTAGATGATTTCTTGCCTCCCTTACCAGTGGGTTGGGGAGGTTTGGTACTTTTGTGATCATCATGACCTTGAGATCCAACAAGGGGAAACAAAGTTTTTTGAATACCATTATCTATATCATCTTGAACCTTGTTCTTCCATTGTTCATTCATAGAAGGTGTACCTCACTTCTTGTCACTACCAACATCAAGTGGGGATTTTTTGGAGCTGTGGGTTACTTTGGGGCTGAACTTAGATTGGGTAACTTGTTCAACAACTGAGCCAGAAGCTGTGAGCAAATTAGAGATTTTGGAGGGACTGAAGGTCTCGGGAGTAGGCATGGAAGGACCAGATTTGGAAGGAGAATCCAAATTCAGAGGAAGTTGGATATCAATGTCATGATGGAGAGGTTGATTCTCAAAATCAAAATTATTTGAGTTAGCTAAAATAGAGAATTTATTAGGACTAGTGGGACCAGGGCATACCTCTTCACTCGACTCAGAATAAGGAGACGGATTCGTAACAACCTGTTTGCCTTTGCCAGTGATTTCAGGAGACTGCAACATTGGCGGATGATTGTTATTCTCATGGATGATGACGCCTTTGTTACCTAGATGAAATCCTTGTTTGGCTGGTCTAAATATTTTTTGGGTCCCACATTCTTCCATCCTTGATTGTTAAAATGAGAACCATCAGCTTCATTCTTCTTAAACTATTGCTCCTGATGACCTTGAACCAGAGGCTGTTGATTAACAACATCAGTAGACTTGGTCTGAAGAGAAGGGCAACGAGCCCTCAGATGACCTTGAGTATGGCATTCCACACAATAAGTAGGTTTATTCTCATATTCAATAGCTTGTTTGCAGTAAAAACCATTGTGTTCAAGTTCAAAAAAAGTTGGGAGTTCTGAATCAAGGTTGGCATTCACACAAATTCTTGTAGCAGTCAATCTTGACCTGGCAAGGGTAGCATGGTCAATGGCTACCAAGGTCCCAATAGTCTTAGCAATAGCTGAAAGGATATCCGGATGCCAGCAGTGCCATGGGAGATTAGGAAGCCTAACCCAAATAGGAGCAAAGTTAATACTTTGGGTTTCTAGGTTAAAATCAAGGTCCCATTTGCACAGAAAAGACTTTTCCTCCCTAGAAACCAAGGACCCCCAGTGAGGATACGACTGGCGTCATCACGGTCACTAAGGTGGATACCAAAAAAACCTCTGGTAAGAGCAAATATTTCCAAAGAACCTTGAGGTCTCCATTTGGACAAAGCCCAACTACGAATAACTTCTAGATTCGGATGCCCTCCAATAAGTTTTCCAACTAAATTGAAAGTTTCTATAGAAAGATATTTTTGGGCAAGAGTGTCAGGGATTATGACCTTGGAGCCAATAGGCTCAATAGAAGAAGGGGGCTCCATAGAAGGTCACTGCTGACCGCTTCCTACGACTTGAGAAAAAGTCATTTTCAGATCTGGGTCCCTCCGAAAAAGGTGTTCCATGAGGGACACCCTTGTCTGGTGGTTCATCACCCCAAAACCCGATGGGTTTGTCAGTAACAGGTTCAGGAGTTTCCTCCATATCAGAATCATTACTAGACTGGATACTTTCAGGGTTTCCCTAGGCCCCAAAATTTTGAATTTCGGCCTTCCCACCCTAAGAAATTTGAATATAGAGATTCCCTCCATAATAGTGAATATAGCCAAAAGTTATTTTTGCATTCGATTTGAAAGTTCTATCATGGTACACATGCCTTTTAGAAAATACATTTCTAATCCTACTCATATTTTGGATATTTCCAACTTGCAGATGATTGATCCATTAAATATTAAGGTTCGACCAGTTTGCTTCCCTGGTTTTTGAACCAAGAATTTGAGAAAAATAAGCATAAAGCAATGCCAGGTTCAATGGGACTACTACTCGAACAAAAATTCTAGGTGGAAATATGTGGCAGATATGCAATGGCAGTTTCCTTATTTGTTTGAGTAGATGAAGACTTTATCATAAACTTTTTATAATTTTGTTATGTGTATAAATACATATAGATATGAAACTGGATCTTGATTAGCATACAATGTGTTTGTAGAGTTACTGAGTAGGGTAACTTGTAAAGTTTTGGTATTGCTAAGTGAAATATTTTTGACCATATGAAGAGTATGTTAGCTTATTTTATTATGATAATATATGATGTGATCATATGCCAATCATGAAAGATATGACGTGATTTTATGATGATAAATATGATTGCCACACTTAATGCTAAATGGAAAAAAAAAAAAATTGTTTGAGTACTTTTGGTTAATGTAAAATATATGACTATACTAAAATATTTATTTTGCTTAACCTAGTTTGAAACATAGAAATTGTGTTTGTCTCTAGTAGGGGAGGATGTAACGACCCTCCTCACATGATTAATAAATATTAGTATAAAAATAATAAACTTACACTTTTTTATGAAATTATGGTATTGCTGATAATTATTTTGAGTGCAAGACAATTGTAAGGTATCCATAAAAGGAAATAAACCAATAGAAAAAGGTAAGAAAGGAAGTGATGATTCGGCTCGCAAGCAAATAGAAACTCATGTTTCGCATATCATTTAGGTGCATTGCAAAATTACATCTTTGTGTGATTTATGTTTATTTGAATGTTGCTTGTTGGTATGGAATGGGAAATGCTTTTAGGTGGCAATAACAATGAGAGCCACTTTCTTGTTTGTGTTTGTATGCGTGTGATATTGGAATTTTATTTTAAAAATAAAATGGATAAGGTCTTCTATGTGATGAAGCCTATATTATAAATATTATTTTGTTTTAAAAATAAAATAAAATATTCCATGTATTGAAAGCTACATTACTAATAATGTGTTGTTTTAAAAGGCAATGATTGACTATAGAAGTTTTATTATATGCTAAAACCAAATATTAATAAAAGTATTCATGTGAAACGCATTCCTCAATGGTTAATGTTAATCCAAATAAAAAATGGTGAATTCTTCTATGTGAACCTGATGTCTAATTATTGTGTGTGAAGTGGTGGGGAGGTATCTTGGTTACTTGGCACAATTCATGAGGAGATAATGGAACAGATCACCGAATCCTTCGTATAGTGGAGAGGAAGAACTTATAAGTAATAAGTCTTAAAAAATAAAAAAAGGAAATAAGCGGATAATGATGGTAACAAAAGAGGAAGAAGAAGAAAATGAAATACTAGATAAGTGGAAGTGTGCAAGTTCAAGTTGGAATATCTAATAAATTTCCATATGTTGATTGTGTTTTCAATAAATTAGAATGAGGAAAATTGATTGGCTTATCTATGGTAATGAATTGAACCATGTTGATTCATTTGTGCTATGTTTTTAAAGAAAAGGAAAACTACTAGTTTTGTGCTTTGAAAACAAAGACTTTCCTATGTAGTGGTAAAAGAAAGTTGTGTTTAGATTCTAAAAAATGATTACCTCCCTATGTAGTTGTAAAATAAAATAGAACGTTATTATTATTATATGTTAAAAATGTGGAACATTGGGTTATGGTGACACTATGTCACTAAGAGCATTCTGCTTTGTTTAAAAGTAATTGTCTCTAAACCTTGTGTTTTCTTAAATTGCTAAACATAATTCAATGAAAAAGAAATAATTTCATGAAAAACTGCCAGGATGGTTGTAAGTGGTAGTTAAGAAAAAAATTGTTTGGAATTTTATGAATTATATCTTTAGCAAGGGGATTTGTAGTTATTTTGAATGTTAAAATTGTAGTTTATCATGTATGGATGCATAGTAGTTGCATACCATTTGGTTGAGTTGTATTTGATCCCTATTGGCCCCCCTTAAACACCGAAACTCTTCTATGCTAGTTACGGACCTATCGCTCAGCTTGACGGTGTCTAGTATAATCATGAAGCAAAGCTTATTGTACATAAGTATGGAAAGAAAAACCTAGGAGCTTGCAGAGGAGCGATCGCATGCTATGAGCTCATTGAAGAACCAATATCAGTTGCCAGCTGCAGTTTGAATAGAGGATTTTTAACCAGTTCAAAACTAAAAAGAAACATATAGAACTAGATTCCATGTGATGTGTCTTTGAAAAAGAATAGAACATTGCATAGTAGGGTGATGGAAACTACTTCATGTAAAAATAGCACAACTCACTATAGATTTAATCCACTCCAAATTTACTGTGTAATAGAATTGATGTAGAATTCTTGAAAATTTTGTATGTTGAAAATGTGAAATAAAATAAGACACTATCTACCTTACTTAATGGAAAGTTTGCTTATGACTTGTGAAACTTATGATTTAATAATGTTGATGTTCAAAAATGGAACACTACATGACTGTACAATCATATAAAATGTGTTGTAATGTTGTTAAAACATTAACATAGCTAGTGTAGCTAGCAAGCTTTAGTAGTTTTTTCAGAAAGTATTGTTTAACCTCATTCTTAAGAGAAAATGGATAAATGTAATGGTAGTTAGCCAAACTATTATATTTTTCCTGAAATAGATAAGTCTTGCATAAAATTTGAGAACATGTGCAATGTTATTTTTAGAATAATATTTGACTAAGACCTGTGTGATAACCAAACCCTAATTAATAAATTACATCAGGTCCAAAAACATTAAAGAAAGCCTTTTCCTTGGATAAAGTTGAATGTGTATGAAAATTACATTATTGTAACTATGTTGGCATCCATTTCAAACCATTAGCAAGTAGTAAATGAACTATATCCTTTACTTCCAAAAAATGTGGTAATTGCCCAATGAGTATGCCATGGATCGTTCACCGTTTTTCTACGAATTGATTTTCTAAGAAAAATTAGTGAACGAATAGTCTTTAAACTTAGACTACTCAGCCTTGATTGCGTCTACAGACCTAAGGCATCTTTGTAGATTTTTTGGTAATAAAAGAGTAAGGGAAATAAAGTTTGGAGAATCTATGTTTTTAAAGTGGAACTTCAAGTTTATAGAATTGAACTGTTTGTTTTGATAGATTACACCCACTCTAGTTTTAGTTAATGTTTAAAGAAAACTAGAATACCCTTACTTGAGAATGAATTGTATGTTCCTTATTTAAGGATAGAATAGTTTTATAATTTTAGTGGGGTTATCGAAGAGTTATAACCCATGGTAAAACAAATAAAAAACCAATATTATTAAGGTTCGATAATGTACACAACAAACTTCGAGGCAGTTGATGACTAACGTAATTGGTCATAAAATGTGACTCGGTTAAGTCAAAAAGTGAAGGTGGTATGAGATATCTTTTCTAGGTTGCTACTCAAAAAGCACTGTGATAAAATCCATGCTTATTGAATTGAGTTGGAATAGCCACGAGGTTTGGTATGGGATGAACGATTGTGGGTTCTAATGATTATGTGTAATGAAGACCAAGGTCAAGGTATTGACATGGCACTAACTGACTCTAGAAAAAGAGGATTCACCATAAATACACTACTCTCATCTACACTAGTTTTAGAAAAAGTAGACTAAATAGTCAAATATATAATATGATGAGAAAAGGGAAAAAATCATCCTCCCTCTAGGTGTTATGGACCCTAGAGGATAACCCTTGTCATGGTTCGATCCTCATGCCAAAATATGTGGATGCAAATGAGGGAAATCGAATCCACATAATTGTAACTCAATAGGATTTGGATGATCTTGTCCACTTGGGTAACTGGTTGCAGTAGTTCTGAGCCCAGATATGGTTTGCTATATCTATGCTAAATAGTCTAAATATAAATTTTAAAATCATTGGGTAATCCAAAATGATGTTAGCCCAATTCAAAACTAGGTAACTTAGGAAAACATTTTAGTGTTAAGTGGTTAACTTTTTGAAAGAAAAAAATATTGGGTTTTTGTTTATTCTTTTATTCGTGCAACCAAGTGAGTAGTAGACATGGGTTTTTACAAAAGGCCACATGTTAAATTAGAAATAGGTATGTCATAGAATCATATATATAACCGTTGGAGGAATATTGTCATATGTAACCACAAGAAATATTGTCATATATAACTGTAAGTAATATTGTCATATTATTATGCACCTTATAATTCATGGAAGAACCGCCACATGGGTGATCTTGTAACTCATGGAAAGTGAACCATCACACTCTTGTATAAAGAGAGATGCACCCCCATTGTAAAAGGTATCTATAATCTACAATGCATTCTTAGAGAAGTCTTGGTTCATAGACCTAGAGATCTTGTGGAGTGGTTTTCTTCCTAAAGGACCATTGTATGGTCTTACCCTACCTCAAGGATATAATAAATCTCTATTTTATTGAGCAATTTATTATGCAATAAATGTATTTGTGGATGCATGTTAAATATTTTGATATATTGGTGAATTAATTATGGTAAGAAGAGAGGTTCATTACACAAATACTATTAAAACTTAACCTCTAAAGTAAGACGCAATAGGATTCCCTACACAAGTGTTGCAAGCGTGAACATGACCACGTTCTAAGTGGCTTAGAAAAACCTTGCAAGTGTGTACGCCTTGTAAAATGTCGACAAAATAGTTTTGTCGGCAAGATTTGTTTTTGTTTCTCTATCTCCCCTTGAATTTTTCTTTCCCCTTATTCCTGCTCCTTATCCCTCCTATCCCTTCTCCCCATATTCCTCCAACTTCCCGTCCTCATCTCTCCACCGTTCCATCGTCTCATCCCCTATATATATATATATATATATATATATATATATATATATATATATATATATATATATATATATATATATATATATATGTGTGTGTGTGTGTGTGTGTATTATTTTTTGAATATATGAATAAAATTCGAATTCGCCCACATTCTGGTATCAGACCCGAAGGGCTAGGGGTGCAAAAATTGGGGTACAAATCCCAAGGTGAGAAAGGAGTAGTTAGCAGGAAGCTATCCGAGGTGGTAGTTACTGGCGTAGCACGTATCCTGAGGTGGATGCGACAGTAGACAGAGAGAGCTGAGGAGTTGTTAAGGATAGTTGGGTGCACACAGATCAAGAAGGCAGACAATAGACAGTGAGAGCGAAGGTGGCAAGAGGACACGTGGTGGTTGGCAGAGTGCTGACTAGGTAGCACGTGGATCGAGGCAAGTATACGGGTAGCATACTAATGAGGACACATGGTGAAACGTGACATGGATGCATGGAAGCTGACATGGTGCAGTGAGTGGCATGCACGTGGACGTCTGAGCGGGTGATGAGTTGCATGACACGTGATGAGTTTTCATTTGAGTCTTCATTGGCAAAAGGAGGTCTCAATTGCCTGAAGGCAACCGAGTTCTTTTGTACTCATAGGTGTTTAAAAGCAGCACGAGAGTCTTCTTCCCACTGCATGTGGGATAAAAGACTTAGATTTTTTTTTTTTAAATTATCGTCGAACGATAATATATCATGTGGCCCTGTTTATCATTCCAACCGAGCCCCCAACGCGGTTGGTTACATTGGCAGATTTGCAAAGGAGAGGACCCCGGTTCAAATCCTGTTGGGTTTAAAAAAAAAAAAATTTGGTTTTTTCGTCAAGGCGGAGATTTAAGAGGAAGAGCGGGCAGATTGTTTTTCAGAGGAGTCGCGTGGTGTAGCGGCAAAGGTGCTTGTCTGCATATGTGAGGTCACGAGTCCGAATCACCAGAATAATAAAAGGTTTTAAAAAAAAGTTTTATTATTTTTTTATTAAAGTTTCTTTTAAATTGAATTTAATTTTCAAATAAATGCTTTTAATTATTTTATTAATATACATTTTTTTAATTTATTAAAAGCATTATTGATTATTAAATTAAAAAAAAAAAAAGGCTTTATAAAAAATTTGAAAATCTTTTTTTTTTGGAGAAAAATTTGTGAAAACTAAAAAGTGAAAATTTGCATATTGTGAACCTGGAAAAGTGACGGGAAGTCTTTCGGAATGCCCGAAAAGTAATAAAAGTTTGTAAGAAGTTTTGACAATGAATTTGCTAGATTTAGATGCTTCCCAAAAAATTGATCTGAGGATCTCCCAGAAGGAATGAATATAGAACTCAAGAGAGTCTACAATTGTCTAGTATCCTCTGGACAAGCAGGAATGACAAGACGCTTACAGATCTTATAGCCATTCTGAGAGGATATAAAATCAACAACTTTGGGACCATATAGAGCATCAGTATGCAATTTTAGGACAACCAAGAAATGATGTTGAATGAGGGGAACATCAAAAATCCATTTGTCCCTCCAAAAATTAACAAGTAGACCATCACCTAATCTCCAACGAAGGTTGTCTCTAATAAAATTTTTGACCTAAAAAATAGAATTCCAAAAGCACGTTCCCCTGAGAGACATCTCAACATTGAAAAAGTTAGAATTTTGCAAGTATTTGCGAGAAACAATATGAGTCCATTCAAAATCATCTTTGGAGGTTAATCTCCAAGCCTGTTTGGCTAGGAGGGTAGAATTAAAAAGGTGAATTCTCCTAAGACCAAGCCCTCCCAAGAATTTTGGTCTACAAACTTTGTCCCAAGCCACAATATGGAATCTACTTCTATTTTCAGATCCATACCAAAGAAAGTTCTTTTGGATATGCTCTATTTTTTGAGAGACTTTGGCAGGAATTTTAAAAACATACTTAAAGTATATGGGGATATTTTGAAGAGAAGCATGATTCAAAGTTATCTTCCCAGCTTGAGTCAATAAGTTGCTTTTCCAAGTAGCTAATTTCTTCTGAAGTCTTTCAATAATATTATCCCACATATAAGCTTTAGGATGCCCTAGGAAAAGAGGAATGCCCAAATAGGTAGCATGGAGAGAAGAAATAGGGCATTCAAGAAGGGCATCGAGCCCTCAGATGACCTTTATTATGGCATTCCACACAATATGTAGGTTTATTCTCATATTCAATAGCCTATTTGTAGTAAAAACCATTGTGTTCAAGTTCAACAAAATTTTGGAGTTTTGAATCAAGGTTGGCATTCACACAAATTTTTGTAGCACTTAATCTTGACCTGGTAAGGGTAGCATGGTCAATTGCTACCAAGGTCCCAATAGTCTTAGCAATAACTGAAAGGATATCTGGATTCCAGCAGTGCCATGGGAGATTAGGAAGCCTAATCCAAATAGGAGAAAAGTTTATGCTTTGGATTTCTAGGTTAAAATCAAGGTCCCATTTGCACAGAAAAATACTTTTCCTCCCTAGAGACCAAGGACCCCCAGTGAGGATACAACTGGTGTCATCACGGTCACTAAGGTGAATACCAAAAAAACCTTTGGTAAGAGAAAATATTTTCAAAGAACCTTGAGGTCTCCATTTGGACAAAGCCCAACTACGAATAACTTCTAGATTCGGATGCCCTCCAATAAGTTTTCCAACTAAATTGAAAGTTTCTATAGAAAGATATTTTTGGGCAAGAGTGTCAGGGATTATGACCTTGGAGCTAATAGCCTCAATAGAAGAAGGGGATTCCATGGAAGGTCACTACTGACCGCTTCTTACGACTTGAAAAAAAGTCATTTTTTAGATTTGGGTCCCTCTGAAAAAGGTGTTCCATGAGGGACACCCTTGTCTGGCGGTTCGTCACCCCAAAACCTGATGGGTTTGTTAGTAACAAGTTCAAGAGTTTCCTCCGTATCAGAATCATTGCTAGAATGGATACTTTCAGGGTTTCCTTGGGCCCAAAAATTTTTAATTTCGGCCTTCCCACCCTAAGAAATTTGAAAAGAAGGATTCCCTCCAGAACAGTGAATACAACTAGAAGTCATTTTTGCATTCGATTTGAAAGTTCTATCATGGTACACATGCCTTTTAGAAAATACATTTCTAATCCTACTCATATTTTGGATATTTCCAACTTGCAGATGATTGATCCATTAAATATTGAGGTTCGACCAGTTTGCTTGCTTGGTTTTTGAACCAAGAATTTGAGAAAAATAAGCATAAAGCAATGCCAGGTCCAATGGGACTACTACTCGAACAAAAATGCTAGGTGGAAATATGTGGAAGATATGCAATGGCAGTTTCCTTATTTGTTTGAGTAGATGAAGACTTTATCATAAAAAATTTATAATTTTGTTATGTGTATAAATACGTATAGATATGAAACTGGATCTTGATTAGCATACAATGTGTTTGTGGAGTTACTGAGTAGGGTAACTTGTAAAGTTTTGGTATTGCTAAGTGAAATATTTTTGACCATATGAAGAGTATGTTAGGTGATTTTATTATGATAATATATGATGTGATTATATGCCAATCATGAAATATATGACGTGATTTTATGATGATAAATATGATTGCCATACTTAATGCTAAATGGAAAAAAAAATATTGTTTGAGTATTTTTGGTTAATGTAAAATATATGACCATACTAAAATATTGATATTTCTTAACCTAGTTTGAAACATAGAAATTGTGTTTGTCTCTAGTAGGGGAGGATGTAACGACCCTCCTCACATGATTAATAAATATTAGTATAAAAATAATAAACTTACACTTTTTTATGAAATTATGGCATTGCTGATAATTATTTTGAGTGCAAGACAGTTGTAAGGTATCCATAAAAGGAAATAAACCAATAGAAAAAGGTAATAAAGGAAAGTGATGATTCGGCTTGATAGCAAATAGAAACTCATGTTTCGCATATCATTTAGGTGCATTGCAAAATTACATCTTTGTGTGATTTATGTTTATTTGAATGTTGCTTTCCGGTATAGATTGGGAAATGCTTTTAGGTGGCAATAACAATGAGAGCCACTTTCATGTTTGTATTTGTATGCTTGTGATATTGGAATTTTCTTTTAGAAATAAAATGGATAAGGTCTTTAGCCAGCGATCTATGGCAGAGCACACACGTGTTGACGGTGCGTTGACTCCAGTTCCAATGGGCAATTAGTTGATCAGTTCGGTGCCTATGAAACCCTTCTACTCTTGTTATGAAATAAAATAAATTAATCTACCCATGTAGAGGAGTTGGAGAGCAAGTGGGTAGTTAAACCTCTCTAGTTTCTGAGAGGCCTAGGTTCAAATATCTCGCCTCACATGTTGCGGATATGTTATGTAATGGTTCCCTCATGGCCACAGTCTGTTTACCCCTTGTGGCCACCACCAAAAAAAAAATGGATAAGGTCTTCTATGTGATGAAGCCTATATTATAAATATTATTTTGTTTTAAAAATAAAATAAAATATTCCATGCATTGAAAGCTACATTACTAATAATGGGTTGTTTTAAAAGGCAATGATTGACTATAGAAGTTTTATTATATGCTAAAACCAAATATTAATAAAAGTATTCATGTGAAACGCATTCCTCAATGGTTAATGTTAATCCAAAGAAAAAGTGGTGAATTCTTCTATGTGAACATGATGTCTAATTATTGTGTGTGAAGTGGTGGGGAGGTATCTTGGTTACTTGGCACAGTTCATGAGGAGATAATGGAACAGATCACCGAATCCTTCGTATAGTGGAGAGGAAGAATGTATAACTGATAAGTCTTAAAAAAGAAAAAAAGGAAACAAGCAGATAATGATGGTAACAAAAGAGGAAGAAGAAGAAAATGAAATACTAGATAAGTGGAAGTGTGCAAGTTCAAGTTGGAATATCTAATAAATTTCTATATGTTGATTGTGTTTTCAATAAATTAGAATGAGGAAAATTGATTGGCTTATCTATGGTAATGAATTGAACCATGTTGATTCATTTGTGCTATGTTTTTAAAGAAAAGGAAAACTACTAGTTTTGTGCTTTGAAAACAAAGACTTTCCTATGTAGTGGTAAAAGAAAGTTTTGTTTATATTCTAAAAAATGATTACCTCCCTATGTAGTTGTAAAATAAAATAGAACGTTATTATTATTATATGTTAAAAATGTGGAACGTTGGGTTATGGTGACACTATGTCACTGAGAGCATTCTAGTTTGTTTAAAAGTAATTGTCTCTAAACCTTGTGTTTTCTTAAATTACTAAACAGACTTCAATGAAAAAGAAATAATTTCATGAAAAACTGCCAGGATGGTTGTAAGTGGTAGTTAAGAAAAAATTTGTTTTGAATTTTATGAATTATATCTTGAGCAAGGGGATTTGCAGTTATTTTGAATGTTAAAATTGTATTTTATCATGTATGGATGCATAGTAGTTGCATACCATTTGGTTGAGTTGTATTTGATCCCTGTTGGCCCCCCTTAAACATCGAAACTCCTCTATGCTAGTTACGGACCTATCGCTCAACTTGACGGTGTATAGTATAATCATGAAGCAAATCTTATTGTATAGAAGCATGGAAAGGGGAACCTAGGAGCTTGCAGAGGAGCGATCGCAAGCTATGAGCTTATTGAAGAACCAATATCAGTTTCCAGCTGCAGTTTGAAGAGAGGATTCTTAACCAGTTCAAAACTAAAAAGAAACATATAGAAATAGATTCCATGTGATGTGTCTTTGAAAAAGAATGGAACATCGCATAGTAGGGTGATGGAAACTACTTCATGTAAAAATAGCACAACTCACTATAGATTGAATCCACTCCAACTTTACTATGTAACAGAATTGATGTCGAATTCTTGAAAATTTTGTATGTTGAAAATGTGAAATAAAATAAGACACTATATGCCTTACTTAATGGAAAGTTTGCTTATGACTTGTGAAACTTATGATTTAATAATGTTGATTTTCAATAATGGAACACTACATGACTGTACAATCATATAAAATGTGTTGTAATGTTGTTAAAACATTAACATAGCTAGTGTATCTAGCAAGCTTTAGTAGTTTTTTTAGAAAGTATTGTTTAACCTCATTCTTAAGAGAAAATGGATAAATGCAATGGTAGTTAGCCAGCCTGTTATATTTTTCCTTAAATAGATAAGTCTTGCATAAAATTTGAGAACATGTGCAATGTTCTTTTTAGAAGAATATTTGACTAAGACCTGTGTTATAACCAAAACCTAATTAATAAATTACATCAGGTCCAAAAACATTAAAGAAATCCTTTTCCTTGGATAAATTTGAGTGTGTATGAAAATTACATTATTGCAACTATGTTGGCATCCATTTCAAACCATTAGCAAATAGTAAATGAACTATATCCTTTACTTCCAAAAAATGTGGTAATTGCCCAATGAGTATGCCATGGCTCTTTCACCGTTTTTCTATGAATTGATTTTCTAGGCAAAATTAGTGAACGAATAGTCTTTAAACTTAGACTACTCAGCCTTGATTGCGTCTACAGACCTAAGGCATATTTGTAGATTTTTTGGTAATAAAAGAGTAAGGGAAATAAAGTTTGGAGAATCTATGTTTTTGAAGTGGAACTTCAAGTTTATAGAATTGAACTGTTTTTTTGATAGATTACACCCACTCTAGTTTTAGTTAATGTTTAAAGAAAACTAGAATACCCTTACTTGAGAATGAATTGTATGTTCCTTATTTAAGGATAGAATAGTTTTATAATTTTAGTGGGGTTATCGGAGAGTTATAACCCATGGTAAAACAAATAAAAATCCAATATTATTAATGTTCGATAATGTACACAACAAACTTCAAGGCAGCTGATGACTAACAGAATTGGTCACTAAATGTGACTCGGTCAAGTCAAAAAGTGAAGGTGGTATGAGATATATTTTCTAGGTTGCTACTCAAAAAGCATCGATAAAATCCATGCTTATTGAATTGAGTTGGAATAGCCATGAGGTTTGGTATGGGATGAACGACTATGGGTTCTAATGATTATGTGTAATGAATACCAAGGTCAAGGTATTGACATGGCACTAACTAACTCTGGAAAAATAGGATTCACCATAAATACACGACTCTCATCTACACTAGTTTTAGAAAAAGTAGACTAAATAGTCAAATATATAATATGATGAGAAAAGGAGAAAAAGCATCCTCTCTCTAGGTGTTATGGACCCTAGAGGATAACCCTTGTCGTTGTTCGATCGTCATGCCAAAATATGTGGATGCAAATGAGGGCAATCGAATCCACAGAATGGTAAATCAATAGGATTTGGCTGATCTTGTCCACTTGGGTAACTGGTTGCAGTAGTTCTGAGCCCAAATATGGTCTGCTATACCTATGATAAATAGTCTAAATATAAATTTTAAAATCATTGGGTAATCCAAAATGATTTTAGCCCAATTCAAAACTAGGTAACTTAGGAAAACATTTTAGTGTTAAGTGGTTAACTTTTTGAAAGAAAAAAAATATTGGGTTTTTGTTTATTATTTTATTCATGCAACCAAGTGAGTAGTAGACATGGGTTTTTACAAAATGCCACATGTTAAATTAGAAATAGGTATGTCATAGAATCATATATATAACCGTTGGAGGAATATTATCATATGTAACCACAAGGAATATTGTCATATGTAACCGCAAGGAATATTGTCATATTATTATGCACCTTATAATTCATGGAAGAACCGCCACATGGGTGATTTTGTAACTCATGGAAGGTGAACCATCACACTCTTGTATAAAGAGAGATGCACCCCCATTGTAAAAGGTATCTATAATCTACAATGCATTCTTAGAGAAGTCTTGGTTCATAGACCTAGAGATCTTGTGGAGTGGTTTTCTTCCTAAAGGACCATTGTATGGTCTTACCCTACCTCAAGGATATAATAAATCTCTATTTTATTGAGCAATTTATTATGCAATAAATGTATTTGTGGATGCATGTTGAATATTTTGATATATTGGTGAATTAATTATGGTAAGAAGAGAGGTTCATTACACAAATACTATTAAAACTTAACCTCTAAAGTAAGACACACTAGGATTCCCTACACAAGTGTTGCAAGTGTGAACATGACCACGTTCTAAGTGGCTTAGAAAAACCTTGCAAGTGTGAACGCCTTGTAAAATATCGGCAAAATAATTTTATCGGCAAGATTTGTTTTTGTTTCTCTATCTCCCCTCGAATTTTTCTTTCCCCTTATTCCTGCTCCTTATCCCTCCTATCCCTTCTCCCCTTATTCCTCCAACTTCCCGTCCTCATCTCTCCACCGTTCCACCGTCTCATCCCCTATATATATATATATATATATATATATTTATATATATATTTTTGTGGTGTGTGTGTGTGTGTGTGTGTGTGTGTGTGTGTGTGTGTGTGTGTGTGTATTATGATTTGAATATATATGAATAAAATTTGAATTCGCCCACATTCTGGTATCAGAGCCGAAGGGCCAGGGGTGCAAAAATTAGGGCACGAATCTCGAGGTGAGAAGGGAGTAGTCAGTAGGAAGCTGTCCGAGGTGGTAGTTACTGGCATAGCACGCATCCCAAGGTGGATGCGACAATAGACAGAGAGAGCTAAGGAGCTATCAGGGACAACTAGGCGCACGTGGATCAAGAAGGCAGACAATAGACAGTGAGAGCTGACGTGGCAAGAGGACACGTGGTGGTTGGTAGAGTGTTGACTGGGTAGCACGTGGATCGAGGTGAGTAGACGGGTGGTAGACTGATGAGGACACATGGCGAAACGAGACGTGGACGCGTGGCAGCTGACGTGGCACGGTGAGTGGCACGCACGTGGATGGCTGAGCGGGTGATGAGTTGCATGACACGTGGCGAGTTTTCATTTGAGTCTTCATTGGCAAAAGGAGGTCTCGATTGCCCGAAGGCAACCGAGTTCTTTTGTGCTCGCGGGCATATAAAAGCAGCACGAGAGTCTTCTTCCCACTGCATGTGGGATAAAAGACTTAGAGTTTTTTTTTAAAAAATTGTCATCGAACGATAATATATCGCGCGGCCCTATTTATCATTCCAACCGAGCCCCCAGCGCGGTTGGTTACGTTGGCGGATTTGCAAAGGAGAGGACCCTGGTTCAAATCCCGTCGGGTTTAAAAAAAGTTTTTTTTGGTTTTTTCGTCAAGGCGGAGCTTTAAGAGGAAGAGCGGGCAGATTTTTTTTCAGAGGAGCCGCACGGTGTAGCGGCAAAGGTGCTTGTTTGCATACGTGAGGTCACGAGTTCGAATCACCAGAATAATAAAAGGTTTTAAAAAAAAGTTTTATTATTTTTTTATTAAAGTTTCTTTTAAATTGAATTTAATTTTCAAATAAATGCTTTTAATTATTTTATTAATATACTTATTTTTAATTTATTAAAAGCATTATTGATTATTAAATTTAAAAAAAATGGGCTTTATAAAAAATTTGAAAACCTTTTTTTTTGGAGAAAAAATTGTGAAAAGTGGAAAGTAAAAATTTGCATATTGTGAACCTGGAAAAGTGACGGGAAGTCTTCCGACGCTACCCCTTGGAACCCCGTTCAAGGTTAAATATTTGTTTTGTAATAACCTCAGCGGCTGCAAAAGGGTGAAAATTTTAACCTTAGAGGCTCTAATGAAGTTGTTTTTTGCATTGATGAGTAGATGATCATATCAACCGGATGCTATCATGCCCTTTGTTCTCTTTTACGAAGAGAGAACGCCGAATGGTTTGACGAAAAATTTTGGAGATATGGTTTGCATACAGTTTTCAATCAATTAGAAAATGCGGTCATAGCCCACCAAAGGAATCCGGATTTTGGTTACGAAGCTGACTCAAAAGACAACATATTCGGACAACGAGTGGAGGAGTCGAAGACAGTTGAAGAAGCATCTAAAGTACAATCAAGTGACAGTTATACACCTACAATGCCTAAAATAGAATCAAGTGAGAGCTATACACCACACTCTCCTAATCTAGAACCAGAGCTAGTGGAGCCAGAGCCAGAGCTAGATCCAGAGCCAGAACCAGCCCCTGAAATCATCCTCATCAGTGACAACGAGGATTCCATTGCCAAAAATTTTGGGCATCCAGTACTGGGAGATCCACAACAAGAAGAACAAAGTGAGAGAATTAAAAAATCCAGATTTGATTTGAACTTGTAATTACTTTGCTTTGTTATTGCTTATATTAGTCAAATCAAAGTTTAATTTCAAGCAGTATAAATGGCCTCAAACACAAGTCTCCCAATTCCAGAATTCAATGGTAGTGATTATGAATACTGGTCAATAAAGATGAAAACTTTGTTAATAGGCAAAGGTTTATGGGATATTGTAACATAAGGGTATACAGAACCCACAACTGCTGAATGGGCAGCTTTGAGTGCTGTAGATAAAAAAACTAGAAAAGAAGCCCAGAAAAATAATTCCTCTACCCTGTACTATTTACAAGCAGCCCTAGATAAAAGTATCTTTCCTAGAATAGCATCTTGTGTCACGACTCAAGATGCTTGGAAAGTTTTGAAAGAAAGCTTTCAAGGTAGTGATCAAGTAAAACAGGTTAGACTTCAAACACTGAAGAGAGATTTTGAAAATCTCAGAATGCAGGAAAATGAGAAAGTAGGAGACTACTGCGTGCGGGTTAAAGCCGTAGTAGATAAAATGGTCACTCTAGGTGAAGATATTAAGCTTGAGGTTATGGTGAAGAAAGTGTTGCGAACACTTCTTCCGAAGTGGAATCATGTAGCAATCATTATTGAAGAGTCAAAATATTTAACTACTCTTTCTTTTGAAGCACTGATTGGTTCTCTTCTTTCACATGAAGAAATATTGCAGGACACTCCTTCCACCAGCCATGGAGGAGATGATAAAGCCTTCGCTTCACAAGAAGGAAGAGGTAGAAGTCATGGCAGAGGTCAGTACAGAGGAAGAGGCAAGAATAGTCCATGAGGTGGAACCCCAAGCAGAGGAGGATCTTCAAATAGAGGTGGAGGTCAGAATAGAGGTGGACAATAGAATAGAGGAAAGCATCCAGGTCGAGGAAAAGGAAATGACAAGTCAAAGCAAGTTTGCTACAATTGTGGCAAACCTGGCCACTATGCTCGTGACTGTTGGTCAAAGCAGCCTTCACAAGGGAGCAGATGGCAGCCAGAGCAGTCAGTATGGCAATTTTGGAGAAGAGGAAGGGACCACAAATCTCTTTCTCTCATATGGCCAGTCAGATCAAAACATGAATGACACCTGGATTTTGGACACTGGGTGTTCAAATCATATGAGTGGCAAAGAAGAACTCTTTGCTACCCTAGATTCTTCCTACAAATCCAACATCAAGTTGGGGGACAACAAGTCATTGGCAGTTGAAGGCATTGGAGCCATGGCGGTTCCAACTAAAGAAGGTGTTAAGCAAGTAAGTGATATCTATTACACACCCCATCTCCAACACAATATTTTAAGTGTTGGTCAAATGTTAGAAAAGAACTACAAGTTGCTTTTTGATGAGGGTAAATGCACCATTTTTGATAAAAATAATAGTAATAGAATTATTACACAAGTGCCAATGACAAAGAATAGGCTATTCCCTTTAAGGTTTGGTCAGCCAGGGGGAGATCAATTAGCAAATGTTGCTATTTCAAATCCAAGTGTGTTGTGGCACTTGAGATACGGTCATCTGAATTTAGCTAGTTTGAAGATGTTAACCTCTCAAGCGATGGTGACCGGACTTCCTAAAGTTCAGGATAATAAAGAAGTCTATGAAGGTTGTGCTTTGGGCAAGCATGCCAAGACCAAATTTCCATGAGGGCAAGCATGGCGGGCCAGTTATCCACTCCAACTAGTGCATTCGGACATCTGTGGTCCAATGCAGACCAAGAGCATTGGTAACAACTCTTACTTTCTTCTTTTCATTGATGATTTTTCAAGAATGTGTTGGATATATTTTCTAAAGCATAAAGATGAAGCATTTGATTGCTTCATAGATTTTAAAACAAGAGTTGAAAATGAGAGTGGATATTTTGTTAAGTGTCTTAGATCAGATAGAGGAGGAGAATACTCCTCTAATGAATTTTTGTAAAGAACATGGAATAAAAAGGTAGTTCACTGCTGCCTACACTCCACATAAGAATGGTGTGGCTGAGAGAAAGAACCGCACCATTGTAGAGATGGCAAGATCTATGCTTCAGACGAAGCATTTGAGTAATATGTATTGGGCAGATGCAGCCAGGACCAGTGTGTATATTTTGAATAGGAGCCCTACTTCAAGTTTGAAAGGGAAAACTCCTTACCAAGCATGGTATGGTAAGAAACCAAATGTCAAGCATTTTCGAGTGTTTGGTTCACTGGCATATTCTCATATTCCTGATGAGCTGAGAAAAAAGCTTGATCCAAAGAGTCAGGCATGCATATTTGTAGGGTACTATGAGAACACAAAAGCTTATAGACTCTACAATCCTAGGACTCGAAAGATTGTGCTTTCCAGGGATGTGATTTTTGATGAAGGGGGAGAATGGGGTAAGCCCCAAATATTCAATGATGATGAATCCAATGATGCAGTTTCTAAACAGGTGCAACAACAATCACCATAGAAAGGTAAGAAGTCTCCTCCCACAAGCCCAAGTTCATCTTCTAGTTCAACTTCTTCACCAAGTCCTTCTCCACAGAAGTCAGTAAGTTCTTCACCGATGGATATTGATTCTCCATCCAGAGGTAAGAGAACACTCCAACATCATCCATCTTATCAGATGTTGGATAAAAACTTTCAAAGAAGATATACTAGAAGTCAAGCTAGTGAAATGAGTTCAGTCTTGCAAAGACTTGAAAATATGCATTTGTATGGTGATGATGACTCCCAAGAACCTCGGGGAGATATAGTTAACTATGCCTTGTTAACTAGTGCACAACTTGAACCTTCTAGTTATGAGAAGGCATGTACTCAAAAAATTTGGCAAGATGCTATGAAAGAGGAGATAACCTCTATAAAAAACGACACTTGGGAGCTCGTAGAGCTTCCTAAAGGAAAGAAATGTGTTGGATGCAAATGGGTCTTCAAGACCAAATTCAATGTTGATGGAAGCATTGAAAGGCACAAAGCAAGATTGGTTGCAAAAGGATTTACATAGAAATATGGTATTGATTATGAGGAGACATTTGCTCCTATAGCCAGACGAGAGACCATCAAAACAGTTCTTGCTTTAGCTTCTCACAAAGGTTGGAAAATTCAACACATGGATGTGAAGAGTGCCTTTCTCAATGGGTACTTGAAAGAGGAAGTGTATGTTGAGCAACCTCAAGGATTTCAAGAGCAAGGTAAGGAGCACCTTGTTTATAGACTGAAAAAGGCACTCTATGGCCTCAAGCAGGCACCACGAGCTTGGTACTCACGCATTGATGGGTACTTCAAAGATTTTGGGTTCACCAGAAGCAGAAATGAACCCACCCTTTACTACCTAAAGCAAGGTAATGACATCCTCATAGTTTGCTTGTATGTGGATGATCTCATATTCATGGGTAGTAATGAAAAAATGAATATGGAGTTCAAGCGCTCCATGATGAAGCAGTTTGAGATGAAGGATCTTGGCTTAATGCACTACTTTCTTGGAATGGAGGTTCATCAATCAGATACAGGGATCTTCATCTATCAACATAAGTATGCTCGAGACATGATCAAGAAGTTTGCTATGGAGCATTGCAAACCAGTTGCAACTCCAGTTGGACATGGGATCCAATTAAGCAAAGATGATGGAGCATCAAAAGTTGACGTGACCACTTTCAGAAGTATGGTTGGGAGTTTGATGTTTCTCACCAACACTAGACCTGATATTCAGTATGTTGTTTCTCTTGTCTCTCGATTTATGGCTAGCCCATCTGAGCTGCATTTGCAGGAAGCTAAGAGAATTCTTAGATATGTGAAGGGTACATTGGATTTTGGAATCCATTACCATAAATGTAACACTATCAAGCTTGTAGGCTTCAGTGATAGTGATTGGGGCAGCAACATTGATGATAGAAAATCAACTTCAGGGAATTGTTTTAGTCTAGGATCGGGACTAATAACATGGAGTTCCAAAAAGCAAATTGTGGTAGCTTTGTCTTCTATAGAAGTTGAGTATATAGCAGTCACATATGCTAGTACTCAAGCCTTGTGGTTAAGAAAAGTGCTGGAAGAGATTGGAGAGCAACAAAGTGGTCCAACCAGAATCTACTGTGACAACATCAGTGCCATTCAGTTGGCATACAATCCAATCCACCATAGTAGAACAAAACATTTTGATATGAAGTACCACTTCATCCGAGATATGGTGGAGCAAGAAATTGTTGAGCTTCAATTCTGCCGCACTTTGGAGAATGTTGCAGATATCTTCACCAAAGCGATGGCTAAAGCTCAATTTATAAAGTTGAGAGACTATCTAGTCAGTCCTCTCAACTTTAAGGGGGAGAGTGTTGCAAGTGTGAACATGACCACGTTCTAAGTGGCTTAGAAAAACCTTGCAAGTGTGAATGCCTTGTAAAATGTCGACAAAATAGTTTTGTCGACAAGATTTGTTTTTGTTTCTCTATCTCCCCTCGAATTTTTCTTTCCCCTTATTCCCGCTCCTTATCCCTCCTATCCCTTCTCCCCTTATTCCTCCAACTTCCCATCCTCATCTCTCCACCATTCCACCGTCTCATCCCCTATATATATATATGTGTGTGTGTGTGTGTGTGTGTGTGTGTGTGTGTGTGTGTGTGTGTGTGTGTGTGTGTGTGCATTATGATTTGAATATATATGAATAAAATTTGAATTCATCCACAACAAGGTACTCAACATCCAATCACTTGTATCAGTAACTCATCGTGCCACCAGAAAAAGAAAGTACAAATACATCACTTATCATAGGAAATAAATTATTTAGAATGATAAAGACAAGATGCAAAAGATAAAATGGAAGGTGATTGACCTCATGACATCAAGCGATATTCAAGACAATAAATGATGATAGACCATTACAATCACTAGCACATGATGAATGGAAATACATGACAAATAATCTCCTCATAAATATAGTGAGGAGGAATATACTTATTAAATAATTCAAACTTAGTTCTTGTAAGTGGATGTGTGTGTTCCTATTCATAATAGGATGTTTAAAGTTCATGATAGGTGGTACTCGACACTCCTAATGTAAAATTAATGAGTTCACATTGAAGGGGGAGGATTTCCTAATGTTCAATATGCCCATAAGCTCTATAATACTACACTTAATATCTAGTAATCAAAAAATGACTAAAGATAGATAAATATTATGTGTGATAGAAGCAAGGTCCCACACATGAGATAAATGAAGGCTTGATATAAAATAATAGATTGAACCTTGTAAGCAATGATCTACTCTATTATATCTGGTAGGTGTAATGCTTGATTATCCATGCAATCTAGTAGGATGGGAAGGTAATTACGATAAGGACACTCATGGTTGAAGAAGTAAATAAAACCAATAGTTAAAAGTACAAATACAAGTGAATGGTTATCTCTATTCACAAGAAGATGAAAATCAATCAAGATTAATATGACTGATTATCTATGATTAGATGTATGAATCCCAATCCTTGGAATGGATAGAAGAATTTATAACTATCCTTGGTTAAAAGTTCAATGAGATTATTTCCACTAAAGAGACAAATTCAAATGCCAAAACAAGTACCAAAAGCTAAAAGCCAAATCCACAAGCCATGAGCCAAAACCAAGAACATAGTGAGGTAAATTCCACTACTGGAGGTAATCCTACCCATGTTTGGATCATGATGTATTAAGGGGGGAATTTCCCTCTACTCTAAACATAGAGAATCTAACATCACCCTCATCTAAGAAAATATTTTTCTCTTCACAAAAATTCAAAGTTAGAGCAAAAGTCAAGAGGTAGAACAAGATATACCTATCCATTGCTACTTTCATGTCCTCCTTATGATGATGGTGTTGGATTTATTGTAGGTGAACCCATTTCCACTGGTAACTCAAACTTGCAAAGGGGATATGTATGCTCAATATCCAACCATGCCACAATACAACTAGAATGGAATATGTGCTTACAGGAAAACTTCCATGCCTCCTCTCCCAACTTGAAATCATTAGTGCAGATCAAGCATGTAAACCCTGGATTTACATCATCTTCTAATATTTCTAATCTTGTAATGTAATCTACCACATATTTTTGAGCTGCCTTGCTTGAATTCGAGTATTTCTAACACCAATGTCTCCCTTATTCCTTGAAATATTCTAGTGAACATTAAAAATCTCCTAGTTTTTGTCAGCCTTAGATCTTCAAAACAATGTAATATATCGCTCAATTCGTTAATAAATTTGTCTCCAATTTGTATCACAGACTGTATTAACATGATTTGTTAGGTCAGTGAAGCAGTCAAGAAATATACACGAAACTTGGAGCTCAAGGCGGTGGAGCTAACAACAGTCGCTCAATTCTAGGGCTAACCTCATTTGCTTCACTTAGAAGGAGATGGCAGAGCTGATCTATACAAACATCAATATCTTGAATTTATCTTAAAATGCTAAAAATTTTATTTTGAGTTGGGCGTTGTTGTTATTGTTGGTCCACCATTCCTAATTTTCTCTTTCTATTGTGTTTTTTACGTCTGAGTTGCTTGATAATGAATGTGGATGAATAATATTGTATTCATTCCTATTTTTGTCTTTGCATATATCTATATATAATGGCAGTTCAATGGTCAACTCCATTGTGGCCAACTTAGGGAAATATACAACGTAAGTGTAGAAATATCATAATAGGTGCAGGAATACGTGAATAGATCTATGGCTACTTAAAGAAGAGGAATAATGGATTAGATGCAGGAATAGCTGAATAGGTCTAGGTCTATGGATACATATAGATGAATTATGTATTATTTAGTTTTAATATCATTGCTAGGAATTTTGCATCATGTAATTATCAGCTTCTCCTTTCTTAAGAACCTTGATAATATTCATAGAGTCCCCTTCTATGATAGACTTCTTTACACTCACTCTTATATCTTAATAACTTCACACCAGAGTATAGGGATATAGCTTCTGCATAGTGATTGGTTTGTATCTCATAACTTTTTGCATAAGCCCATAATACTTCACCTTTCTCATTCCAAATGACACCTCATCCCTAGATCTACTTGGATTATCTTTTATAGCTCCATCAAAGTTTTACTTTATCTAGCCCTCCTCTAGTTTTAGCTATCTAGTATTTGCTCTTTTCAAACTGATTGGTAAATGTGTTGCTCTAGGTTCTCTCAAGTTCTATTCTCTAATGATCTTCTTTTCTAAATTGTTCTTAGATAGATATATAGATATATAGGTATTAACGTGGAATAAAATTCCAATCATGAAATATGCCACTAGACTTTCATCATCACATTAACCGGTACTACAGTTTTAATTTTGCTAGACAGTAAAAGCTCACCCTTACTTTCCCCCTTGAATACTCTTTAAATTCTTTCCTTCCAAACACCCCACAAAAGATGAGGTAGTAGTAAATTCCAGAGTTTTGATAATTTTTTGCTACTAAAATGTCATCTCCATTGGTTAAAAAGTTGTCTAAAAGTATTAGGGACCATAGCTTCCATTATATTATCAAGTACCTTACTTGCAAACTCATAATGAGTAAACAAGTGGTTGATTGATTCAGCATCCTTCATGCAAAGAGAGCGTATATTTGGTGTTTTAAAACCTCTATTACTTAGGTTATCTAGAGTTGGAATTTTGTTTTGTAAGCATAACCAAAGAAAGAAATCCAATTTGGAGATTAACTCATTCTTATAAACCTTATTTACAGGAAATTCCCCCTCCACACCTTCAAATTGTAGGGTATAAGTTAATTTCATGGATAATTTCCTTGAGGAAGTAGGGAACAAGTTAAAAGAGTCGTTATCTTCATTATGAGGTAAGTGGTACTACTACAACAACCTATTAAAATTTAGAAAATATTGCTACAATTTTGGATCAACAAAATCCAAAGTTAGCTCTTTCCAAAACCTCTGAGCTTCCCAAAATCCTATGTAAGCGGTCCATATTTTTTGAACTAAGGGATATTTTAGTCTTTTGAAATCTTGCATCTATTGTAAAAGACTATCTGCAATCCAAGTATCTTTCCAAAAAATACTTAACAATTTTAGTCCACATCTCAACAATTTTCTAGTTTTTGAAACTCTATTCCAAATTTTTGAACCTTTAGGAGGGTTTGAACTTCCAAATAAAGGTATGAAATATTCCAAGTACCTACCTTTAAGAATATTATCCCAAAGTATATATTATTCCTTGGTCAATCTCCAACCTATTTTAGTTAGCAGTGCTTTATTTAATTGCTACAACTTTCTTATCATTAAACCACATTTCCTCTTCGAAGAGCAAACTCTATCCCATGATACCATAGAAAGCCTTTATTTTTCTTCTACCCCTACCCAAAAAAAACTTTTAAAGATTTTCTCTATTTTATTTTTGACCTTGTAGAGAATTATGAAAAGTGACATGTAGTAAACTAAGATCCTCCGTAATGTTACCTTCAAAAGCTATAATTTTCTAGCTTGAGATAGCATATTACCCTCCCACACTACCAAATTCTTTTAAATTTTGTCTATGACTCAAACCCACACTTATTCTTTCAATCTATCTATAAAAATAGGTAATCCAAGGTAGGTAGCTAGAAATTCTTCTATGTTTCATCCCATAGTCCTAGATATTCTTTGTTGCACCTATCTAATTGTGTTGAAAAAATAGACATGACTTTTGTTGAAATTGATACTTTGATTGGAAGTTCTTTCATAAATATGTAGTGTCATCCATGAATTGTTGGTAAGATACTATTGCAACATTACCTACGGGTTTAATCTCTCTTATCTTTGTTGTGGAAGTGGTTGCACCCAAAGTTCTACCTAAATATTCACCCATGATAATGAAAAAATATGGGTGTAGACATAGAAATTTGACCCACCAAAATAGTTCAAATATTTCTTAGATCTCTTGCTAGCCACCCAAACTTGCTAAGTATAAATTTTAGGCCTTTTTGCCTTCTCCCTTTTCCTTTTTTTCCTATATTTACTAAATTTGTGCCTAATCCATACGGGGTGTAAATTTGGCTTACCATATTCTCACCCTATATGGAGAAGGCATGAATTTGTCATTTTAGGGGTTTTTCTAACTAAAACCCCTCCCCCCGTCGATCCATTTTGGGGTTGACTTTGCCCAAAGTGAAATTTTACTTTCCTACTCATTTTTCCCTCCAAACCTCTTATAAATAAGGGTTTGGATCCCCTCATTTGTAATATCATGATTTCTTGATATTCTAACTATTGAATCACTCACGTGTTCATGCTTTTAAGTGGATTTATGTTGCAAGTTATTGTTTTAGTTATTTTGGTGTTTGGTGATTGTTGCCCTTGGGGATTGAGTGAAGAAGTCTTGATGATTAGATATATCAACCATTTTGTAGTGCTTATTCCACCTCTTCATTGCTCCTTACTTAATACATTAGCTCATCAAGTTTTTTATTTATTTTATTAGCATTTAAATTTTATTTTCTATCATTCGTACCCTATTATGTTTACAAACCCCAAAAAGGGTATCTAAACCAGATTCATACCCTATCCATATTGGGAATGAATTTGGCAAACCAGATTCATGCCTCCTAGTTAAAGGGCATGAATTTGTTAAAATTAGGATTTTTGAGGTAAGATATGCACTTTGAAACCCTAATCTACACCTTGCATTGAAGCTTTTTGTTGTTTCCATATTTGCTGCATTTCATTTCACTATTGCATATCTACTTTACTTTGTTTGTGCGTGTTCCAAAGATAAAATATTATTTTTATTTTGAATGGTTAGCTAAAAGGACCAATGAAGCTTGATTGTTATGCCTCCAAGCTAAGCTACATAGAGGCCTAATTAGGCCCCTAAATGCTAATCAAAATTTCTAGGGTTTTTGTGAAGTTATTTTGTAGGATTGAAGCTATTGGATATTTTAGATGCAAGATAAAGCTTGGATAAACCACCAAATAATATAAGTACCCTAATAAACATTTAGGTTGTTTTTGTTTGCTTTTTACCCACTTTTATAGAAAACCTAGATCATAAACAAAGGATAGATATTTGATTAGGTTTCATAGGCATTTGAATGAACAAGAGCATATAGTGTGCATTTAGGATTTTAATACTGTTGGTGCATTTTCTTGAACCCTTGCTCAAAAACTTCATTTCACAACCTAGGATTAGATATTATTGGATTAAATAATTTGTTAGCATAGTGCATAGTATATTACATTATGTGGGTGGTAAAATAAGTGCATCTAGGCACTCTCCAAATTTGGGTGGTTTCAACTACTTTGGTGGTTCAATAACCACCTTAGAACTGCCACTGCTATGTATTTAATTCCAACTCATTGCAATACAATTTTACTGTGCAATTAGTAACATGGTACCAGAGCCAAAAAGGAGGGAGAAGAACGTTCTTTGGTTGAGGCATGTTTCTCGAGGTCTGTACACCTATGACGCAAACATGGATGTGACATACCCTACATGAGACCTGAGGATGATGTTGACACAACCACGGAGTGATAGACCCTAACTATGATAGACCTTGCATGAGATCCAAGGACAATATTGACATAGCCATAGAGCAATAGATCCTGACTGCACGTATTTCAAGAACCAGATAGAGATGCTAATGTGGACCTAACAGGGGATACATGGTGGAGAGATGCTGATGTGGACCTAACAGGGGGTGCTGATGTGGACCGTACAAGGGACACATGATGGTGGTTAGGCAGTTTTGATGGTTCAACATGGATCACTAAGGCAAAATGTCTAGGAGGGGGTGACCAGCTGAAGGCAGTCACCTTGAAGGCAAAAGTGCCTAGAGTGCATCCTCTGGATGCATGTGGGATAATCCCACTATTTTTTTTTAATAGTGTCCACCTTCTATAAGCACCAATCACTGGCATTCTATTTCCATAACCCTTGGTAGTGTAGTTGGTTCCGATCACTTGCTACTGTGAACGAGGTTCATGGTTCGAATCCCACGAAGGGATTCAAGAATTTTATTTTGTTGACTCTTGCTTCCATAGGTGATGTCCGGTGCATGATTTTGATGCCTACCATGCCCATTTGATTATATGCAAGTGCAAATTGATGCCCAATGAGCCCTTTTGATGCTCTAAAAAAATTGATGACCTAGCAAAAAAATAAAATAAAAAATGACGCCATCAATTTTGTGACAACTTTTTGTCAATTTTTGCATTTTTTTGCAATTTTTGCCTAATTTTTGTTTACCATGGAGGGTCAGTTTTTTGCCTACCAGGAGCATTTTTTTTGTCAAAGGAAGGCCCAAAGCATTTTTTTACTACAATTCATATGAGATGCACATTTTTTGAGGTATTCTTCTGTACTTTGATTTCTTCCTTTCAAAGAATTTTTTGGAGGGATAAGTTGTTTTTTTTGGAATTAGAAAGGGTCCACATCCATTTTTTTCTCATTGTTTATTTTGCAAAAAATAGGGGAAATCTTAAGCATTTATTTTTTGTAAAATTCTAATACAAATGGGGGAATAAAATTGTGGAAATTTATTATGTTTCATTGACAAAAACTAGCATTGTAATAGGTGCATTTTCGATGGAAACCGACACCTAAAGTAGTTAAATTTCTTAGTCATTTTCATAGCTTAGTATAGAAATGCTAAACATAGGTGTACACCTAATTGAATACATCTTAACACATTCCACCCCAAACTTGGAACGAGTCCTTAAACCTTTCCTGGTGGACCCTTCCCCCCTTACACCGATTGTAAAGTTATAATGCCCACCGCGATCACCTCAGGGTTCCCAACAAATCTAGCCCTGAGAATTGTATGCAATGCATGGTTTTCCCTCTCTATATATTTGGTGAACCTAACATGAATACACGTCTTAGTGGCCAAAATAGGAAGCCTCTTCCTTTTATTTTTGAAAACTTTTAATAAGACCACTAATTTGTTTACCTAGAGTTAGAAGAATATTAACAAACATTTTAAGAATTTACTTGTGTGTTTTTTGTTAGTTTTCTCTTCTATATTTTCACCTCTTTTAATGGCTCCATTCCTTAAAATTTAGTGAAGGCATATTGAATATGATCATGTTCCTTAGGAAGATGAATAGATTTATAGAGAGAATCGTAACCTTGATCTAGAAGAGCAAGAAAATTTTGAAATTAAAATAAATTATGATCTCATTGAAGGGCCTAATGGTGGATACCTCTTTACATCATTTGATCATTTTTGGGGTTTTATGAACCATCACAAGGAAAAATTGTTGAAGGCTATGGAGCAGGAAGCCCAACTTGAAAGATGTGAGACTCCTCCACCTCCTCCAGTAGTCTCTCCTTGGCATGTCCATGATAACCCTACATTAGAATCTTTGCATCATGATAATCTTGTTCAACCAATTTATGTCATTGCTATAACCACTAATGTTGTAAAAATTCCACAAGTCCTTCCAACCAATAGTTTCACTCAAATTTATATTCAATTTTCTCATCAATCTACTAATCTCAAAATTCTTGCTTCTGTTCTACCAACTATTAGTTATCCTCTCCAGAAATATATCACATATCACAATAGTATCAATACCTCCAATATGAGCCATGTACCCATTCAACAGCCTACCTTCACCCCTCCCTTAGAAAATATAGGGGTATTGCACAACAACAATCCTAAGGTGCAAATTTTAACAAATATGGTGAAACAATTAGTTTTGAAGTAGATATGATTCAGCCTTCTAGTTTCACCTAAAACTATAAAGAAATGTGCAATCAATCCTTGGACCTTATTGTTGTTTCTAAACCTTATCCCAAGCATTTTTCCATATTGGTTCTACCTATATACAAGGGAACAAAAGATCTAATTGAGCATTTAAGGAGGTTTATAATAGCTTGACATGATATCATATATGATGATATGTTGTTACTAAAGATATTTCCTAAGAGTCATTTTGGTATTAGAATGGTATTATCAGTTACCCAACCATTCTCTAAGAAATTTTGAAGAGACAATTGAATTGTATGTTCAACAATTTAGGGTTTGCATTGAAAAAAATGTATCTATAAAAGATGTTTATAATATAAAGTAAGGTAAAGAGGAAATTATTTTAGAATTCTTGGCTCATTGGATAATTTTGGTTGAACACTTGAAATATACTTTACCCCCTCAAGTTATGCTTGAGATATTTATTAGGAATTTGCAAGAAAAACTATCTTATGCACTAGAAACTACCACTATCACATCTTTTTATCAAGAAATTGGCAAGTAAAGTGGAATAGGATCTTATCAAAATATGACATCTCAAAGTGAAAGAATATAAAACCACTAAGTCACAACATAAGAGTAAGCATGTGGTAGGTGAAGGTGCAGCGAATACTATTAACAATATTGTTAACAACCTACAAAATATGATACTTCAAAAACCTCTTTCATAAGACTTAACATGCCCATGGAAGTGGTTTTAAAATAGCTTTTGAAAACTAAGATGATTGAGTTGCCTCCCATAAGGCAATCGAATACTACATCTAATTGGTATAAGGTAGGTCAACATTGTGAATATCATAGAGCAGAGGTACACTGGAAAAATTCTTGTGATAGGTTGAAATATGTGGTTCAATATATGATTGATGTAGGATGCCTTGTCATAGAAGGCTCTCATTCATCAAATAATCAACCTCTAACTCAATAGATACCCTTTACTAATTATGATATGGAAATATTTCAAGATCCACTACCTAAGCATGGATAGTAGGTAGCTAATCAAGTATCATATGATAATGTGCCACCTACATATGGTAATATGGTTGGTATGGTTGGAGCAACTACAAGGAAGCAAGCTCAAGCTCAATCAGTTTAGTAGGAGAAGAATTCTTCGTCATAGCTCATCTTGATTTTGAATTATAATAAAAGAAAGATCATAGGAACATGGAATCTACCTTTTGTGTTGAAACCTCAAGTTATTTGACTTTAAAAAGTAGTTAGCTAGTGCCCCAACCAAGATTTCTATCTTATAACTCTTGCAAACTTCTTATATTCATAGGAAAGCTTTGTTAGAACTTCTAATATAGTAATATGTCCCTCTAGATATTTTCCCTAGTGCCATAGTTAATGTTGTAGGTTCTCTTGGGATACATCACATCACATTTTCAAATTATTATAAGCCTTCCTCAAACTTGTGAGAGGATTCTTTCCTCTATATTACAGCATTTATTGGGGAAAATTTTGTCAAAATAATATTCATCAACAATGGTTCTTCCCTTAATTTATGCACTTATCAATTTTTCCAAAATTTTATATTAAATGAGGAATACTTAACTAAATATGGCATTATCATCAAAGCTTTCAACAATGAGTCCGAAGAGGCCTATGGTATTATATCCCTCCCTCTTAAGGCTGGACCCAATATCTTAGATACATTATTCTATTTGGTACCTTGCCCTACATATTTTAATATTCTTCTCGTATGTCCTTGGATTCATGCAATGAAGGATGTCCCTTCTACCTTTCATCAATGTTTGAAGTTGGAATTTAAGTATCAAGTTATCACCATTTTGTGTGACCCTCATCCATTTGAGTATTTTTTGATGGTTTAACAAGTTCAATCTGATTTCAACATCTATCCATCAGTTTCATCATTTATTTCTCCAAGTTCCTCATCTCAAATATTTGAGCAACTCATAAGTATAAAAGTGATTGGGGAACCTCAAATCAAAGTTTCATCACAAGATCAAGATAATCAGTTTCTTTCATAACCTCTTCTAGATCTTGCTAAGCTACCACCTTCATCTCAAACTATGGGCTTACAATATAAGAAGGGTGAAGTTGTACACATTGGCACATGTACCTTTACTTTTCTCATGATCGTCCCTTGGCAGACTTTTTACTTGGATGGATTTATGTTTTGTTATGTTGTTATACTAATGATATGATGGGCTATTTCATAGTTAGATATTCAAAACATATATGTTATGGAAAAATGTGTTATATCTCTGGATCAAATGATTGATTTTTCCATTTTTGGTTTCGATAAATCATATATTTTGAAGGGAAATTAATATTTCATGTTATTGAGGTGATTGACAATTTTAGATTTAGTTGATGCAAGTAATGGTTTTTATGAAATATTATAATATTACTAATTAATTTACACTTTTGCAAAAAAAAAGGGGTTTTACGATGAGTGGAAGAATGAATTAGCCACAAAGAATGTGTTAGCTTTTGATGGTGTATGCCAAGGGAGAATACAATCACAAGATATGAAATATGCAGGAATGTAAGATGCTAAAAATATGCTATTAATGGAAAGTGATAAAAATGATACAATGCAATATGGAGGAAGTGAACACTCCAGAACAAATACTAAAGAACTACAATGTATCCCATCACCAATCTCTATATGGTGATGCACACAATAAACCTACTACTACCTACAATGATATATAATCACTCACTATGAGGCCCTTTATATAGAAATATGGACTTCTTGCCCAACACTCTACCTAGTTGTACAAGGGGGCACCTTGCACATTTACAACTTGCACATAGACACTTGTGCATTTATTATATTACTTGAAGCAACTAACTAACTATCCCCTAAAGTAATATACTACTATAGTTATGTACCAAGTGTGGTACATTTACATGATCCAAATGATGTAATATACTCTAACACCCCCTTGTATTACATTATTTGGGTATTGAAGACTTTAGTCTTCAATATGGATCTTCTTCTCTTGAGTAGTCTTTGGCTTCAACTGGTTCTTCTTCTTCTGCAAGAGTCTTCATGTTATATTCATTGTTCCTTGTCATTAGGTGTTTTTGATGAATAGTTTCATCTAATTCTGTCACTTCTTCTAATTGTAGATGGTTGAGTAGATCATATTGTTGTGATCCTCTCATCCTTTTGATTTTGAATCTTTTGTTCCTCTACCTCCTTTCATGATAACTTGGCTCTTGTCTTTTGGTAATTTTTTCCTCAAGAAATGTATTTGTATTGTTTTGAAATACAATAAAATCGTGTGAGTTCTCAATAGAGTCTAGGATTTATGTATTTTCATGGAGATAACCTATGGGTTCTATATTTTTTTGATTCATAATAAGACATGTATTAACTCCATTTATGTATTTTAATTCAACCATTCTACTACTTTATACTAGCTTGCGTATTGAAATGAGATTGAATATTAATCTTGGGACATACATCACTTTTGTAGTAGTCTTCCTTATGACTCCCTAGATAAGAGTTTATGAATTGATTTGATAGAACTATTCAAGTTTTAGCTTTATGTAGAATTCCTTATATCTCCCTAGTTAAAATATGTGAACTAATTTTGATAAAACCTTCTTAGAATTAGGTTTTGTAGGCTTCCTTATATCTCCCTAATATTTAGTTCACCTTCTAAGTTGATTTTGTAATATTTTGAGAATAATCAACTTTTAATTTTACCTAATATTTCTTAATGGAGTATGCTTTGATAATAAGGAAGTTGTTATTTTTAAATAAAATACTTATTACCTTTTTCCTTTACTTTTATGAGTTCTGTTTGGATTTCTTCTTGTCTCCTTTGAATGAGGTTATGAGACAATTTTTACCAAAATTTCAACTCTATGTGTATTCTTAATGAACCTTCTTTTATAGCCTTTGATATTTTAATAGTTTCTAAATTCCAATTATATGTATATGGTTTGAAGTAGTATGCCTTATATCTCCCTACTTTTTGGAATATTAGAAAACAATAATATTTGCAAATAAAGTTTTAATTTTCCAAGTGGAAATCCTTATATCTCCTACGTTATAAATTGCAAATATTGATCTATTTAGGTGTATAGATAATGCTTTCAAATATGGTTGATTTTTCTATGGTTTCAACCTTATAATATACCCCTTATAACTCCTTAATGAAAGCAAATTTAATTAAGGTAAATCCTTACCTTTATAATGTTGCAAATGGGTATTGTAGTCTTCGATGTATGAGCACTATGATCTCCGATGTATGGATGTTGTGTTCTCCAATCGTATGAGCAGTGTGTTCTTCACTGTATGATGCTATATTCTTCAACATATGAATATTGTGAGCATTGTATTCTCCAATCATATGGGTGATGTGTTCTTTGTTGTATGGTGATATATTCTTCAATGTATGGATGTAGGTGATGACAACAGCCTTTAATGCTTCTCTTAAGTTAGTGGGCATTGTCACTGTTGTAGATAATAGTGGTAGGCATTGACTACAATTTTGGATATTGGATGCCTCAATCTATGTTGCTTTAACTCTCCCTAACTACGATATTTTAATGCTCTTATCTCCTCTTACACGTTGTGCTCTATTGCTTGCTATGAATGCATTGTTCTCCTTGAGCTTTGATGCCTTAAATAGAATAGATATCACTTGACATTGGACAAGTGTCCTAGGAGTTACAATGAAGATAGGCATTGAGATTCCTTCAATATTCATTTCTTTGTGCGATGAGAACTTAGATAAGTAACCTCCTTGATGATTTTGTAACTCCACAAAGTAGGCGTTGGATTATTCCTTGAGCGTTGAGGACTGAGATGGCACTTAGAATGTTTGTGCCAAGTGGCACTCATGGTATTTGCATGTAGACCTTTTCTTTAATGCTCCAAGGATGAACGTTATAACATTCAAGTTATTTTTTGGCTTGCTTCGTTTCTTGGACAACAAGCAATCTCTCTTTTGCATGTTGTTTTGATGAAGATGATGGGTGGCTCTAATTGTGATACTCTAAGGTTCTATGGAGCTCTGAAGAGTGCTTCTCCTAGGTGGACATTCTCTTCAAGCTATAGCTTTGGGTATAGCACCTTTTCCCTTGTTCTCTTATGCTTCCAATGTGTCGGTTGAGTGTTGCTTCTTTGATGTAGATAATGCCTTTGTGATGGCTCCTTGCACTCGACTTAATGATGTTGTCCTATCCACGTAGATAGACGTATATCTTGATGCTGATTTATGTAGATAAGCACCTTCAAATGTAGACCTTAATGCTATACTTTCTCCACGTAGATAATCGTAGATGATAGCCTTCTTGTATTGGCTATAATATTGCAGGTGGATGTTTGCTTCTGGGTACTTGATTTGACGTGGAGCAATGGTGTCTTTAGGCACCTTGAATCTTGAGCAATATGAGCTCTTCGGTGGCTCTCTTCTCTTGCTCGAATACTACCCTTATACCTACTGGGATGATGATCGAGCTTTTCTTGTAATATGAGATCTTTTGCCCTTCTTGAAGGAACAAAAGTGGTGCTTGTAATGGTTAGATTTGCACCAATATGATGGACCGAATGTCTCCCTTTTCTGAAATACCTTTTGATTTTGATGAGGCTGCTCCTTGCCTTCACTAATCCTTTTTCTTGGATAGTTTAGTAAGAATAGATCCAAGCTAATAATATGCACATAATATGCTCCTTTTTGAAGTAAGGATTTCTGCACTTACTTTTAAATGAAACCCTTATATATTCCTTGAATCTGAGACTCACCAAGTCTCGATTTTTAAGCTTCCTTCAAGGATTTTAATGGTGGATTCCTTCTCCACTCTTTGATGGCTTCTTTTGGCCATGAAGTGCTGCAGGTTTTGTGCACCAAATAGTGTCTCTAGACACTTGATAATATGTTGGTTTTGTGCCCTTGATCTTAACAATCAATAACACAAAATAACCCTCTGAGAGTAACTAGTTAATGAACAACTAGTATAGTGCAATGAATCAATAATACTTTCAACTTAATGCACTTTAAAGATAACAATAATCTCACCTTATTGCTCCTATAAATAACCTCTCAAAGTAGTTTCAAATGCACTTAATGATCACTGCTAATTTCTTAATGTAGTCCTTTTCTCAATAATTAGATAATAGGAAGAATGTATCTAACTCCTATTAATGTGCAGGTAATGAATCTTAATAGAAACTATCTTCTGCACTTTTGAGGACTTAAAATGCAACCTTCTAATTTGCAACTTTTTGAATTCTAATAAGGTGCTTAATGAAGTTAAGTAGTAATCCGAATTAAGTGTTCAAGTAATGAACCTTTTGCACCTAAGTTGCTTACCTTTGATGATGAATATCTTGATGAATTGATTCACCAAATCTCTTGTCTGGAATGGTGGTTGCTTGCAGCTGTGAATGCTTCTAGTCTACTGCTCTAAAATTGTAGTAGATGATTTTAGCTTCTCCTTCAGGATCTAGCCTAGAACTCCAAAGTCTTGTAGCTAGTAATGCTATCTTGATTGTTGTTCTCTAGCAGTCAATCTATTCATTGAAATGTTGTCCTTCTAGAACCCTTTCAGTATTTTGTTATGAATCTAAAAAATCTCTTTCTTTGAAATGTGCCTTCTTTAGCTATGAAGGACAATCTCCAAATCTTCTTGGATTTGGTAGGTTTCTTCTATCTGAGATCTTCTTCAAACAGAACTTTCTTCTCAAGAATCTGAAGGTCTTGAGGTCTTCAATATTCTTCTTCAAGATTTGGCACTCCTTGCCAAATTCTTCTTCTTTTGGGCTTGTTGTCGGATGGCGACAATTATCCCAAATATTTCACTATCTTTGTAGTGAATTTCTCCAATGAGTTCTTCTAGGAACTTCTTTTCTAGCTTCAATAAATTCTGCAATAAGGCTCTCCAAGCCTTTTCCTTGTTTCTCCTTGAGACCTCTCCAAGGTCTTCAATCTTGTAACTTCTTTGGTCTTCTCAATGAGACCTTTCCTTCAACCTTCTATTGTGGAAGTGTTGGCAATGAGATCTTCTTCTTGGATCTCTGAAGTTTGCTACTTCTAAAATCAGGTATAGGACCTTGCTAGTCCTTCTTCAATCTTCCAATATTGGAAGTTCTTCAATGAGACCTTCTATGGGTCTTCTTCAACTTCTTCTGGAATAGATCTTCAGCCTGTTGTTTCCAGTGGGGTCTTTTCTCAGACCTTTTCAACTTCACTAGTTATTCTTGAAACTAGTGGTATGAGTTATGTGTTGAGTCCTGGTCTTCACAGTCTTGTGGAAAGACTCTAGCTAATCTACAATTCGTAGTCTTCAATGGAGATCACCAATCTCCTTTCTTCTATTTCTCATGGACTCTTCTCTAGAGTCTTCTTCAAGTTCAAGGCTTCTATGGCCTTTTCTTCAATAAGGTTGTTGTGGCCTTTTCTTCTTCAATAAGGTTGTTGTGGCCTTTTCTTCTTCAATAAGGTTGTTGTGGCATTTTTTTTCAATAAGGCTTTTGTGGCCTTTCCTTCTTCAATAAGGCTTCTGTGGCCTTCTCTTCTGCAATGAGGCTTCTATGGCCTTCTCTTCTGCAATGTGCAGGTCTGCAATAGGGCTTCCTTCAGTTTCCTTTTTCTGCAACAAGATATTAGTAAAATGATTATAAATCTTGTCAATGATGAATCTTCACTAGTTGATTTGTCAATCTAGTGGAACGAATGTTGAGTCCTAGTCTTCACAAGTTTTTTGCAACTCTATGGAAAGACTCTAGCCAAATGCAATCTCAAAAATTTTGGAACTAAGATTTGCTTCTCCTCACAATCTCTCTTGTGGCTCTCCCTATTCCTATCTTGATCTACCGTAGCTCTGATACCACTATTAGCTTTTGATGGTGTATGCCAAGGGAGAATACAATCATAGGATATGAAATATGCAAAAATGTAAGATGCTGAAAATATGCTATTAATGGAAAGTGATGAAAATGATACAATGCAATATGGAGGAAGTGAACACTCCAGAACAGATACTAAAGAACTACAATGTATCCCATCACCAATCTATATGGTGATCCACACAGTAAACCTACTACTACCTACAATGATATATAATCACTCACTATGAGGCCCTTTATATAGAAATATGGATTGCTTGGCCAACACTCTACCTAGTTGTACAAGGGGACACCTTGCACATTTACAACTTGCACATAGACACTTGTGCATTTATTATATTACTTGAAGCAACTAACTAACTATCCCCTAAAGTAATCTACTACTATAGTTATGTACCAAGTGTGGTACATTTACATGACCCAAATGATGTAATATACTCTAAGAGGATGGAATATTTCATTATATAGTGTGAGTAAAAAAACTGAGAGAGAATAAACCAAGCATGGATGAGATTCATTGGGGCATGAATGTCTTATCCAGCTAAGAATTTGGTTTCATATATGGAAATGACTTAAATTAAAGGAGTAATTTTGGTGCAGTATTTCTCCCTTATTTATAGATATGCTATCATTTCCAAGATATTGTTTCTAACAAAAGTTATATTGCTTCTAACTTTTGATTAGTATTGAATGTAGAATTAGAGTCAACTTCGGTTAATGCTCACATATGTATTAAATGATTCCTTGGTAAGGAATCTTATTTTGCATTTCATTAAAAATAAAAGTATGAGGTTGAAGTGTTTATGTGGAGGAACTAATGACTTGGTTACGATAATGGTTAGTTACCTCATGTTATGGTGGAGTTCGAAGATAAGTTGTCGACTAAAATAATAAGATAGAAATAAAGCTTTGATTTAGAAATTATAATGGAAGTATGGTGTTGAGTTTGAATCTAATGGAAAAACATTGATGGTTATCTTACTATTTCATGCTTTGAACAATAGTGGGTGACATTCTAAGTGGAAACCAAGTTAACAATTAATTTCCCAGTAATGATCTAAGAGAAAGGGGCAATAGATGAAGATACCGTTGGGGAAAGTAGAAAAGGAAAATAAAGGAGGAGGTTTTTTAGGAGGCGAGTCCTTCGATGTGTGCGATTCATCGAGAGATTACCAGATACTTTCTTGGAAGTTTTTTGTGGAAAACATCTTGAGAATTACCAAGTAACATATAAAGAAGTTATCTTATGCTATGGTTGATTGCTATGGATTTAGTGCTTTGGTTGGAAATTAAAAATAGAATTCTAGTGATGAATCTGGTTTGGTTTAACCTTATTTGAAATATTCCTTTCATTAATTTCTCCTATTGCACCTGTGTTCATTGTAGAAATACGGTTTGCTTTTAGAAAGGAAATTTTTATTTGCTATAGTATTAATTTCCATACCTCTGAAATGTTGCATCTGAGTGGAATGTTGATTTTATGGTGAGATTTTAGCAAAGTATTTCACCATGGGCACTATTATCTAGAGATACGTAAGCTTAGGTGGAAGTACAGATTTAGTTAAACACTCAAGTGATACTAGACTTCACCCTTCCCTAACTAATCTAAGTAGAAAGCATAGTAGACCTATATTGTTATGTTACACCATGCAAAAGATAGTGGATGACTACTAGTTCTAGTTCTTTGTGTGAAGTTAAACTTATATATTACTGTAGACTTACACCATAGTGAATGTGTTAGACGTTTCGAGAAGAAGAAAATGCATTTGAGATGTAGGTAAGAGATGATCAGACATCCATATTTGAGTATAAATAACTATAGTCTTACCTAATGCATCTATAAGGGAGACATTTTGGTGTAGTGTTATTGAGCATGATTTTTTCCAACTCTATTTTTGTTAATAAGGAACCAGTGGAATGGGTTTGGGTGATAATGAGAAATTAGTTATGTTGAGCCAAGATTTTCTTAGTTATCTTAGTCTTTTGTAAATATGCTTTACTGTAAAACAATATAACATTCTAGAGATAATTTATTATTGAAATATCTTCTATCATTTGTGTTTCTCGATAAGGTAAACCATCATTTTTAGTTCAGTGAACAAAGTGGTTGCCAAAGAATGAAAATTTAGGTAAACTTGGAAAAGTCATCGGTAACTCTTTGGTATAACGACGTTGAAAATAATGAATGATCTATGAGATATTTCCTCTAGTTATGTTACTATTGTAATTGATACAAAATTAATGGAGCTTGCATAGTTGTGATTATTTCTAGTACTCATGTAATTTCTTGTAGGTTAGTGAAAAACTAGAGACTAGTAGGAGTTTGTTGGTTGTGAGTCGAAAGGCCATGATAAGCAAGTTATGGAAGGTTTGAATGAAATTCTATTCTCTAAAATAATAGAGAGTGTGTTATTATTTAATTGTAGGTTACCGAAAGTATGCACTAGGTAAATAATTTGGCTTACAATTATTTTTGGAACCTGAATGTTATGTTGTTTTTAAAATAGGATAGAAAAATGGTGTGTACTAAAACTCTAGGGACCCTTCATAAACAAGAAGGACAACTTAAGCCACCTTGAATTCAAAAATGGGCTATTGTTTGTATGATATGAATGAGTTGTTCATACAGTGAAACCAATTTGATTGTAGATCTCCTTGATTGAAACAAAGGAGACATTATGGGTTGATTCTACCCAATGTAAGGATTTCACGATTTTTGGATCTAAATAAAAAGAAAAACAAATTTTGAGTCTGGGTTTTTCCTTTGAGGTTTCTCCCAGGTTTATTATTGGTTGTGTGAATTTATGGCATTTGTATCCTTAATGTAGAGTGTTGTAATAAATCAATGAATTAGTTATGAACTTGAATAATTCTAGAAAAAGTTCATTATGAGTTATTGCAGTTGACTATGCTTTGGAAATCTAAAATGTAATCTATGGAATGTTTATGAGTCTTGTATGCCTTATCTAGCTCTCATGTGTGGGATAGTGGTACTCCAATTTTATTAAAATAATATGAATTTGATGATATTAAGGAAACCTTAATGATCTTTAACAAATGAGTACTTCATTATGAATCTCTTTACTTGGAAAAATGATTGTCATCATTTCAATGATTATAATAATACAAATTGATAATCTCACATTACTTAGTGGAAATATATTGTGCCAGAGTATTATGTACAAACAATCATAAGAGAGTGTGATGGGCCTAGCAAATAAATGATGCAATAATTATAGAGAAATGAAGGAAGAATTTTGGTCCCACATGAGTAATATTGTGAGGTAATAAACTTAATGGAATACTGGTTAATAGGGCTACCTAAGCTATGGATTCCCCAAATTAAGTTTTAGAAATGAGGTATAACAATGGCATGACTAGCTCATCTAGTATATGAGAGTCATAGTTGATTCTAATATGTCCTAGCACCAACATAGAAAGACCTATGTGGTGCGAGAAGGATAACATGTATCTTTCAAAGGGATGAAAGAGAAAAATCCAGCTTATTGAATGAATAATGAAAAGGATGGTTTGTAAATTAGGTGACTTTACCTAGTATATTTACATGGCCAAAAATATGTAAGATGTAAGTATGGGTGAGCCTCAAAAAGGATATAAATAGAAAATCAATGAAGAAAGAGTATACATTGTAGAAAGAGTGTCGATAGGATATTTATTTTAAAAAAATGGGTGAGTTATTAGAGAATAGGTTTTAGAAAAATGGGTTTCAACATTTGGTATTAGAGCGCTTGGTTCGTAGGGATACAATTTTCCTTGCATAGGAATAGATGGAGTGCAATAGGATGAGCACCATGTAAATACTATACCTATAAGGAAAGTGTGTCTATTAAAAGTAGACCTCGATTGCCTAGTTAGGATAACTAGGAATATAGTTGCTAGTAGGAGAAACAATTCAAATATATAATTGTGAACCGATTCCTACTATCTCTCCTATGTGTGGCTATGGATAATGCAACCAAATATAAGGAGAGGGAGTGTTGCCCCATCAATGAGGTAGACATGACAAACTAATGTAGAGGTTAGAACCTCAAATGTAGGTTTAGAAAATCCTAGTAACGAGAGAAAGGACCTCGCCACTATATTATATTTGCTTCAAGAATAGGTGGAAACACAGAAGCAATTATTGGAAGTCATGATGAATTGGGAAACATAGGTTGGAGACTCTAGGGGAAGACAAGATAATGAACCTCTTTTAGAGGAATAATAGGCTAGAGTTCAGCTAGAGGTAGAATTAGACAAGGATATGAAGCATCTTAAATCTTCCAAGTTAAAAGGAGAGGAAGGTGATGATGCAGTTGAAGCTTACCTAAAGGAGATAGAGACTTTCTAAAAAATGAAGAATTACTCCACTGAGACTTAAACATTGTATGCCACTCTGCATTTACAAGGTATCATTTTAGATTGATGGGAAACATTTAGTGGAGAAAAAGGTATTGAAGTCGTAGTTGATATGAAATGGAAAGAATTTTTTGTAGATTTTAAGGAAAGGTTCCTCATCAAACATTTTTATACCCTAAAATTTTTAGGAATTCACCAAACTTAGATAGGGGAATAAGACTATGGAGGCATATTATCAAAAATTTGTTAAGTTGTTGAAATATGTGCCCATGTATAATGAGAAAATAAAAGTCCATAAATTTATTCTAGGAGTGGATCCTAGAATAGGGCATGAGGTGAACATGCAAGAACCTAATACCCTTTATAAGGCTTATGACCTAGCTAGAAAAGCTAAAACTTATCTCAAGCCTTAATTTGACTATGAAGGGGCATCTAAGTAGGATAGAGAGGCATTGATAAAATGAAACATTGCAGGGTTCATGAAATGGAAAAGTGAATAGGCAAACAAGATTCCCCATAGATAGGATAGAAGGAATGATAGGAAACAAGGAAAGTTTAGGAAAAGGTTCCAAAGAAAGAATCATAATCCTAACAATCACAACAAGAAAAATAACAGACCACCACCACAATGCCAAGCCAATCCTCCATTAGTAGTAAAAGTAGAAGGATAGAAGTAGAAAACTCACCTAGGACCTAAAGGATGAATGCTTTGATTATGGTGGGCCACACTATACCAATAAATATTCGTACAAAATAGGGTTAATTTCGAAGGTAAAAGAACCCGCCTACAAGGATCCTACACACAAGGAACCTACACACAAGATTTATGCAGAGATAAGAAGTCAAAATCTAGAAGATCAAGCCACTCCACTACTAATATAAGGTAATATATTTGGTTTAAATGTTAAAATTCTAATTGATAGTGGTGCTATAGATAGTTTTATTTCCACTAGATTACTTAAAGATATAACAGAAAGGCCAGGAATCTTGGCACATGGGTGGAAGTTTGAGTATGGTTTAAGATAAACCTACTCTATAAATAAGTGTTATCTCATGGAGGAAATTACTCTACCTAGTGGTATGACCATTGGATGTTTGTACGTAGCACCATTGCACACTTTTGATGTAGTTCTAGGAATGGATTGGTTACAAGCACATAAGGTTGTAATCAATTTCTAGGATAGATGGATTGAGTACTCAAAATATGGTAGAAAAGTACAGAGGGTGTACAATAAGAGAGGAGGAAAAATTTATGTAGTGAAGTTAAAATGAGATAGAAGATGAAAATAAGATGTGTTTGAGAAACACCTAGTTCTTTAGGATTTTAGAGACATATTTCCAAAGGATTTACTTGGATTACCACCTAAATGTGAATTTGATTTCACAATTGAACTTCAACCTAGAATAGATCCTATTCATAGAGCTCCTTATAGAATGAATCTGATTGATATGCAAGAGAAAAAAGTGTGGTTACAAGGATTTCTAGAGAAGGGATTAATTAGACCGAGAGTTTCACCATGGGCTGCACCATTGTTATTCATCAAGAAAAAGGATGGTTCCTTGTGGCTATATATAGGTTATAGGATGTTAAACAAGTCAACCATTAAAAGTAGATATCCTCTACCTAAAATTGAAGACCTCTTCGATCAGCTTAAATATGCCACTATCTTCTCAAATATTGATCTGAAGTTGGGATACCACCAATTGAGGATTCAAGAAGAGGATACCCATGAGACAGCCTTCAAAAATTATTATGGATATTGTGAGTTTATTGTATTACCTTTTGGTCTATTTAATGCTCCAACAACATTTATGAATATGATGAATAGCATTTTTAATAAATTATTGAACCGATTTTTTCTTGTGTTCTTAGATGATATTTTGATATAATCTTGGAATAATTCAGATCCTGACAGACACCTTAGGATTGTTCTAAAGCCACTAAGAAAGAATCAGTTGTATGGGAATTTATCAAAGTGTGATTTTATGTGTTTGAAGTGCAATATTTAGGGTGTATTGTATCAACAGAAGGGATCACGGTTGATCCTAAGAAAATAGAAGCTATACTAAATTGAACACCTCCCACAAATGTGATAGAAGTTCAGAGTTTAATGGGTTTGACTAGATATTACAAGCGTTATGTGAAGGACTACACCAAGATAACTACTCCAATAACTAACCTTCAGAGGAAGGGAAAAGAGTTCAAGTGGACAGATAAATGTGACAGAGCTTTTGATCTGCTCAATCAAAAACTCACTACATCTCTCATACTAAAGACACTAGACCCTCATTGTAGAGATAAGAAACCACTATTGACAAACTAAATTATAAGACAATGAGAGCAATTTTTAACAAAAATTATTACAAATAATACCTTTTGCAGTACAATATAGAACCCTTTGTCTTTTCAAATTACAAAGATACCTCCAAGGGCATTTAAAATGACAATGGTGTATATACCTCTTTCCCACAATTGATTATGATTGGGATATATCGTATGCATACTTGTGTGTGTATATAGGCTAGAAAGGGTTGCTTCTAAGGACTGGTACACCTACACATAGCCAAAAAAGAAATTTTAGTGAACAATATTGGTCCACCTAAGTTGGGTCTTTGTCAAGATAATATAAAACCATAGTTAAGTGATAACTAACTACAGTTAAAATGAAATCAAAATGCTGAATATACTTGTTACATGCATTGATCTATCGTTGAAAGCCTAGCTATTGATGTTATTCTTTGATAGGGGTAGGACCATCTCTGGTAAGATGGTAAGGCAAGACCATCTCAAGGGAGGCAGTAGTTGTTGCTATAGACTAAAAGTTAACAGATCCAAGAGCTTAAAAGGGTGTTAATGGAGTCATGGAAGGTCTTACAAGTTGTTAGAGGCTACGGATGGTAGCAATTAAACTAAGGCAAGTGTGAGTAGTAAATTTGATAGCATAAATTTAGCTCAAAAGGTATCCCCTCTCTTGGCCATGGCCAAGGGTATTTATAGAAATTTTAGGGTTGGGTGAGTGGGATGCCACATAGGCTCCACTTGGTCTCCACATGTGCAAGGTAGGTGGGGAAGGGTCTAGAAGGTGGTGATGTGGAAAGGGGATAGGTTGGAATATTAAATTTCCTTGGAAAAAGGTAATACTAGGGGGAGGGAAACTAATTTTAACTTAGTTTCCCAAGGGCCATGGGGCAATGTGAAATAAATTAGAAATTGCAAGAAATAATGAGGTGGTTGTCCTATGACCAGGTGGGATAAATGCACCTCTTGACTTGTCATTATTTTTTAATTTAAAATTATTTTTGTAGCTTGGGAAAAGTGCATGGAGGGGTGCAATATTAATGTAAGGGGGTATCTAGAGTTTGGGAGGGTATTTTTAAATTCCAAAAAGGGCACATGGGAGGATGTGTGGAAAAATTTAAATTCATTACTTTGCATGGGGATGTGTGGGAGGGTGTAGGAGGATTTAGAAATTAAATGAGGGAGAATTCCAAAGGGAGATTCCTAGGGATTTGATTTAGGATTTTTAAATTGGATGGGCAGCTTAGGATGAGATTAGGAATTAATTAAGGGCTAGATGAGGGGATTAAGTGGATGATAAAGGTTAGAAAATTTTTGAGAGGAGAGGGGTTGAAGAATTAAGGTTCTAGGAAAAGGGGAAATTTATGAGAAAATAAAGATTTTAGGGAACCTTAGAAGAACCTAGGGAAAATTAAAGGGAAATAGAATAGAATTAGGAGAGCTAGGGAAATTTGGAAGAAATTAGGAGGAATTTAGATATTAATTATAATTTTGTAAGGTGACAAAAGGAATATTTGGGTATATTAATTTATAATTTATTATGTTATCAAAAATGCTAATTTTCAATGTCTACAGATGCCCCTTTTTGCAATGTGTTGTTTGTAAAAATAACATAGTGCAAAAACTTATGTCAAAATTTTGTTGTGTGTTTCCCCAGTGAAATGATTATCCCCATGGGAGTATATTTGGTATGCGTGTATATAGGCTTGCAAGAGATGCTTCTAAGGATCGGTACACATGTACACAACCAACAAAGAAAAGTTAGTAAATAATATGGGCCCACCTAAGTTGGGCCTTTGTCAAAAATATAAGAAACCATTGTAGAATGATAACTAATTATTGTTAAATGAAACCAAAATACTGAATATACCTATTACATGCGTTGAGTTATCACTTAAATCCTAGTTTTTGATGTTGATCTTTGACAAGGGAATGACCATCTCTAGGGAAATAGTAAGGTAAGACCTTTTCAAAGGAGGTAGTTTGGAAGTTGTTATCGCAAAATGAAATTTAACAGACCCAAGAGCTCAAAAGGGTATTAATGGAGTCATGAGAGGTCTTACAAGGGTGTTAGAGGTTTTGTATGGTAGAAATTAAGCTAAGGCAAGTGTGAGTAGCAAATTTGATAACATAGCTTTATCTCAAATGGGTTCCCCTCCCTTGGCCATTGCCAAGGGTATTTATAGAAATTTTGAGGCTAAGTGAGTGGGATGCCACATAGGCTCCACTTGGCTTCCACTTGGGTTAGGAAGGGTCTAAATTACCTTGGGAAGAGGCAATCCTAGGGGAGGAAAACTAATTTTAAATTAGTTTTCCAAGGACCATGCGGAAATGTGAAATGAATTAAAAATTGCAAAAAATAATGAGGTTGTTGTCCTATGACTAGGTGGTTGTCCTCTGATAGAGCAATATCTACAACAAGATTCTCAATGATAGTTCAATGCGACAACAGGTATATTTTTAGTTTTTCTAGCATTTCTCTTTCATAAAACAAAAATTATCTTTTGTTTTACTACTTCTAGATAGTATTTTTAATGCAAAAATTAAATATATATATGCTAAAAGAAGAAAGAAAGCTTAAAAACTACATCTAAAATTACCAAGTAAATAAAAAGTGCTAAAAGTGAAGAGATAAATCTAAAGGAAGTTGTTGTGTGTGATTTTATGTATAAACAGGAAGCCCAAGGGGTAATTTGTGCTAAATGGAATCCTAGGGAGGCTTATGGGTGTGTAAAGGAGAATCCCAAGAGGGCAAGTTGTGATAAAATGGAAGCCTAAGGAGGCTTATGTGTGTATGTGAAAAAGAGCCCAAGGTGGAAAGCTAAGCTAAACTCCCAAGGAGGCTTGTGTGTGTGTGAAAGGAAAGCCTAAGGGGGCTTGTGAGGTGTGTGTAAAATAAAAATATCCCAAGGGGGTAAGCCATGCTAAGAATCCTAAGGAGGCTTATGTATGTGTGTGTAAAATAAAAATCCCAAGGGGGCTAACTCTGCTAAACAATTGTGTAAAACAAATCCCAAGGGGGTAAGATAAACTAGGAAAGCCTAAGGAGGCTAGTAAAGGTGTGTAAGAGAAAATCCCAAGGGGGTAAGCTAAACTAAAGAAGCCTAAGGAGGCTTGTGAATGCAACAAGGATCCCAGATGATGTTGTCAAACAAGGTTAGGGATAGAAATTGGGGTACTTACCTGGAAGCCTTTGGAAGTGTCGTAGATGTTGCAGGTCTGTATCTTCTAGAGCAAGACTGTCTTTACACAGGCGATACAACAATGTGAGACCATATCCAACCATGTGGTAAGGTTAATACCATCTCTATCCAGATGGTATCGATTGTTACCTATAAAAAATGGAAAAATAGTAGCAGTGAGTGAAAAGACATGACTGTGGTCAAAAAATGATAGTAATAGCATAAAACAGAGACTGCACTTTATCCTTATTGTTGATATAAGTTGAAATAGAGTAAGGATAAGGTGGAAGTCAAGGGAATGGTCCCATCGGGTGTGCCATTTTGTAGAGATAAGAAACCACCATTAACAAACTAAAATATAAAACAAAGAGAGCAATTTTTAACAAATTTTATTACAAATAATGCCTTTTGTAGTACAATATAGAACCTTTATCTTTTCAAATTACAAATATACCTCCAAGGGCATTTACAATAATAATGGTGTATATGCCTCTTTCCCACAATTGAGTATGATCAGGATATATCGTATGCATGCGTGTATGTGTATATAGGATAGCAAGGGCTACTTCTAAATACTGATACACCTGCACACAACCAAAAAATAAAGGTTAGTGAACAATATGGGCCCACCTAAGTTGGGCCTTTGTCAAGATAATATAAAACCACAGTAAAATGATAACTAACAGCTATTAAAATGAAATAAAAAAGTTGAATATACCTATTAAATGCGTTGGTCTATCACTGAAATCCTGGTTGTTGATGTTGTTCTCAGACAAGGGAAGGACCATCTCTAGGGAGACGGTAATGAAAGACCATCTCAAAGGAGGCTATTTCATAGTTGTTTCTATAGACTAAAATTTAACAGACCTGAGAACTTGAAAGGGTATTAATGGAGTCACAAGAGGTCTTACAAAGGTGTTAAAGGTTGTGGATGGTGGCAATTAAGGTAATGCAAGTATGAGTACCAAATTTGATAGTATAACTTTAGCTCAAATGGGCTCCCCTCCCTTGGCCATGGCCAAGGGTATTTATAGAAATTTTTGGGCTGGGTGAGTGGGATGCCACATAGGCTCCACTTGACTTCCACATGTGCAAGGTAGGTGGGGAAGGGTATAAGGTGGTGATTTGGAAATGGGATAGGTTGGCATATTAAATTGCCTTGGAAAGAGACAATCCTAGGGGAGGGAAACTAATTTTAAATTAGTTTCCCAAGGGCCATGGGAGAGTGTAAAATGAATTAAAAATTGTAAGAAATAATGAGGTGGTTGTCCTATGACTAGGTGGGATAAATGCACCTCATGACTTTTTATTATTTTTTAATTTAAAATTGCTTATTGTAGCTTGGGAAAAGTGCATGGGGGTACAATATTAATGTAGGGAGATTTCTAGATATTTGGGAGGGCATTTTTAAATTCCAAAAAGAGGCACATGGGAGGATGTGTGGACAATTTTAAATTCATTATTTTGCATGGGGATGTGTGGGAGGGTGTAGGAGGATTTAGGAATTAAATGAGGGGGAATTCCAAAGGGGGCTTCCTAGGGATTTGATTAAGTATTTTTAAACTAGATGGGGAGATTAGGATGGGATTAGGGATTAATTAAGGGTTAGATGAGGGGATTAGGTGGATAAGCAAGGTTAGGGTAATTTTGAGAGGAGAGGGGGAAATAAATGAGGGATATTAGGTGGTAATTAGGAGATTAGGAGAGCTAAGAGGGAATTAGAGGACTTAAGTAAGGTAGGAGAAGATTAAGGAAATTGAAAATTAAGTATTTTAGGAAAAAGGGGAAATTTATAAGAAAATAAATATTTTAGGGAACCTTGAATAATGAAGATAGAGAGAATGACGAGCGAGTTTCTGGAGTGATTGTTGGCGAGTGAGTTTTTAGCGATTGATTGGAGTCTTGAGAAGAGTGGGAGTCTTCTGCGCATGATATGAATAAGTGTCATGTGGTTTGACCATGGCGACAACTGGCGAGAAGGGAGGCACAAACCACCATGTGCGCTCCGATGCTATGGCTAGCACTCTTAAGCCCCACATGGAACCGGGAGGAGCAAAAATATTGGTCTCGGCCAATCAGATTGTCGGGTCAAGTGATGGCACTAAGGGAGAAGCCACCCAGGAAGATCCTCTCAATAGAGGATGAACCTGCGAGAAACCCTCATTCATAGATCTATTGCAGAATAAGCAAAGAACAAAATCAAGTGCTGCAAGCAACTTCGTCACCCAAGGATGTGATGTTTTATGCCCCAAAAGCCTCATGGAAGACTATGCATCTCATGACACTTACTCCCTGGTGGGGAAATTTATAGGAGGCCACCCTGACATGGATGCAATTCGTAGATGGGATGCATCCAAATGGAAGACTCTAGGGAGCATGGAGCTATCGACAATGACTCGGGGCTTCTTTATGATTCAGCTCAACACCCAAGAAGATGCCGAGCGCATCCTGTCCGGAGGACCATGGTTTTTTGAGAGATGAAGCCTATTTTTGAAGAAGTGGCAGCAAAATTTGACCCAAATTCTCAGAGCATCAATTACGCCCCGATCTGGGTATGACTTTCGAACCTCCCAGCCCATTTTTTTTATGAAGATGCTCTTCAAGGCCTAGCTAGGGCCATCGGGGACCTAGTGGCTATTGACCCAGCCACTCGAGCAAGGACCCGCTTAACCCAGGCTCGCATCTGCGTCAACGTGAACCTGGAGAGCCAACTCCCGGAGTACCTGAACCTCATATATGGGGATTTCAAGTGGAGGCAACCACTGATTTATGAGAACAAGTCGGCATATTACCCAGATTTCCAAGTGCAGGGTCACCTACAATCCTAGTGCCCTAAGTTCAAAAATCCTAATTCGGGTAACCAGACCACGGTTCGATCAAAGTAGATACCCAGGCGAGGTACATAAAATCGCACGACGACCACCAGAATCCAAACCCGATCATAGCCGAACATGCGTAGTCTCAAAAGGCAAGTGCTTCTATCTCTATTACTAATAAATTTGATGTTCTTAAAGATTTTGGTCTCACTAAGGAAGTGGAGGAAGGGGAAATCCCTATTAAAACTGACCTGATACCTATCCCCGAGCCCCACCAGGGCCCTATGCCAAGTCCCGCCCACCAGGTGCCCAGGTCTGCCCCTCCCTCGAAGCACTCACCCCATCTGTCTCCCACCCAGTCCCCTCGAAGCCCTCCCTCGAAGTCCCCCGCTTCGTTGCACTCCCCTTCGCAGTCCCTTCCCCCCTCGAAGTTGGGAGTCCCAACCTCGCCTACCTTCTATGACCCAATCAATTTTGACAGTGATGACCTTGAACAACCCTCCCCCGATCAATGGAGCCCTAAGCAAACCCGTAGTTATAGGAAATCCCAGATGGATGTTGGAGGAGATAGGAAAAAAGGTAGACCTTCGGATCTTGAAAGAAGGAACCATGATACTGCGGAAGACATAGCCAACGGGACTCAAAAAACTCTATTTCAGGAGAGTGGAAATAGTTCCAAAGAGGAAACCCGAAGACCCAAACCCCCTGCACAACAAGGAAAAGGGGGCAAGAAAATCCCCAAAAGTTCTAAATGAGAGTCCTCTCCTGGAATGCGAGAGGGTTGAATGGGGCAGCTAAGCAGAGATTGGCTGCTGCCATGAGAAGAGAACATAACCCAACTATTTTCCTTATCCAGGAAACTAAACTTAATGATGAATTGTCTTCCAAAGTTGCTAAAAATATTTGGAAAAACTATGAATTTGGCCATATCCCAGCCTCTGGTTTGTCAGGCGGTCTTCTATGCCTATGGAATCCTACTAAACTACAAGGTAGCATCATCTCTGGATAGGACAGGTTAAGTAACATTCTGTTCCATGACCTCAATTCCCAGGTCTCGTGGGTTATGACCAATGTGTACGCCCCTAACTCTTCCCAGGGTAGAAAGGCGTTGTGGAATATTCTAACCCAGTTGAGGCACGCTTTCAGAGATCTCGTGGATCCTAGAAGGGGACTTCAACTCACCCCTGCATTGCTCGGATAAGAAGGGAGGAACCACGATCACTCACAAGGAAATAGAGGACCTAAGACACTTCATAGACTCCAATGCCCTCATGGATGTCCAGCTGTAGGGTTCCCTGTTCACTTGGAGTAACAGGAGAAAAGGTAACAACCTTATTCAGGAGCACCTTGATCGAGTCCTGTTATCTCAGGAAGCCCTCCCGCTCTTCGAGGATGCTAGTTTGCTAGCTCTCCCCAAAATTGGGTCTGACCATAGCCCTCTCTTGCTTCAAACTGACACAAAATCTCAGTTCAAGACTCCCTTCAGGTTCGAGTCGATGTGGACCCAACACCCCGATCTCAGAAACCAAATTTCTTTGTGGTGGAAGAGAAAGTTCCCGGGCTCAACCACCAACCAACTCATGCAAAAACTCAGGTTTATTAAAGGAAATCTCAAAATATAGAATAAGGAAACCTTTGGAAACATCTTTGAAGCCAAAAACCAGGTTAAGACCCGAATTAACCAGATCGAGGATAGTTTTTAGAAGGGAGCAAGTAATGACAATCTTCGTGATGAAGAAAGAGGGTTGTTGGTTGATTACCATAACATCCTCAGCAAGGAGGAAACCTTTTGGCGCCAAAAGTCTAGATAGTTGTGGCTCAAGGAAGGGGACTCTAATTCCAAGTTCTTCCACATCTCCACTCTCAGGCATAGGGGAGTCAACAAGATTAAAATCCTGGTCAAGCAGGATGGGTCTTCTACATCGGACTTGCATCAGATCAGGGAGGAAGCAGTCAGCCACTTCAAAAGTCTCTTAGACCCCCCTCCCAGTCCCCCTCATCCAGGGAAGCTTTGATTGCTAATATCCCCACCATCATTCCCCAGGATACCAATGACTTTCTCCTTAGCCCCCTCACCCAAAAGGAAATCCATCAAGCTCTATTTTCCATGAATCCGGACAAAGCCCCCGGTCCAGATGGGTTCCCTCCCAGATTTTTCCAAACCTTCTGGGACATTGTGGGTCCAGACTTGTGCAGCTCCATCATTGAAATGCAGTCTTCCAAAACCATTCCCAGAGATGTCAACTCCACATTCCTGGCCCTGATCCCTAAAGGTGATAACCCCCAGTCCCTCTCGGACTTCCACCCCATCAGCCTGTGCAACGTCACCTATAAGATCCTGTCCAAAGCCCTGGCCAACCGATTGTCCAACATCCTCCCCTCCATTATTGACCCTTGCCAAGGTAGCACTGTCAAAGGCCACAATATTCTTGATGGTGTCATCACTATTCATGAGCTGATCCACTCTGCCCATGTCTCCAAGTCTGCTACTTTTTTCCTCAAACTAGACATGAACAAAGCTTTCGACAGGGTCAACAGGGACTTCCTCTCCCAAATCCTCCTCAAGTTTGGGTTCCATGAATCTTGGGTTAATCTGATTTATAAGTGCATCTCTTCCTCCTAGTTCTCGATCTTGGTGAATGGATCCGTTCTTGGCTACTTCCCAAGCTCCAGGGGTCTAAGACAGGGAGACCCGTTGTCCCCCATCCTCTTCATCATTTTGGTGGAGATCCTAGGAAGAGCCATCAAGATGGCCTGCTCAAATAATCTGGTGTCGGGCATCAAAGCTACCTCTGGCCTCATGCCCTCCACCCATCAACAATACGTGGATGATACCTTGTTGACAACCAAAGCCTCTGTCTCTAACGCCAAAGGTATCAAAACCATTCTCAACCTCTATGAAGAGGCAGCAGGTCAAAAAATAAATTACATCAAAAGCAAGTTGTACTTCATTAACACCCCCTCCAAGAGGCAGTGCAAGATTGCTAGAATCCTAGGCTGCTCCATTGTTGACCTCCCCACTATGTACTTGGGCCTTCCCATGTTCAAAGGAAGGCCCCTCAAAGAGATGTGGAGTAATGTCACTGATAAGATTCACAAGAAGCTTTCGGGATGGAAAGGTGCCCTTCTCTCTAGCGCGGGTAAGGCAACCTTAGTCAAAGTGGTGTTACAAAGCATTCCCACCTTCTTCCTGTCTATTTTCAAAATCTCGGCTGCAGTGGGTGAAGCTATTGAAAAAATCCAGAAACAGTTTCTATGGTCGGGAACTGACAACCAAAAAAGTTCCACCTGGTTGCGTGGGACAAAGTTTGCTCCCCCAAATATCAGGGAGGCCTGGGAATGCGACGCATCAATGTCACCAATCAAGCTCTCCTAGCCAAGCAAGCATGGAAGGTCATCTCAAATGCTAATCTAGAGTGGGTGAACATTGTCAAGAGAAAATATCTCCAGCAGCAATCCTTTTTGCAAATGGATGCCCCCGCAACTGCTCTCACTTCTGGAAATCCATTTCCCTCACCCAACAACTCATGCACCAGGGCTCTTGGTGGCAGTTGGGAGATGACAAAAAGATAGATTTCTAGAAGGACGCTTGGGCTAGAAAAGATCCCCTCATTTGTGATCACAAGTTGACTACAGTCAAACACCTGTCTGACAACAAGTATGGGTCCCATGTAGCAGATTTCATCTCCTCGAGCCAAGGCATCAAGGTATGGAAAATGTTTCAGTTCAGGATCAATAATGGTGCAATTACGGAGGTTGTGTCAGATATCCAAGTGATCTTGAGGGTAAACTTCATTCCCCAAACCCAAAAAGAGGATGAACGATGTTGGAAAGGCACGAGCGATGGAGAGTTCTCAGTCAAATCCGCCTCCCAGCTCATCGAGGAAAACATTAGAGGAGGCAGCACTAACAATGGGTAGACTTTAGCCAGAAGTGTGTGGCTCAAGGCTCTAATCCCAAAAATCACCCACTTTTGTTGGACTGTAGTCCACAACAAAATTCTCACCACCGACAATCTAATGCATAGAGGAATCGTTGTCCCCAACAGATGTTACCTATGTAGGCAAGCCTGGGAATCGACCCAACATATTCTTATGGACTGTCCCTTTACCAATAGTGTTTTTCCCTGGTGATCAGCAAGTTTCAAGTGAGTCTGGTCCGGCCAGAGACTATCAAGGATATGTTCATTCAATGGCCCAACATTTTCAAAAACCCCAGACTCAACTTCTTGTGGAAATCCCTGCTCCACCATACTATCTGGCAGATATGGTTGGAACGCAACAATCATGTTTTTAGTGATAATCCCAGGGACCACGAGGTGGTCATGGCAAGAGCCATTGCCTTTGCCATTGAAAACAACAGTCTGATCCCCTGTCCAAAAATTCCCAAGGTAGGGGTAGAAGGGTATTTGTTTGCTTCCCTGAGGATTCCCCTAGACTGCAGTAAGGCCAAGGAATCCCATGGGGGCAGAGCCACAACCAAGTGGGTCCCCCTCGTAGGGATGGCTAAAGGCCAACTTCGACGGAGCCTCTAAAGGCAATCCAGGGAAAGTAGGAGCAGGGGGAGTCATCAGAGACCACAATGGCAAGCTCATTCGAGCATTTGCTAAAAACTTGGGCACCCAAACCAATAACTATGCAGAAGCCAGAGCTCTATGGAGGAGTATTGACATCTGCAAAACCATGACCAACCCTATCATCTTCGAAGGTGATTCTACAGTTATCGTAGGGCTCATTCAAAATAACAACACAGGAGGGAAAAACATTCAGAACATCATCCAGGAGTGCCAAAAAGTCCTCAGCAACAATCGTCAAAACCAGATCAATCACGTATTCAGAGAAGCTAATCAAGTGGTCGATGTGCTTGCCAACATAGCCATTCTCCAACCCACTTTGATGGTCTGGGAAGATAGCTTCCCGTGCAAGATCATTGAAAAAGGCAAACATGATGCGGAAAATATTACAAACAAGTAGCCTTGGCTACGTGCTTAATGGTATTTTTTAATACCAAAAAGGGGTGAACTCTGTCACCCGTACTACAACAACTACAACAATGGTGGCTTTAGCTACCCCAATGGTGTCTTCTTGACACCAAAGGACCTTCGTAAATTCAAAGGTGGCTATAGCCACCCCCATAAGGGGTTGTTTTCCCCGAAGGTGTTTATCAACACCAGGTTCCACCTTTTCCATGTCGCGTGCATCATTTTTAGGAATGGTAAAGATACGAAGAGCAGCGTAGATTCCATGATCCGACCCATCCTCCCATGCTTCCCCATTCAAACTCCCATTCGCTCGTGGCTTTCATCTTTTCCCTCCACCTATCCATCCTTTCACTTGCCTTCGACTATTATCCTCCTTATCACCTCCATCACCACTTTTCCCGTTCACTCCCCCACTCTTGTCAAGCCTACCACTGCTAGCCCAAGCCACGTCTACGTCTGGATTTTTGGCCCTAAGTTGTTCGACAAGATAAGCATCCCCATGACCTTCTTGCTCTAGGGCCCCTTTCTTATTCAGCTAGGCACTCTTGGTCCTGGTCGCACCCTAGTTAGTTTTGATGATAGAGTCGATAGCACCAAGCAAGTCCCTATTATCGCCATGGCCGCTATCGAACCTGCAACTCTGCAGATTGATGCAGGCACTACGACACTGCTCGAACCTAAGCATTTTATCAATTTCTTCAAGATGTTCGAAGGGGCGGAGGAAGAGGTAATGAAATATTTCATTGAGTCCTGGAATGACGGTGAGGTTCGTGTTCACGGTCTTTGTTTTGTGGTAAGTGCTCAATCCATAGCCCAGGTTTCTGGTCTTAAGCTTGATGGTAGAATTGTCCACAGAGATGGTCACAACTTCAAGGAAGAGATTGATCAATTCCCCGACAGGGGGAAAGAGTTACTATGGGAAAACAAAGGCATTGTGCGGTCTTCCATTCCTCGCCCTTGGGACACTACAATTGTCCCTATCCTCCAATACATTTTTGTGGATAATCCCAATAGACCCTTGACTACTTACAATCTTGCCTTTGTAAACCACCTGTGCGATGTCCACCCCATCAATGTCCCGGAGTTTCTCTTTCGGTCCATCTCCATCACTATTACCAATTTTAGAGCGAGCAAGTCTCCCAAGCGTCCCCACCACCAAGGCCTTTTCCTGGTTCTTTACAAGTATGCTCTAGCCCATCGAGCCTCAGGAAGCATCTCCTCTAAGACTCCCTCCCTGGACCATCAGCCTGAGTAGGCCACCAATGCTAGCTCGTCTCCGCCTCAGTCCCCCAACCGGGCCACTTCCTCCCCGGCCCAACCCTCGATCGACCGCCAATCACCGCTACCTACTTCCCCCCACTCAGGTAACGAAAACCACTCCCCAGGGTAAGCAAAGCTCCCCTATGGAGAAGGAGTCTCGATGGGGCAAAAGACTCCGCCCTAAGTGGAAGTCAGTTTAGCCCCCCCAGAAAAAAAGGACTTCTAAGCGTCTGGCTACGCCTAATCCGAGCGACAATCGGTCGTTCCACGACATCACCAGTGATGATGAAGACTGCCAAGAAGAGAGTCAAAATGATAGTCAGGAGGTGCACCAAGAAGAAACCCAGGAGGACTGCCAGAGGAATCGCCAGGAAGACCACATAGTTGCGTAGGAGATGCTACACACAGTTGCTCTCAACCGCATCGATGATGTTGTCGGGCATTTTTAGACAGCGGCAAACGTTCTTCGTGAAGGTGGCAATCTCATGGCAAGCACCATCGAAGAGCTTAAGAGTCTCCCTGCCATCCTTAAGTCCCTCCTATCCAGCGGGGACAATGTCAAGCATGAGGGGGAAAACAAAGCCCAGAAGCCTGGGAGGGGAGCTACCTGATGAGTCAGAAGCCAAGGGCTGCTACTTTGTTCTATTGTTGTCATGTCGTGGGTGCCACTAGAATTTTTTTGGTTGTCTGTGATCTTTTTTGGGTATAGCCCTGTTATGGGTCTATGGGTTGTGTGGCCATAGCTGAAGTTTATGTAAAAAGGGGCGGGACCCTTCAACCCGTAAAGTAAATAAAATTACTTTTACCTACCAAAAAAAAAAAATTAGGGAACCTTAGAAGAACCTAGGGAAAATTAAAGGGAAATAGAATAGAATTAGGAGAGCTAGGAAAATTTGGAAGAAATTAGGAAAATTAGGGGGAATTTAGATATTAATTATAATTTTGTAAGGTGACAAAAAGAATATTTGGGTATATTAATTTATAATTTATTATGTTATCAAAAATTCTAATTTTTGATGTCTACACTCAAGGTAGTTTTTCTGTGTGTACAGATGCATCATTGTAAGGTTTGGGAGGAGTGCTCTCACATGATGAAGCAGTGGTAGCCACGGATCCAGGAAACTAAAACAACTTGAGGTCAATTATGCAACCCATGATTTGGAATTGGTAGTGGTAATTTTTTCTCTCAAAATTTGATATTATTTGGTAGGGAGACCCTTTGAGTTGAGGATAGACCATCAAAGTTTGAAGTACATATTTACTCAACCTTTGTTAAATGCTAGGTAGAGAAGGTGGATGGAATTTCTCATTGAATATGATTTTGGCATTGAATACATAAAAGGGAAGGAAAATAAGGTTGTTGATGCACTCATTAGGAGAAGACACATAGCTATATTGTCTTGCATCCATATAGATTTAATGGAATAGGTTAAGGAAATTCAACATCAGGATGTGTTTTGTAATCAAATTTGAGAAAGGATGGAAAATAAACCCGATGAATGTAAGGATTTCAGCATCAAGGATGGTTTCTTGTACTTTAAGGACAGGATAATAATTCTTGAGGCTAGTAATTTGAAGAAAATTATCTTGAATGAAGCACATAGATCTCCATATTATTCTCACCCAAGAGGGCTAAAAATAAGGGAGAATATGAATAAAACCTTCTACTAGCCAAGAATGAAAAATAACATAATTGAATATGTTGCTCAGTGTCTCGAGTGCCAAAAATTTAAGGTAAAACATAGACACCCTGTAGGACTATTGTATCCTCATTATGTACCTACACAAAAATGGTAGGTGATATCAATACAATTTTTTGTAGGTTTGCCAAAGACCATATTCCAACATGACACAATTCTAGTTTTGGTTGGCATAATGACCAAGGTTACACATTTTATACCTAGAAATACCAAGGATGATATCGTGGTTGTGGCTAATTGATTTTCCAAGGAATTATTCAAACTTCATGGTTTCTCAAAAGTGATCATGTCAAATATGGACTCAAGATTCATGTCCAAATTTTGGTAAGCTTTACATTGTACCATTGGCACTAGGCTAAACATCAATTATGCTTATCATCCAAAAACTAATTGTAAAATTGAAAGGGTAAACCAAGTTTTAGAGGATATGCTTTGCATGTATTGTATAGATTATAAAACTTGATGGGAATATTACCTAAACTTGGTAGAATTTACCTATAATAACGGATATCATTTGACTTGAGGCATGGCTTTTTTTAAAGCTTTATATGGCAGAAGATGTAGGACACCATTGTCATGGGAAAATCCAGAGGACTAGGTTGTGCTTGGACCAAATATGGTCAGGAAAATAGAGCAACAATTAAGGATAATCAGATAAAGACTTAAAGAAGTTACAGATCATCAGAAATATTATGTCGATCTTAAGAGTTTTCCGAGGGAATTTGTTGTATATGATAGAGTTTTTATGAGGGTGAGACCAAGAAAGAGTGCTATTAAGTCCACAAAACTAGATCCTCATTTTGTAGAACCCTTTAAAATTACAAAGAAGATCAATCCTATGGTATACCAACTTGTCTTACCACCCATTTTTTGAATATTCACAACACCTTTCAAATTTCTTTGCTTAGAAAATATGTTGCTAATCCTGAACATGTTTGGGATTTTTCTAAATTGTAGATGGCAGATATAGAGGCTATATAGGTTCAACTAGTAAAAATACTTGATTCTTATTCCAATTCAATGAGGAAAGAACCTTAGAGCAATGCAAGGTCCAGTGGGACCGCTACTCCAAGAGGAATGCTACTTGGGAGAAAGTAGCAGATATGGAAAGTGCATTTTTCTTTGAGAACAATATGTAATTGTTATTTCTCATTGAACTACTTAAAACACAAAGGACTATGTTAAGCCTAAGGAGGGTAGGATGTCATGACCCTCCCTTGGTAGACTTTTTACTTGGATGGATTTATGTTTTGTTATGTTGTTATACTAATGAGATGATGTTCTATTTCATAGTTAGATATGAAAACATATATGTTATGGAAAAAAGTGTTATATCTCTGGATGAAATGATTGATTTTTTCATGTTTGGTTTTGACAAATCATATATTTTGAAGGGAATGTAATATTTCATGCTATTGAGGTGATTGCCAATTTCAAGTTTAGTTGATGCAAGTAATTGATTTGCACTTTTGCAAAAAAAATGAGGTTTTCCAAAAAGTGTAAGAATGAATTAGCCACCAAGGACAGAATATTTTGTTATGTAGTGTGAGTCAAGAAACTGAGAGAGAATAAACCAAATTGGGATGAGATTTTTTAGGGCATTGTTGCTTCCTTCTTTATAGATATGCTATCATTTCTAAAATATTATTTCTAGAAAATTTATATTGCTTCTAACTTTTAATTATTATTGAATTTAGAATTAGAGTCAACTTTGGTTAATGCTCACATAAATTTATTAACAAATGTATTTATCTATGTATTAAATTATTCCTTGGTAAGGAATCTTATTTTTCTTTTCATTGAAAATAAAATTATGAGGTTGAAGTGTTTATGTGGAGGAACTAATGGCTTGGTTGTGATAATGGTTAGTTACCTCATGTTATAGTGGAGTTCAGAGATAAGTTGTTGATTGAAATAATAAGATAGAAATAAATGCTTTGATTTTGAAATAATAATGGGAGTATGGTTTTGAGTTCGACTCTAGTGGAAATTTTTTGTTGTTTATCTTGCTATGTCGTGCTTCAAATAAGAGTGGGCAATGTGCTAAGTGGTAGGCAAGTTAACAATCAATTTCCTAGTAACGATTTGGGAGAAAAGGGCAGTAGATGAAGACACCATTGGGGAAGTAGATGGGGAAAATAGAGGAGGAGGTTTTTTTGGAGGTAAAGAGTCCTTCGGTGGGTGTGATTCATCAATAGAGTATTATACACTTGCTTGGAAGTTCTGTGTGGAAAACATCTCAAGAATTACTAGGTAACATCTAAAGAAGTTATCTTATGTTATGGTTTATTGCTATGAATTTGGTGATTTGTTTGGAAAGTGAAAACAAAATTCTATTGATGCATCTGGTTTGGTTTAACATTCTTTGAAATATTTCTTTCATAAATTGTTCATATTTCACCTATGTTCACTATAAAATTATGATTTTCTTTTAGAAATGAAAAACTTATTTGCTCTAGTATTTATTTGCATACCTTTGAAATGTTGCATCTAATTGGAATGTTGATTGTATGGTGATATATTAGTAAAGTCCTTCACCATGGGTATTGTTGTATAGAGATACTTAGGCTTAGGTGGAAATAAATACTCAGTTAAACACCTGAGTGATACTAGACTTCACCCTTGCCTGAATAACTTGAGTAGGAAGCAGAGCATACCTACATTGTTATGTTACACCATGCAAAAGATAGTGGATGACTACTAGTTCTAGTTCTTTGTGAAGTTAAACTTATATATGACTGTAGACTTGTACCATAGTGAACGTGTTATATGTTTAGATAAGAAGAAAATGCATTTAAGGAATGGGTAAGATATGGCCAAGCATCCGTATTTGAGTATAAATAACTATAGTCTTACCTAATGCATCTATAATGGAGATATTTTGGTGCAATGTTAACGAGCATGATTTTTTCTAACTTCATTTTTGTTCAGAAGGATCCAATGGAATGGGGCTAGGAAATAATGAGAAATTAGTTATATTGAGCCAAGGCTATTTTAGTTATCTCACTCTTTTGGAAAGATGCTTTACTACAAAAAAATATAAAATTCTGGAGACAATTCATCATTGAAATATCTTCTACCATATGTGTTTCCCAAGAAGGTGAGCCATCATTTTTAGTTCAATGAACAGAGTGGTTACCAAGGAATGAAAATTTATGTAAACTCGAAGAAGTTGTCAGTAACGCTTTGGTCTAACGATGTTGAAAATAATGAATGATCTATGAGATATTTCCTCTGGCTATGTTACTATTGTAATTTATACAAAATTAATGGAGCTTGCATATTGTGATTATTTCTAGTACTCATGTAAGTTCTTGTAGGTTAGAAAAAAACTAGAGACTAGTAGGACTTTGTTGGCTATGAGTTGAAATGCCATGGTAAGCAAGTTATGGAAGGTTTGAATGAAAGTCTATTTTATGGAATAATAGAGAGTGTGTTATTATTTAACTACAAGTTACCAAAAGTATGCACTATGTAAATAATTTGGCTTGCAATTATTTTTGGAACTTGAGTGTTATGTTGTTTTTAAGGAAAGATAACAAAATGGTGTATATTGAAACTTTGAGGACCCTCCATGAACAATAAGGATGACTTAAGTTGCCTTGAATTCAAAAATGGGCTATTATTTGTATGATATGAATGAGTTGTTCATACAGTGAAACCAATATGACTGTAGATATCCTTGATTGAAACAAAGGAGACATTATGGGTCGATTCTACCCAATGTAAGGATTTCATAATTTCTAGATCTAATTAAAAGGAAAAATGAACTTTGAGGTTGGGTTTTCCCTTCAGGGTTTCTCCCAGGGTAATTATTGATGTTGTGTGAATTTATGGTATTTTTATTCTTAATGTAGAGTGTTGTAATAAATCATAGAATTAGTTATGAACTTAAATAATTTTGGAAAATTTTTATTATGAGTTATTGTAGTTGACTATGCTTTGGAAATATGAAATGTGATCTATGGAATGTCTATGAGTCTTGTATGCCTTATCTATATCTCATGTGTGGGATAGTGGTACTCCAATTTTATTAAAAGGATGCAAATTAGATGATATCAAGGAAACCTTAATAATTTTTAACAAATGAGAAATTGATTATGATTTTTTTACTTGGTAAAATGCTTATCATCATTTCAATGATTAGAATAATACAAATTGATAATCTCACATTACTTAGTGGAAATATATTGTGCTAGAGTATTATGTATAAACAATCATAAGAGTGTGATGCACCTAGCAAATAAATGATGCAATAATTATAGGTAAATAAAGGAAGCTTTTTGGTCCCACTTGAGTAATCTTGTGAGGTAATAAACTTAATGGAATATTGGTTAATAGGGATACCTAATCTATGGATTCCCTGAATTAAGTTTTAGAAACGAGGTATAACAATGGCACGACTAGATCATCTAGTAGATGAGAGAGATAGTCGATTCTAATATGTCCTAGCACCAACATAGAAAGACTTATGTGGTGTGAGAAGGATAACATGTCTTTGAAAGGGATGAAAGAGAAAAATTCAACTCATTGAATGAATAATGAAAATAATGGCTTGTGAATCAAGTGACTTCACCTAGTACATTTACATAGCCAAAAATATGTAAGATGTATGGATGGGTGAGCCTCAAAAAGGATATAAGTATAAAATCAATGAAGGAAGAGTATACATTGTCGAAATGTATAAACTTATATTGAGTGCGAGGGATATTTTTTTTTTAAATGGGTGAGTTATTAGAGAATAGGTTGTAGAAAAATGGGTTGTGATAATTTTAGTAGGTACAACCTTTGAGGAAATGATCCACGATAGAAATCCTCCTCCTGTTGAGCACTTTTATGCTCATTACTACTTATCCAATGATTACCCACTCCCTAAACAGATCATATCTAGTATGGGATATGTAGGTAAAGGTTTGGGGCCACAACAAAAAGGCATTCAAGAGCCCTTGGATGTTGATATTTGGCCTGGGATATGTGGCATGGGCTACATACCTAATAAAAACCAACCTTTACCCTTTAATTATGATGATCACCTTATTTCTTATGCTAAATATCTAGATCGTCAGAGGATAGAGTGGAGTGATGAGGAGGAGGACCTCCCTTATTCTTCTAACATTTTGTTTTATAATGTGATAGGCTCTATGTGCTCTGGAGGTAAGTCTTATGATTCTAAATGGGACCCTACTTTGCTATCTTATAGAGATCTTGTGATATTATGTATTGCTCCTCCTTTGGTTAAGAAATATGATTTTGTTTGAGTATGTGAAGACTTTCGTGCAATGGCTACCAAAGGAAAACTTATGAAGGAACCTCTATGATTTTGATCATCAAGATGATCCTCCTTCTAGATTTTTCTTTGATGGATCAGTCCCTTGTATGCCTATTCTTTATGTTAATATAGGAGGCACAATCATATTATGTGTTGACTATCATTCCACTCATTAATAAAACAATAATAATAAATCACTAAAATAGGTATGCATTTAGTATAGATTATATTGCATTCATTTGCTTACTCACACTACATGGTTGTATATCATAATTTACATGATTGCCTAACATTCTATTCTACTTGCATTTTTTCTTGTCATAATTGCATTGTTTCTTGCTCATGACTACTTGATCATATAGATTTTCAAGAATTTTACGATAATGGGAAGTGATGACACCTAGTTAGGTCATAGCTTACATGCATTGCACTCTCACTAGGGCTTTTATGCCTAGAAAATCCCCAACCTAGGGCACATCCATGTGCATATAATTCTCGTATTATCCCATTTTCCCTTCTCTTCCTTTTTCTTTTGTCTTGTATTCCTTAACGTTAAAAGTTTTTATAACAACCATCAACTCTCTCCAGAGTCAAGGAATACAATTCTTTTCTTGGTGTATCCTTATCTTTTGTGTGTTTTCTTTCTTATTTTTTATTAGGACAAGAATGTACATCCTTTGTCTAAACCCTTTTATTTGCTTTCTTTTTCTTCTCTTCTTCTTCCCTCTTGTTTCACTCGGTTTACTTTGTCCATTCATATTTCGCACACATCACACCCCTATTGGGGTAGCATTCACTAAATACATCAATTGCACACATAGCACACCCTATATAGGATAGATTCAAGGCCACACGTGATGGGTAGCCTCCATATTAGCCATTTGCAAGCATACATCCTAGTGGATATCTTTTTTCCATCTAACCATATTAGCAAGCATTGTACCCATAGCAAGTCATGCTCCACATTTTACCATCTATCCATCTTAGCAATTTCTACACCCATAGTGGGTATAACTCCACTTGTCTATATTTGCAATCTATATAAGGATAGCTTCATGGCCATATGCAAGGGGTAGCCTCTATGTTGATCATTTGCGAGCATATATCCTTATCAGGATTTTGTCATTTTCTCTTATTTTCTATGGTCTTTTGGAGCTTTTTTTTGTTTTTCTTCATTTTCATTTTCTTTGTCATTATTTTTTGCTCCTTCCTTTTGTTTTGTTACCTTCCTTTTCCATTTGATGCACTTCACCCTTGCATTCATGTTAGCTTCCATATTAGGCATTTTTTAGTTAGATTCATTTAGTTAAGTCCATCATGCATTGCATCCATTATGTTTGTGTTTATCATCCATCATTAATTAAAAATATGCAAGTAATAAAAATAAACAATAACACAAAAGTACACACTTTTTTGCACAAGTAAATAATAATATAAATAGCATCTAGTATTACTTTATGGCACAAAATGCATGCCAGATGGTTTATGTACCACAATAGAGAGATTCGAGCCTCCCTAGGGATGCATACCACAATCTAAAATTGGCATGTCATCCCAATCCTAGTCCTATTCATGTGAGCTTGCTCCCTCTACTTCACCTGCTAGAGGTGGTGGAGGAGTCATATTCACATATCATGATATAGTCCATACCCTCAATCATGAATTACTCTATGATCATCAATATGAAGGTTTTTGGAACCCTTTGATTGACAATAATGGCATGGTAATAGGTCCCCTAATAGTAGGTTACTCTCCATACCACCTCTTTGTATGATTCCCTCACCCTCTATAACTCTATTAGTAGTAGGTTAACTTCTTTGCTCTATTGGTTACTTGCTACAACATCCATCCTTGATACCTAGGTCTATGAACCCCTCTCTCCTCTAAGATGCTCCACCTTAGCCCGTGTTGTATCCTTCTCTGCTTGAGCCTGGTATAGCTCTATCTGTATGAAGGCCACCACTATCTCCACAATATCTAACCTCACTCATAGGTTTTTTTTCTCCCCTATACCTACCACCTTGATGTTGTGAGCCAAACAAGGTTAACTTCTTTCCTACTTTTGTCACATGCCCGTGCATTTAATTTATCAACCCAGGGAGCTTCATAAACTTGTGAAGGGTCTTGAACAAGATTGCTTACAATACCACTTGAGATGAGTCCGCTAGTTCTACTATTGGGGGGTGTTTCAAATGGTTATCAATCATTCATACACTCCTCAATAATTTACGTAAAAACAATTAAATCTACATAAAGGAAATATTCACGCATTCCTAGAAATAAACCTACTGCAATACTGGAAATAACAATGCGATAAACAATCTTATAAAAGCGGTAAACTAATCTAAAAAAACACAAGAAAAATAGGGGAAGAAATACTGGCTTGGAGTGCCCAGGCTCCAACAGCTTCCTCCCAGCTGAACACGCACTTAGAAACTTAGAACTGTATTATGATTATCAAAGTATTACAATGCTTCTTTTGTATATCTCTCTATAATTACTATCAAAATATTATATATCATATATATTCTTATATATTTCTACGTGTGTTTATATAGCACACCCGTAGAACTTCTGTTACAAAGAATTTATAACAGTCAATTCATTCCAGACTAAACTAAGACAGTCTAGTAAATGTGATCGATGTTTGCTAAAACTGACATTCATTTCTAATTGTGGCGTGTTCACTGATGGGTTTGTGCTTCACCTAGAATTGGTAGGACATTCTCATACATCGATGTGATCCCCAATTTATCTCTACATGATGTAGAGTTGGAACTACACCAGTCATTGTTGTCCACGTCGTGCTTGTCTGGTCAACGGGCAAAGAACAGGGGTGCCTTCCCTATGAGGAAGGTGCCTAAGTATGGCGGGCACCTTCTCTATGTGGAATGTGCCTTACTACCGTTGGTGCCTTCCTGGAGGAGGAAGGTGCTTATCTTCTATTGGTGCCTTCCTGTGAGAGGAAGGCGCTTGCCTTCTAGTGGTACCTTCCTTATGAGAGGAAGGCGCTTGCCTTCTAGTGGCGCCTTCCTTATGAGAGGAAGGCACTTGCCTTCTAGTGGCACCTTCTCGTCGGTGCCTTCCTTATTAGAGGAAGGTTTTGGCCTTCTATTGGCACCTTCTTGGGAGAGGAAGGTGCTTGTCTTTCCTTGGTGCCTTCCTGGAAGAGGAAGGCACCTACCTTCTCTGCATTGATTCCGAAAGAAACAAAGTGCCAGGTCCATAAAAATACCTCGACTGATCCAAATCTAACTAAATCAACTGCAATTCCACAAAAACACACTAAAAACACATGAATTAGATAACACACATAATTTCATCAAATAATTATATAATCATTCATAAACATATGCAATCCTTATTATACAATCGCATAATAATCATGAAATTGTATACAAAATATGAGCATTTTTTATGCTTATCATCCCCCCACGCCTAACATATGCCATGCCCTTGTGGCATCAAAACTACAGGTAGCCCTACTAACCCCTCATCATTGTCATTTCTTGGTGGATTTGGCTGTACCTATATTTCGTGTCTGCCTCTTTTGCATGCTAGCAACTGGAGGTGTGGCTCTTATTTTTCTACGTGGAGCTGAGGGTGCTACTTTCGGTTGTCCTTTCCTCATTCTGGCCGCTATCGATGATGATCTAGCCAGCGTCATCTCTATTGACTAGAATGCAGCTTCTGTAGCTTGCCATAGGTCCGCATTCGGAGGTCTGATTGCTGTAAGAAGGATATTTGAATTATCCCTCCTAGAATAAACTACTTGGGCTTTGTACAATTGGGCTGCTTCAGGAGTAAGCCCTACGTTCTCCTTTGCAATGGAAATGGCCTCCAATTCAGGGCCATATGCCCCCCACCATTAAATATACCTTCTTATCATGGAGGGCTATCCTCGGGATGACCCATAAATATCTCAGAACTATTTTTCCTCTGCCAGATTAACGCAGATACTAGAGTCCCCTTGCATCCTTGAGGTTGCCTTCCTAGTCTCCTTAGCTATTGTCATATCTTTGAGCAGTCATTCAAACTATTTTTGCCTCTCCACGGATGGTTGCATATCCCACTCGTCTTCCTCTGGCTCGAAGAAGGTCACCTTCACCTTCTTTTGAGCCATCTTGGGCCCTTTTCCTTTGGCCTCTACAGAAAATGTGGTGGCTCGAATAGGGGTTTTCCCTTTCTCCCTAGTGAAAGTCTTCTCGCTTTGAGGGGCCTGCTCTACGGTCCCTGGAGCGTTCTCTTCACTCTGTGTTGCCATCCCTGGAGGTGCTTCTTCGTCCCCCTGCCTATCCTGTGCCAACCCCTCAGGTTCTTCTCTTCCTTCCTTAGTTTCGGTGAGTTCTTCCTTATCCCTCGGTCCTGTCTACTGCTTCTGGCCCTCTTCCTGCTCTGTATCACTTAGGATGATGATAGGGGATGTTGTGGGACTTCTTTCTCCTTCACTCCCAAAAATAGAGGAATTCTCCCCTACCTTTGAGCTGCTCTATTGGGCGTCCGATCGAAATTCTCCCAAATAAAATACTCATTCTGCAGATGTGGGAGAATTCGTCGAGACTTCTGTTGCCCAATTAGTTTGGGTCGATGCATCCCTTCACTTTGTTCCCCTATCCTAGAGTAGTTGGTTCTCCTCCTACAACTGTCAGACCAGCTACTCAAGCTGGGTGATTCATCTTTCTTGCTCTTTCAATTCCCCTCTATGCTTGTTTTGGTAGTCCTCAAAAATTTGTTGGGCCATCCAATAATTGGTTTGCCACTCTAGTGCTTCTTTCAATGCTGCATCGACCTAAGCATTGCTCTCGAAAGTCCCTACATCTTGTGGGCTCTGGTTTGTCAATTCCTAGAGGGTTTGGGCTGCAACATCGACTTTCGGGTCGCTTTGTTCTTCTTCTATTGAGAGGAGGAGTCACCACAGGCATTTCCTCATGGGGACTAGTTCTAGTGGCCAAAACTCGGCCTCGCTGCTAATAAGTGGTGCTCCTTCCTCTTCATACTCGAGCACTATGGAATGCCCTCTTTCCTCTATGCATTCGAGCACTAGTGAATGCCCTCTTTCTTTTGTGAAATAGGGCAATGCCAATTTCTTGATACTCACCATTTCCTCTATAGGGATTCCTTCTTCTTGCCCTGTTTCGACAACAACATCCTGTTGCCTTTCTTGGCCGCCATCTCCCTCTGCGTCGGGGTTATGCCTTTGCACTTCTACATGGCAAACCAGTGCTAATATCAGCCCATGGTGGGCCAATGTGGATGGTGCTCCCTTCTGGTACCTAGCCACTTCATCCTTCAGGGCATTTTCTAGGTAGAAGGGCACGTTCAACTTCCTTCCATGCACTAGGTGATTCAAAAACTACACATGGTTAGCATGCAGATGGGTATACTTCCCAATGCATGTAAATAATCGAGCAACCTGCTCGAATATCTTTCGTAGATTCATGGGAAGGCTGCTTTTGGGTAGCCCTTCCTTATCTATCTACATAGTTTCTCCTGGCAGTAGCACTTCGACGTATGGCTTCAGTAGTCCGCCTTTGTATATGCATTCCCCTGTGAGGGGCAATCCAGTCTCCTACGACATGTATTCGAGGGTGACTAGAATTTCTACCCCCCGCACCTGAGCTACATCGCCCCTCAAGGAGGCAGTGAATTCCTTGGCTACCTCCATATCCTAGCCCTGACTAACTAGGGTACAATATTCGAGCCATCCTTCGGCCTCAAACTATGTTTTTACCACCCCCCTGATTCCTTCCGTATCACTCGGCTCATTCTTCTTCACTACGTGATTCTTCGACCTTCCTCCCATGGCACCTTCCTTCACTACTACATTTTTTCTATCCTTACTTCTTCAGGAAGGTGCCTTCTTATAGGGAAGGCGCCTAACCTTAGCATTTATTTCTAGGGTACACCTTTCGAGCCATATCATTGGCGCGCGATTTTTGCTATGGGGGAATATGATTTTTATGACAATGATATTTTTTTCGATACTGCATAATTTATAAATAATTATATAAAAATTTGAGTTAGTATGCGTGTACCTGATTTGGTGTTTCATGCATTGTGAAGAGCGTTGATTCACTGATTTGTGACACGAGGGAGGGGTATGGTCATCTGATGTCGCTCGTTCATGTGGTGGTTTCATTCTGATTGAGGCATCCGGGAGACTTAAGTGTTGGATGTGCCTTTCTATGGTGGAAGGCACCTTCTTTATGATGGCGCCTTCCTACTACGGAAGGCGCTTTTGAATGGGTGCACCTTCCCGATGTGGAAGGCGCCTCGGTCTGTATGCGCCTTCCCAATGTGGAAGGCGCCTCGGGATTTTTTTTTTTTTGTGTGGTGCCTTCCAGCCATGGAAGGTGCCTATATATATATATATATATATATATATATATATATATATATATATATATATATTTTTTTTTTTTTTTTTTTTTGTTTTTTTTTTTTTTTTTCGTGTGCACCTTCCCTATAAGGAATGGGTGCCTTCTTCTGGTGAGGTGTCTTCTTTATAAGGAATGTGCCTTCTTCTGGTGAGGTGCTTTCTCTATAAATAATGCTCCTTCTTCTGGCGGGGTGCCTTCTCTATAAGGAAGGCACCTTCTTTTGGCGGGGTGCCTTCTTTATAAGGAAGGCATCTTCTTCTGGCGAGGCGCCTTCTTCATAAGGAAGGCACCTTCTTCTGGTTGGGCGCCTTATTTATAAGGAATGCACCTTCTTCTGTGCCTTATCGATGTTTAAGGCACCTTATTCTTGGCAATCATGCTACGATTGATGGGGAAAGTGTGATCAAGCCTTCTCAGTCTCGCTTCATGCTGCCTCAGTTTCTACCTACGAGTGTCGATGTCAGAATGCTAAGTCAAATCAGGCCTGGTTTCCTAGATACCTATTCCTCGTGTTTTCAGGTCCTCCACCTGCAAAAATAAAATGAAAAGAAAGAAAAATAAAGGCTTTTAGATGCATTTCGTGCTTGTTAGGCCCTGGGTTAGGATGCCTACAACTTGCATGCGAGCGTCGTCCCTGCAAAACACACTGTAAGAAAAAAACTAAATTAGCTGATTTTGGTGAGCACCTCCATGCCCATCGTTTCACCTATTAAGATTTTGGTCCATATCTAACAAGATGGAGTCTCCCCCACGTCTATTTTGGATTCCACCTATAACGTTTTGGATGTGTTATAGGGGTGCAGTCGGTGGCCATTTACCGTTAACACGATGTTGCTGCCGTCAATTGTTCTAACGTGCATTGCCCCATTCTTGATGAGCTCTACCACCTCATACGGTCCCATCCATATTTGCATTAATTTACCTTTTCTTTCTTGGAACCAATAATCATACAACAACACCCATTCTCTATCGATCCATCAACTCCTTGATCAACTTGGAGGTAAATTGAGGCCCTTGGTCTATTGTTATCTCTATAGGGACCCCAAATCATGTAAAAATGTGGGCAAATAATAAATTGGTGACTGTTCTTTCTTTTGAATCTCTCAATGCTTGAACTTCAACCCATTTGGTGACGTAATTTGTACAGACCAAAATAAACCTCATCCCTATTGAAGGTGGATGAATTGGTCCCATGAAGTCCATACCCCACTTATCGAAGGGTTCCAGGTGTACCTAAGTTTGGAGGGGCATTTTCATCTTGATGGGTTGGCCTGCCCATTCTTTGGCATTCATCGCACTTACTAACGTATGCAGCCGCATCCTTGAACAAAGTGGGCCAAAAGTACCCATCCTGTAGGATTTTATAGGCAGTTCATTTCCCTACAAAGTGTCCTCTGCATGGTTTGTCATGACATGCTTTGAGTACTTCTGAGAACTCATGTTCTGCTACGCATCTCCTTATAACCTGGTCAAGTCCTATTTTGAATAGGAGGTCATCAATCCATAGGAACGATGCACTTTTCTCTATGATTGCCTACTTTTCTCGGAAAAAGAGCAAGTGAGTTTCTTTCGGTGGCCAAGTAATTGGCTATATCTACATACCATTGGATTTGCTCACTAATGGTGAACAAATATTCATCTAGAAACTAGTCTTCCACTACTGTATGGTCTGTCGATATCAATCTGGATAGAAAATCTGCTACAACGTTGTCCTTGCCTGGTTTGTTGACTATTGTGATGTCAAATTCCTGTAGTAACAAGAGCCACCTGATAATTCTTCCGCCAATGGCTGACTTGCTCATCAAGTATCTGATAGTCATGTGGTCCATGTGGAAAAATACCTTATACCTGGTGATATAATGGTGGAATTTGTTTATGGCATGCACAACTGCAAGGAACTCCTTCTCCATCACCATGTAGTTGAGCTCTGCTCCTGCCAAGTTTTTATTGACATAGTAAATGGCATAAAATTCTTCATCATCCTTCTGTCTGAGGACTGCTCCAATCGTACTATTGGATGCATTGCAGTAGATATGGAATGGTATGGCCCAATTTGGTCCTCTTAAAATTGGTGTGGATATCAGTTTCTCTTTAAACAACTGAAATGCTTCTTTGCAATCTTTCGTCCAATTGAACTCCACATATTTGGATAATAGAGTGTGCAGTGGTTTTGCAATTTTGTTGAATTTGGTGATAAATCGCCGGTAGTACCCGACTGATCCAAGAAAACTCCTCATCTCTCTCTGCATTCTAGGGTTGGGTAGGTCTCTGATGACCTCAATTTTCCTTTTATCAACCTTTATTCCTTCTGTGAAGATGTGGTGTCCCAGTATGATGCCTTCTTACATCATCATAAAGCATTTCTTGTTGCTCATGGACAAATTATTTTCCTTGCTTCTTTTGAGCACTCTTTCCAAGTTCGTCATTGTCTCGTCAAAGGTTTCTCCATAGACGGTGAATTCATACATGTATATTTCAACCGCGTCTCCCATCATGTCTAAAAATATGCTAAGCACCACCCTTTGAAAGGTGGCAAGTGCGTTGCACAATCCAAAAGGTAATACTCGATAGGCAAACATTCCCCATGGATAGGTGAATGTTATCTTGTCCTGATCCTCTTCTCCTATCTGGATCTGGTTGTATCCATCGAATCCATATAGGAAGGATAAATACTTCCTCCCTAAGAGTGTATCCAAGACTTTATCAATGAACGAGAGTGGGAAGTGGTCCTTCTTGGTCGCTTTGTTTAATGCTCTATAGTCCACATAGATTCACCATTTCTCATTATTTTTAGGGACTACCACTAACGATGATACCCACTCACTGTCAAAAATTAGATAGATGAATCCGATAGTCAAGATTTTTTGTAGTTCTTCCTTGATAATGTCTTTCATTTTTGTATTCATTCTTCTCTGTGGTTGCCTGCTTGGAGTTGCTTGATCATCTAGGTACATACAATGGGTACATATCTCTGGGCTGATACCATTTATATCTGAGTAATACCATGCAAATGGTTGTTGGTGTCTAACCAGGAGCTCTTCTACTTTCGTCAATTATGTGGGAGTCAACCCACTATTGACATTCAATGTTCTTCTTGGCTCGACATGTATCTGTTGAATGTGGTGATCTTGGGCACCAACCAACGGTGATCCAGGTGCGGATATGGAGGACTCCCCGTGGAGGAACTCCATAATAGCACCATCTTCATCTTCTTCTGCCAACTCATCTAATGTCATCACCAGCTGGATCATGGATAGCTCAATATTTTCATGCTCGATCAACATGGGTTCTCCTACTTAGTCGATGAACTGCACTGGGGGTGAAATTGTCAACCTTTTAATGTTTCATCCATTGAAGATGGTCATCATCCCATCCTGACATCTAATGTAAGCATCGACTGTTGCCAGCCATGGCCTTCCCAAGATGAGTGGGTAACTGCCCAGCCTATTTTTGGATTGCAAGACTAAAAAGTCGGTTGGGTATTCCCATGTGCTGACTGTCATTATTATGTCTTCCAACATTTCTTCCAATTACATGGTCGATCGATCGGCCAGCTACAGCACTGTCACAGTGGGTTTTATGTTCATGAGATGTAGCCTCTGCATGGTCTCCTGAGGCATTACGTTGATGGCTACTCCGAGATCGACCAATGTATTGGATAGGGAATGTCCCTCAATTTTTATAGTCAGCATCGGGCTACCTAGATCTGCATACTTCGGATGGCATGTTTTGCCCATCATAAAATTTGCTAGCTTACCCATGACATTGATATTCTGGGTTGCTCTTCATCCTGGCTTCCTTAGACACATCTCTCTTATCGCCTTGGTATATATCAAAACATCTCGAATGGCTTGAAATAATGGAATTGTCATTGTGAGGTTATTCAAGCTAGACAAGATATCAAACTCTGACTACATTACTTTCCTCTGTTCTTGTATCCAGTTGGTAAATGGAGTCTTTGCTCTCTCAGGTGTTTCTTCTATCACCTCTTCTACAAGAGGTGTTTCTCCTACCTCTTCCTCTTCTTCTACCAGTGGAGGCATTCCTACTCCTAGTTGTCTACCAGACCTAAGCTGAATATGGTACATTAGATACATCTCACCCTCCATGTTGTATGTTGGTTGGTTCACCCTGTTATTCGGATTTGTCATCGGTTGTGCGGGTAGCTACGCAGGTCTCACTGTTGGAAATGTCGGTAAATTTTGTTGGGGGTGAGCTGGTGCTACATTTTGTGGAGCCTGATTCCATAGAGTGTGGCCTCTCCACTGCTACCCAAGATATGGATATGGCATCCATTTCTGCTGGTTTGGGAATGCTGCTAGGGGTGTGTTGGACCAGGGTGATGGCCCCCACCACCCCATGTTAGGTGGTTGAGGTGGGCCTTGGTGCATGTATGGTCCTCCCCCATATGACGGCATTCCGGTTGGCATATTCCTCGCAGGAGGTTATGGCCAACTCTTCTGATTGCCTATGAAATAAGCATCCACACTTTCAGCATCCTCCTGATTACTGGGCAGTTGCGGGCACAATCGAGTTTTATGGTTCAGCCTACAAACTACGCATACTTTAACTTTGTTCTCTGAGAATGCATTCTTTGCATGCTTCCCTCTACATTTTGGACATAAATAAGCCAATGTTGCTTCATTTTCTTGCTTCTTTTTCTCTAACAGTAGCGTATCCATCTACAATGCTAGAGATGAGAGCATTTCGCTCTTTAAATCTTCTAGCATGTTACCTATTTCTATCTTCGTGACTGAAGCAGTCACTTTCATGGTTCTAGAAGTGGTCTTGCCTCTCCTTCTTGAGTAGTTTCGGCATAGTTGTCGGATGTCTTCCATAGCATGCTGGTAGACGTCACCTCCAGAGATCATGTTAAGAGCCTCCAGTGATTCATTGGTAAGTCCTCTCAAAAATATGCTTTTGAGGGACTTATCAGATAGTTTCATGTGAGGAGATCATTGAAGATTGAAGTTGAATCTCTCCCAGTATTCCTTGAGAGACTCGTCTTCTTTTTGCGTTATGCTCAGGACCTCTTCTCTGGAGTCTCTTTCTCTCCCAAAATATTGGTGTTGCTCTAAAAAGAGATTCTTCATTTAATCCCAAGTGGCAATGTGTTTGTCTCCCAGACCAATGAACCACCACAGAGCTACATCGTCCAACATGGAAGGGAAGCATTTCAGCTTTTGCATATCATATTTGTAGTCCACATACCTACATAAGACATCAAACTTAAATAAAAATAGGTCAGGGTCCTTAGTTGGGTATCCTCTAAAGGTCGAAAGGTGAGCAGGGGATATGTTTTTCATTTTGGTATCTCCTACTCCTTCATCAATTGGGAAACTAAAGCCAGATGAGACTTCTTTGTTGTCAGCCATTTTTTCAAGAAATATGGTCTCTAATGCAATATTTATGGCCTTACGATCATTTAAGACTTTCTGAGTCAAGGCTCAAAGGTTGTCTGGTGTTATCGTCTGATATTCTACAACTTTCCATAATAGGGCTTCCTCTAATGGTGTCCTCTTAAACATGGGATTTATGATGATTTGTTCTTCCCCATGTTGATGGTATGAGGAGGCACTTTGCACAAAGTGTGGCTCCTCACTCCAATGGATTGCTGGAGGTGGGTCGGGCGAGTCTAATTCAAATTCAAAATGTTTGGCTGACTCAGGTTCTGATGGATTGGTTTTTATAAACTGACCGTCTGGTCCTCTTCTTCTCGAAGAACTCATACAAGGTCAGATGGAATTTTTCCAGGTATTGTAGATAATCTAGTTGAGATGCTTCCCCAACAATGGTGCCAAAATGTTGCGGGCCAAACAAGGTTAACTTCTTTCCTACTTTTGTCACATGCCCGTGCATTTAATTTATCAACCCAGGGAGCTTCGTAAACTTGCAAAGGGTCTTGAACAAGATTGCTTACAATACCACTTGAGATGAGTCCGCTAGTTCTACTATTGAGGGGTGTTTCAAACGGTTGTCAATCATTCATACACTCCTCAATAATTTACAAAAAAATAATTAAATCTACAGAAAGGAAATATTCACGCATTCCTAGAAATAACAATGTGATAAACAATCTTATAAAAGCGGTAAACTAATCTAGAAAAACATAGGAAAAATAGGGGAAGAAATACTGGCTTGGAGTGGGCCCAGGCTCCAACAGCTTCCTCCCAGCTGAACACACACTTAGAAACTCTTAGAACTGTATTATGATTATCAAAGTATTACAATGCTTCTTCTATATATCTCTCTATAATTACTATTAAATATTCTATATCCTATATATTCTCAGAGAGGTCTACGTGTTTTTATATAGCACACCCGTAGAACTTCTATAACAAAGAAGTTATAATAGTCGATTCATTCTAGACTAAACTAAGACAGTCTGGTAAATGTGATCAACGTCTGCTAAAACTGGCATTAATTTCTAATGGTGGCGTATTCACCAATTGGTTTGTGCTTCACCTGGCATTGGTAGGACGTTTTCATACATCGGTGCGATCCCCAATTTAGCTCTACATGACATAGATTTGGAACTGCACTAGTCATTGTTGTCCATGTCGTGCTTGTCTGGTCAACGGGCGAAGAACATGGGCACCTTCCCTATGAGGAAGGTGTCTAAGTATGTCAGGTGCCTTCTCTATGCGAAAGGTGCCTTACTATCATTGGCACCTTCCTGGAGGAGGAAGGTGCTTATCTACTGTTGGCACCTTCCTGTGAGAGGAATGTGCTTGCCTTCTAGTGGCGCCTTCCTTATGAGAGGAAGGTTCTTACCTTCTAGTGGTGCCTTCCTTATGATAGGAAGGTGCTTGCCTTCTAGTGGCGCCTTCTCATCGATGCCTTCCTTATGAGAGGAAGGCGCTGGCCTTCTATTGGCACCTTCCTGGGAGAGGAAGGTGCTTGTCTTTCCTTGGCACCTTCCTAGAAGAGGAAGGTGCCTACTTACGCTTGGTGCCTTCCTAGAAGAGGAAGGTGCCTACCTTCTCTGCATTGATTCCGAAAGAAACAAAGTGCTAGGTCCATAAAAAGACCTTGACTAATCTAAATCTAACTAAATCAACTGCAATTCCACAAAAACACACTGAAAACACATGAATTAGATAACATGCATAATTTCATCAAATAATTATATAATCATTCATAAACATATGCAATCCTTATTATACAGCCGCATAATAATCAAGAAATTATATACAAAATATGAGCATTTTTTATGCTCATCACTTGATAGGTCCTACTTGTGTTGTTATAAGGGCTACCTCTATAGTCTTACCTCCTAAGTTGGAGATCATGATAGTTGCCCTTATGGCTATCACTATCTCCATCCACATGTATGATCAAGTTGGTCTCAGTGGGATTGTGCCCCTCTTCCTAGCCTATAAGGTGACCTCTCAAAATGCCAACTGCACTTACCATCCCATCACCTAGTGATGCTACATTGGCACTGCTAGGGAGATCCTCAGAGGTAAAATACCCTCGTACCATCTCTAGTATTTTAGGGCCACTCTAACATCATCCACCCCTGGACCCATGTATAGTGGATCATCCAAGTCCTCCTCCACCCACATCAATTTACCTTTGCATCCTAATGGGTCCCTCCTAACCCACCAAACCAATAGTTCCCTAGATCCAAAATCTCTTGGAAGATGTTGAATAGGTGCTACACTTGGTCAAACCTAAATAGTTCCTACTCGCCCTTCTCAATGAGAAGCCATCGGATCCTCCTCATCCTAGCTAGCTCCACTATGTCCTCCTCCCATGCTAGGTGTAGATGCCACAAATTCCATATGACTTGGTGTGCCCATAGCTCCTCTACTACCCTCCTTCTTAGTGGTAATACTCTAGCATGGGTCCTATACCCACACTCATAGAGTTGGATCCACTTGTGTACCACTGGTCACTCCATGATGGGCAGTGGTCCTAGTAGTGTGTTCAGTATTCAGATTGCTATATGCTCCCAGCACCACACCTAGAGGAAAGTCACGTAGACCAGCCCTACCTACCACTTGTACATTACATCGTGTAATATCCTATACAAGCGGGCCAGCACATATAGTCCCCATGCAAATTTGATCCCCTTATATTGCATGTCTACCACTATTCCTACTAGAGCCCATGGTGGATGGCATCTACTTGTATAGAACACCAACATCCCTACCACAACTCCACATAGTACCAATGTTAGTGCACCAATGCCATATCACTCTAACATCTCATCAACATGGAATCCACTCTAATGGATCACATGTGTTGGATATCCTGACATCATCTTTGATGCCACTATCAACACCCGTACCATGTAAACCATATTGATAATTAAGATCCTTAGGATGCCCCACATGTCCTCTAGTGTGATGGTCATCTTTCCCATTTATAATCAGAAGGTAGATGACTCTAGGTACCATATCTCATCTAGAGCCATCAGTAGATCCATGTTTACCTCCATCTGGGGCATCTTTACCAGGTGTAGTAGCCCCACCTTCTCTAGTGTCTCCCTCTCCCTCATTGTAAGCTAATCCAATGTCATTTCTAGTGTTCTTACCACTATCTAATATCAAGTACATATAGCTACATCACAACATAAATTCATCATTAGATCACCATTTATAACTTATAACATTTATAAAAATCTAAAAATTTTGAAAACTAGTCACTTTTAGTGTAAGTTTATCAAATTCATGCCTCAAAAGGACCAAGCATGAATTTGGAACTTTCCATTAACCAAATTCATGCCCTATCTATATAGGACATGAATTTGGTATGGTGGGCTGCCAGAATCATGCCCCATGACCAAATTCACTCTTGACGATGATTTTTATCCTAAAAATGCTAAAAAACCCTAAAAAATAAAAAAAATACTAAAATATTTGTGTGTTTAGGTTACAAATATAAAAAGAGCAAATTTGTCTTGATCTATACCTTCACTCAATTAGTGGTAGTTCCAGCATCGCCCCTCACGATGGTAGCACGGTGAGTTGGTAAGGCCATCTTCTTCTTTTCTCTCCCAAGCTCATTTTCTCCTCCTCATGCGGTGAAAATGAGTTCCCCTTTCCTCCTTTTCCCCTTTTCTTCCCTCATTTTTTTTTCCCTCCTTTTCTTCTCTCTCCATTTTCCTCTTTCCCTCCTTTTTTCATTTTCCCCCCTTTTCTTCTCTCTCCTCCCTTTTCTTCCTTTTCTTTCCCTTGTATTTTTTACCATTTTTCATTTTTTTACCCTTTTTTTCTTTTTTCGAGTTTTTATATGGAATTTTGTATTCCTTATAAAAACTTGAGGTGGAACCCTAGCCTCAGAGGTATTAATGGAAGTAATACCTTATTTTTCATGTAAAATTGTGATGTTCAAGATAACACCCTTTTTTGCACTGCCTCTTTATCTAAACTTGGCCACCTCTTTTCTGTGTTTGTCACCTTTGACCATAGGAGTATACATATTTCTTTGATGTATTTTCTTGGCCATAAATTTATCAAAGAGGAGGAAAAATATAGACAGAAATTTGACCCACAAAAATGGTTCAAATCTTCCTTAGATCCCTAGCTAACTGCCCACACTTGCCAAGTGCAAATTTTGGGCCTTTTTGCCTTCTCCCTTTGCCTTTTTGCCTAGCTCTACCAAATTCATGCATGATCCATATAGGGTATGAATTTTTCTTTCCAGATTCATGCCCTATATGGAGGGGCATGACTTTGGAATTTTGGGGATTTTTCTCACTAAAACCCCTCCCCCCATTGACCTGTTTTGGGATCGACTTTGCCCAAAGTGAAATTTCACTTTCCCACCTGTTTTGCCCTCCAAAACTCTTATAAATAAGTTTTTGGATCCCCTCATTTGCAAGATCATAATATATTGAGATTCTAACTATTGACTCACTCAATTTCTCATGCTTTTAAATGGATTTCTACTGTAAGTTATTTTGGCTATTTTGGTGCTTGGTGATTGCTACCCTTAGGGATTGAGTGAATAAGTCTTGATGATTGGATAGATAAACCCTTTTGGATTACTTATTCCATATCTTAATTACTTCTTTCTTACTCCATCAACTCATCAGGTTTTTTATTTGTTTTATTAGTATTTAAATTTTATTTTATGTCATCTACACCCTATTTTTCATTGTTACAAGCCTTGAAAAGGGTATTTGAACCATATTTGTACCTCATCCATACAAGGCATGAATTTGGCAAACTAGATTCATGCCTCCTAGTTATAGAGAATAAATTTGGTAAAATTAGGGTTTTGGGGATAATATTTGCACTGTGAAACCCTAATTTACACCCTGCATTAAAGCTTTCTATTGTGTCCATCTTAGTTGCATTTCATTTCATTATTGCATATATGGTTTACTTTTTTTGTACATGTTCCAAAGGTCAAATATTATTTTATTTTTGAATGATCAACTAAAAGTACCAAGGGATCTTGACTGTTGCACCTCCAAGCTTAGCTACATAGTGGCCTAAGTAGGCCCCCAAATATTGGTAAAATTTTCTAGGGTTTTTGTGAAATTATTTTGTAGTATTAAAGCTATTGGATATTTGGGATGCAAGATAAAGCTTGGATCAACCATTAGATAAGATAAGTGCCCTAATAGATCTTTAGGTTTTTTTTTGTTTACTTTCTGCCCAGTTTTGTAGAAAACCTATATCATAATCAAAGGATAGATATTTGATTAAGTTTCATAGGCATTTGAATGAACAAGAGCATTTAATGTGCATTTAGTATTTTAATATTATTTTTGCATTCCCTTGAACCCTTGCTCAAAAGCTTCATTTTGCAACCTAGGATTAGATATCATTGAATCAAATAATCATACTATACTTAGCTCTTGTATTCTTGCATTGTTCTTTCATTTTCATAGCTTAGTATAGAAAGTTCAAACATAGGTGTATGCTTAATTGAACACATCCAAACTTATTCCACCCTAAACTTGGATTGAGTCCTTAAATCATTCTTGGTGAACCCTTCCTTTCTTACACCGAGTGTAGAGTTATAATAGTGCATGGTTTTTTCCCTCTACAATGAGGATATAGGATCTCCTTATCTTAGAGTTCACTACCCCCTAAAGAAACCTAATGATCTACCATTAACTATGCTTAAAAACTTTTCTAAAGAGATATATTTATCCACTATCTCCACTTAATGTCAAAACCAGTTTTTTGCATTAACTTATCAAATAAAATCCATGACACCCAATAATATGCTTTATTCATATCTAGTTTAAATAGCATACATGCAATGCCCCTCTTATCCATCGAATGCAATGTTTCATGTACTATCATTACTCCATCTATTGTTTGTATCCCTTGAAAAAAGTCTCCCTACATAGAAGAGATGATTCTTGGAAGTACCTTCTTGAGTCTATTAGCCAATATCTTGGTGAGGATTTTGTATATGGAATTGTAGAGGCTAATAGGTCTAAACTCTTTTAGGGAAGAGGCTCCATGATTCTTTGGGATCAAAACCAAAAAAAATATTTTCTAGTCCTGAATTAATGAATTAGAGACTTGAAATTCTCTTACTGCCTCTACAACATCTTTTCCTATTATGTACCAAAAACTCTGGAAGAAGCTAGTTGAAAAACCATCTAGATCTGGTACCTTATTTTTACCATGTCAAATACACTTTCCTTGACCTCTTCTTCCAAGAAGGGAGTAAGTAATAGGTTGTTCATTTCTTCTAAAATCGATAAGAGAATATTTCCAATAAGGGATTCCATTACTATGTCATCTTCATCTTGATATTTATAAAAGAGAATTTGGAAGAATTTATTGTTGTTGTTGTTTTCTCCTCCTTTTTCACTACATCACCATTATCTAGCTTAATATACTTTGTCTTTGTGGCACTCCTATACCTTATGGTTGATTTATGAAATAGATTTATGTTATTATCTCCTTCCTTTAGCCATGTTGTCCCTGATTTATGCTTCCAATGAGTTTATTCCTTTGCTAAAACATTATGAAACTCTGCAAGAACCTATCTTTCTATTTTATCCAGCCCCAAATTTATTCCTTCCTATTGAAGCTTCTACTCCACTTCCTTCAAATTATCTAAAAGCTCTTGATTTTGTTGGAAAATATTTCCAAACACATATTGGTTCCATTTCGTGAGATTCACCTTTATAATTTTTAATTCTTTAACAACTTGGAATATTTTAGTTCCATACATATCTATGTTCCACCAATCTCTTATCATGTCCTTTATTTGAGGATGCTTTAGCCACATCATCTTGAATCAAAAATAAAATATTTTTTGTCCTTTTTTCCTTAAAATACTCTAAAAGAAGTAGGCTATGGTCAGAGGCAATTTTTGGTAAGGCTCTCAAGGAACAAAAGTGAAATTTTCCATACTAATCAGTAAAATCTACAACTCTGTCAATCCTTTATTGGATGAGACCCCTTCATATTGTTCAGTTCAACCAAGTGAACTTAGCCCCCTACAGATCCACATCTATTAAGATAAAAGAAAAATACTTACTTAAATCCTCCATATTGTTTATAAATTCAACTATTCCTTCTTGCCTCTCATTTAGTAGAAGAGTAGTGTTGAAGTCTCTTGATATCATCCAAGAAACACTAATTGAAGCACCAAATCTCTCTAAATCATCCCAAAGCCTTATCCTATCCACTTAAGAATTAGGGGCATACACATTTATAGCTAACCAGAAAAAATCAATCAATTTACATTAAAAAGGACCAAAATAAATATTTCATTCTATTGCACACACTCCTTTCTAGGCTATTTGGGTTCTAGAGAGTCCATAAACCCCTAGAATCACCTCTAGCTTTCCACTTTATTCCATACCTAATTTTTAATCTTGTCTAAATTTCCTTCTCCAATTTTTGTTTCTTGAAGTAAAAAAACATCTATCCCAAACATTTTTCTAATATTCCTAACTATGTTGTGCTTGTTCAGGGTGTTTAGTCCCCAAATATTCCATGAAATAGCTCTCATTTCCTATATTTTGTGGGAGCTTTCTTCCCACTCAGTTTCAACATCTATTGAGTTTCATTTACTATATATTGAGTTGCTTTCTTGTTCCTTGTATCTATCATTTGGATCTTCTAGTCTTTATCACACTATCCATATCTATGATTTTTCATGTATTTCTTATCAATCTCATCGCACCGATTTATTCTATGGAAGAATTTTTTTTCCCTTTAACACCCTTGGTATTTTTCTACTGTTAAAATTTTGGTTCTCCAAAGCTTTACCTCTTCTTAACTTCCTTTTAAATGCCACCGCTTTGAAGTCTTCTCCCTCTTCCAAAGACAACCATAGTTCCTCTTGTTTGGGGTTATGTTCTCAGCTTTGTTTCTTCAACCTCTCCTTCCTTTGTAGGATTTTCTTTAACTACTTCCTCTTCTTCTGATTCTGGGTCTAAATCTTTATTCAATAGATCTAGTTAATTCTCCTCCTAAGCCTATAAATTACATTATCCAATCCTTTGTCAACTTCTTTGAACTCCTCCATAGCTAATTTTCTCATGATCTCCTCCTCCATACCTTGCAAGGTCTAGAATTTATTGGTTTCTAGGTTATTTTTCTTCAATACTTTAGTTTTCTTTGTCAAAAAAATTGTGTCTCAGTTCTTTCTCTTTGTTTTTCTAGATCTGCACCTTTTCTTTTTTCTTGGGTTGTTTTCTTTTTGGGTAGTGAGCTATAATATTCCTTATTGTCTTACATCTGAAATAAACTATCATTGATAATTCATATTTTATTGGTTGATGATGAGTTATAAAAATAGGTTATATTTAGTAGTCATTTAGCCTTATTTTCATACCCAAACTAAGTATTACTAAAAACATGATGGACATCTTTACTAGTTTTTGCTTAAATAGGATATTTTCACTTGAATGCTTAATAAAATAGATGTAGTGGATAAATGTGATGATTGCTACTATCATTTTCTATATTTCTATATGTTTTGTTGCTTTGTAGTGTTGTTTTATACACAGGTCATATTTCATTACTACAAAAGGATTTCAAACCATAGGTTTGTTCTAGAAAATCAAAAAACCCCTGAAAATATGGTTTTCCACAAAATTAGTCTAGGAGCATAGGGTGAATTTTCTTGAAAAATAGGAGTTGAAACCTCCTATATTTTGGGGAAATATTACTAAAATTATGGAGCTACCCAAAGTGAATAAATGCAGTATAAAATGATGTCACCTATAAAAAAGTAGCAGTTACAGTAAACAAAATTTATTTTGATAGTATGATAGCTAGGATAGGTAGGTAGTAGTTAGGAATTATTTTGGATAGCTCACACATTTTTTTGGGCATTCACAACTAGAAAGGGATGTTTGTTTCCCTTTTTTTTAGCAAATAAAGTGTGATTTCATTTTCAAAAATAGGTTGTAACAAGAGTCTTTAATTTTGCAACTGATTTCTAAATCATATCTCATAATATGTTAATTTTGTTGCATAATAAGATGCTTGGGATGTTCTAAATACCAAGTCAGGCATTAGTTTTTAGGTTAAATAAAATATAAGGAAGTTTCTTTATAGTATTCACATTCTGGTTTTTGTATGGAAAACCTATAATAGTCATTTTCAACAATGAATAGAACTTCAATTTTGAAGGAATAAAAGCTATTTTCTTGCACATTTAGTGTCTTTAATATTTATGTTATCATATGCAATTTATTTTGGTGTCTTGATGTAATATTTAGACCTATAAAATGAAGGGTTTTATGTTTTTACAGGTTTAGCAAGGGCCCACTAAACATGGATAGTCATAAACACTCTCTCCTATTAGTTGTAGGATAAAAATAGGTAGATAATATTTTGCTTTATGTTGAATGAATGGTTTTAAACTGTTAAATAGATTTGGTTTATTGTTTTTCCCAGTATTTGATTAGGAATAGCATGACTACAATCAATCTAGTTAGTTTTTAGAGTAGTTATAGGCCTATGTAGGTTTGCTTTTAAGTCTTTCCTACTTTATTCTTTCTTTATTACTACTTTCCTAGGAAGGAACCATTTAGTGAATGCAAGAGAAAGTATTGGCTTATACTAAGCAATGCATCTTTTAAATCAAACCTAGTTGATAATTTAAGTGGTTAGCACAAACTCATCACTTTTTGGTATCGTTGTCGAGGAAGGTGCACAAACAATATTGGATCTTGCAAGAGCTAAAGACTTTCCATGTTGAGTAATTGAAGGGGATTTTTATCTCACCCAAAGAAATAAGGAGTTCTCAAGAAAAGGTATCAAAAGTTAGGTTCTGAAGTAATTTCATTGCTTTAAATTTTATTGCTTTCTAGGAATCAATTTTACTGCTTTTTAGATTAAGTTCAATTCCTACAATTTTTCTATATTTTTGTTTCTGCTATTTTTTCTAATAGGGAGGAAAACAAATGAATGAGTCAACCACAAGATAAACATGAAAAATACATCTCTCAACAACTCCCCAAGCAAAATCTAGTAGGAATTGAGTAGCAAGAAGAGGATTCACAAAGCTAATAGACTATCATTTCGTCTACAATAGAGTCATAGTCCTCAAAAGGAGTAGATCAACCCTAATTTAACCAAGAAAGAGCTCATGTGATTATTGAAGAAATCACTCATACACTTGAAAAATAAGGACAAGTTGATATTTCTAAGGCTACAAGTGAATAAAGTGAAGGACAAGAAGAATAGAGGTCATCTAGTTCTAGTCCTTATACTACTCCAAGAAGACCTCACACTCAACTATTGTGGACTTTCTAGGATTTCCATATGGATGAAGATGAACCAAGATAGATACAAAGAACTTTCAAGTTCCCTATACACCTCCCAAGGGTAGAGGAATATAATTTTGGTAATGGGTCTATGAAGAATATCTCTCCATCAACCATATCCACTTTTAGAGAAGTGGCAACTGAATATCCTGACACATTTATTTTTGAGTTTGAAGTACTTTGTCAAACTTATAACTACACCACTGATGCACAAAAGTTGAAATTATTCCCAACCACTTTGAAATATGGTGCATTGCACTGATGCATGGGCCTAGGTAAAAATTTTATCACTACTTGTAAAGGTGAGAATAGAATGAAGGCAATTTTATGGAGAAATACTAAGACTATTGTCATGTGAAATATCGTAAGAGCAAACTTTTCAAGATGACTCAAAAAGAAGATGAAGGGCTTGAAGACTATATTGAAATATTTTAGTTTGTAATGAAGAGAGGTAACATTGAGTTGGGTGATGATTTATTGAGAACTATTTTTTTGAAAGGTTTAAGAGAGGAGACCATTGATATTCTAAATTTAATGGGAGGGAATAATTCTAATCTTCCTTTCCACTAAATTTTGGAGTTGTATACCGATTAATATCACACATGTCATATAATATGGCTCCTAGTCATCTTAGTAATTTGAGGTTGGTTGATAATCATAGGGCAGGAAAGAAACAAAAATATAAGACTTCGAACCAGAGCCACGTGGACTACCAGATAAATCTAGCCAGCAAGTTCACTTCTCCAAGGCTGATTGGCCAAGACGGGATGTGGTCCTAAAGCATGTCATATACAGAAGAAGGTAATTACCAAAGAATTATTAAGAGTAACTGTCAATACAAAGCTTGTGGGAGTTTTTTCAATACTCTGCTATGTGTGTCTACAGCTTTTTGTTTCTCCACTATTTTCAAGGAAGGGATCTATGTCTATTTTTTTTTGTAATTATGATGCAAGTGTGTTTTCTCGGGGTATACCTAAAATTTTGTATGGGAAGTTTCTTTTTTATAATAGGCTATGTGCCTTACCGGATGTAATGGCTTTGGTGGCATGTAGATTTTACATATATAGGATCCTTAGTAAGGACATGTTCATCAAAAGCCCTGGGTTGATTTTTGTAAAAGTTTTTGGGTCAACCTGTAAAACTCAGTATTAATGCTATAGTATCTTATATACCAAAACAAATCTCACACAAGGTCATACTTGCACAATAATAATCCAACTGGAATCGCTGGAGGAGTTACAAGAGTTGAAATCCATAATATGTTGGAAGACTTGAAAATAGATTTGTTGGGACCTTTTACCTCTTCCATGGGCATGCTAAAAAATAAACATGAGGTGGAAGTTGTCTATTTTCCTCGTTGCAAGAATAAGCATGCCTTATGTCACTATACTTTGGACAAGACCACTATTTGTAGCATTTATGATCAGCAACATTCAAAAAAGGACTGCCAATATTTACCTATAGTAAAAATAGTGTTAAAGGAACTAGATTTTCAAGACAAAGAAGATGTTTTCTTTGTTGCACAAAGGAGGCCATTTCAAGGAGACAACCAAGGATGATATTCAGGTATACCTAATCCATATTCTCATTCTAATTTTTAGCATTATAATAAAAATTGGTCAAATCCACAATGGTCTCAATGGTTTAATAATGTTCCACCCTAGTCACAACTTGATTGGTCCAATCAATATTATCCACAAGTTTTGAAAGGTCAGCAATGGTCATACCCAAAACAATATCATTCTAAACCACCATAATTTTGAGGGCAAGTTTCTCAAAAACATCACCAACAATTATTGTTACCTCCTCCACAAGGAAATAACAGTCATGCACCACCCAAACAACCTCCTCTTCCTACTCAACTAGTGTTAAACCCTAATAATAGACCTACCCAATAGTCAATCTATGAAGCTAAAGTTACTTATCTAGTCAATTTCTTATCTTGTAGTGAAATCTAGCTCATGTTAGGGATAATTTTACCTAATCTTGTACCTCCCATCATATTTAAGAAGGAAATGAACCCCAAACTATGGTAGAACCTACAATTCAATCCAAACCTGCAAGTATGATTGAGTCACCTGTAGAGGCTAAATTTGTAGAATATTCTAAAAATATAATAGAGGCTCTTTTTCCTCAATGATTCATGACTCAAAAAGAGTGACCCAAAATTTATTTTGATCTTATGGCTTAATTATGAAACATCAATGTAAAAATCCCACTCCTACAAGCCATAAATATGTTCTAATTTATGCTAAGACCATTAGAAAGTTATGTGTCAAGTGCCTAGGAAGGAAAAGAAAGGAATACAAGACCATAAATTTCATGGGTCAAATTTTTGATTTGATGGATGGAAAACTTCTCTTGCCAAAATACATGGATCTTGGGATACCTATTCTTACACTATGCATAGGCTAAACCATCCTTTAAAACGTGTTTCTTGATTTAGGTGCAGCAATTAATGTGATGACAAAGTACACCATGATTTTGTTAAAACTATAGGATCTAATACCTACCCTCACTATCTTACAATTAGCAAATAGGTCAATAGTGAAACCAAAAGGTATTCTAGATGATATTATGATCACAATTTCCTCTTGAGAGTATCCAGTAGATTTTGTAGTGTTAGAAACTAAAACATCACTTGGAGGACATCCTTTAATACTAGGTAGACCTTGGATGGCCAGAAAAATGCTTGTATTAGTTGCAAGATAGGAAGTATGACCCTTTTTATAGCATACATAACAAAAATCTAACACTATATCCACATGCAACCCCAAGTATTTATAATTAGCATCCATGGTTTGATGAACCAGATGATGAAGAAATAATTCAATCATTAGCCATGATAACTACCCAAAAGCATAATCTTAAGGAAGAAGTTTATGGTAATTATTTCACAAATGATACCACTTCTACCCCTGGACAACTTATGCCAGCAAAACCTAGTAGCTAAAAACTACCATGTATTCCACATTGTCCTCTCATTACTTGCCCTTCTCAAATTACATGAGACATTGCAACTTTTCATCAATTACTACCACATCGATGCCCTTTAAATCATTTCTTGAAGGATATCTTAGGCATAGATGCCAATAGTGAAACCTGCAAACAAATAGAAGTTTCTCTTGCAAAAACTTTGAATATCAATAGAAATTTGTAGCAATCCCAAGACCAACTTTTGGAACAATTATTAATATACAATCAGCAATATTTTTCTTGGGATTACAATGAAATTAAGGGAATAAATCCATATATTTACACACGTAGAATCTTCATAAATGATGAATGTGACCCAGTGAGACAACCTCAAAGAAGAGTCAACCCCACCTTGATAAAAGTGGTCAAGGAAGAAATTAAAAAATTCTTGGATATTGGTTTCATTTATCCCATCTTAAATAGTCAATGGGTTTCTTCATTTGTCATTGTACCTAATAATAATTAAAAATGGAGAGTCTATGTATATTATAGAGATATCAATAAGGCTACTAAGAAAGACTATTTTCCCTTGCCTTTTGTTGATCAAGTTCTTGACACTCTCACATGAAAGAAGTATTTTTACTCCTTATATGGTTTTAGTGGATACAACCAAATTAGGGTAGCTAAAGAGGATCAAGAAAATACTACCTTTACATGCCCTTGGGAAACATATGCATATCATGTATTACCTTTTGGGCTATGTAATACACCTGCTACCTTTCAAAGGATTTTTATTTCCATATTTTTTGACCTCATTCATGATTGTTTAGAAATATATATGGATGAATTTACTATCTATGATGATACCTTTCAAAAAACTCTAAATAAAATTAAATAGGTCCTTCAAAGATGCCAATAAATCCATCTCTCTCAGCCATGAAAAGTGCTATCTAATGATGACCATGGGAATTTTCTTAGGCCACTATATTTCTAAATATAGAATCAAGGTAGATCCAACCAAAATTCAGGTCATAAACTCTCTTCCATCATTGTCAATTAAAACAAATATTAGAATATTCTTAGGACATGCATGCTATTATAGAAGGTTCATTCAAGACTTCAACAAGATAGCTACTCCATTATTTCAACTATTGACTAAAGCTAACACATTTTATTGGAATTATGACTATCAACAAGCTTTTCAAAAACTTAAGATAAAGCTAACCACAACACAAATCCTGAGAGGACCAAATTGGGCTCTACCTTTCCATACTCATAGTGAGGCATCAAACCAAGCAATAGGTGCAATACTCACTCTAAATGAGGAAAAGAAACCCTATGCTATATATTATGCTAGCCAAAATTTAAATGAAGTAAAATTGAACTATACTACCACTGAGAAGGAGTTTCTTGTTGTTGTCTATGCCATAAACAAGTTTAAACATTACATCACTCGATATAATATTCTTTTCCATACTGACCATTCTGAAATTATCTTATGAATAAAGTTGTAGTAAGTGGTAGAATTGTTATATGGTTTTTACTTTTGTAAGAATTTGACATAACCATTTCAAATAAACCTGGTAAAATGAATGTAATAGTTGATCATATTTCTAGATTACATATGATAAATGATCTAGAACCTGTGCAGGATTCCTTTCTTGATAAGCATTTTTTTGTTATTTTAGTACACTCACCTTGGTATGTAGATATTGCTAACTATTTGGTGACAGGGAAAGTGCCATCTCACTTTTCACCATATAAAAAGTGAAATCTCATCCATGAAAGTGCTCCATACACTTGGTTAGATGGTATCTTGTTTAAATTCTATCTTGACCATGTAATTTAAAGGTGTGTGCAAGAATAAGATACTTCTGACATCTTGCGTGCAACTCATGATGAACCATGTGGAGGGCATAATGCTACCAAGAGAACCATATACAAGATCTTGCAAACAAGGTAATATTGGCCTACCAGGAACCAAGATGCAAAATTCTATATCTCTCAATGTGATCCATGTCAAAGAATGGCTAAACCAACTCCTTCAATAGAGATACCTCTACACCCTCAAGTTGTTTTAGAACCATTTGATAAGTGGAGGTTATACTTTGTTGGACCTATCAGCCCTACAAGTGAATTCAATGAACTCATTTTGATGTGAATGTATTATGTCACAAAATAGGTAAAAGTGAAGGCATTACAACATGCCCAAAAGGAAAAAGTTGTTGACTTCTTGTATGATAACATCTTTCAATATTTTGGAGTACCCAAGGATATTGTAATAGATCAAGTACCATAATTTATCTCTGATGTGATAGTTGCCTTTGTACAAAAATATCAAGTAAACCTTAGGAAATCTTCACCATACCATCCTCAATCCAATGGTCAGGTGGAGGTTACTAATAGGGAGCTTGAGAACATCTTAACAAAAATAGTTGCTACACATAGGGTAGATTGGGTGCATAGACTGAAGGAAGCAGTATGGGCTTACAATACTACTTAGAAATCAACAACAAGGCTCACACCATATGAAATGGTCTATGGAAAGATAGTTTTCATGCCAATTGAGTTTGAAATTTAGACCTTACACACTATGCTAAAGGCTAGAATTGATCTCACCACTACTTAACAAGAAATACTCTTGCAGTTGAATTCATTAGATGGAATTCATCATGATGCCCTTCAACATACTAAGTTACTACAAGCATAGTGAAAGCAATGGTATGATAGACATATCATTCCAAGTACTTTTCAAGTAGGTGATTGGACATTACTCTATGATTCTAAGTTTAAATATTTCAAAGGGAAGTTACATACAAGATGGTTGGATCCTTATGAAATTGAAGAAGCATATGGTAATGGTACAATCAAGCTAAAAACCATTGATGATGTCTCTCATGACTTACTTACCAATGGCCATTGATTGAAGTTGTATCACAAACCCCTATCCAAGTCAAATTTCCTCAAACAAGTCATTCAACAAGTGAAAATGCAGTTCATTTCTAACCTGCAACCCTCTGCTAGCACTTCATATTTCTCCTTCATAAGAATAAAAATAGCAAAAATTTTGAAAAATTTTAAAAAATCAATAAATCCTATGGTGAAAACCTTTACTGGAACTTTAGGGCCAAGGAGGAAGATGAAAATCATTTTTACTGGCTCTTCATCCTTGCAAAAATAATATCCATTTGTGAAAACCAACTTGTTAGCGCAAATGGACAGGTAATTTTTGAAAACCAGCTTGCTGGTAGAAATCGTCTACAAAAAAAGAGAGACAATAAGAAGAATTCCACTAGTTCAAACTATGTTTCATGATTCCATGTATATCCAATTTACAACTGAATATAGAAATCTTTACTATATTGGTGTCAAAACTCTACCAAAGCTCCAAAAATCATCTGTAAACAATGTATTATCATAGGTATTTATCTCATATTTTTCATTTTTGCTTTAAGTTTATTATATTTCACATTTTTAAATAGTTTTAGGGATAGGGAAGTTTTCACCAGGTATGTTTTAAGGACTCGCTCCAAGTCCACCGTGTTTTCAAGAATGTTTGATGTATATTTGTTTCAAGATAATCACCTATGTTTGGCCTTTCTAGATCTATGCTATGAAATATAAAGGACAATGTAAAAATATAGTATGTAAGAAGACAAGAGCTAACCTTAGAATGATTCTTTGTTTGAATTCTTTCTAACCCTAGGGTTTCAGGACAAAAAACCTTTAAGCAAGGGCTCAAGAGAAGATGCACAAACAATATTATCCCTAAGTGCACGTTATATGCTATTTTCCTTTTAATGCCTAGAATTCAATTAAATGTACTCTTTTAATATCAGATCTAGGGTTTTGTAATAGGAATAACAAACACCCAACAAACAAACTAAATACTAATTAGGGCACTTATCTTATCCAATGATCGATCCTTGCTTTTATTCCTTACCTAGCGATATCCAATAATTCTTGTTCCTATAAGATAACTTGGAAAACACTTTTAAAATATGATTAGCATTAGGAGGCCTACTTAGGCCACTATACAATAATGCTTGGAGGTGCAATAGTCAAGCCCCCTAGGTCCTTTTAGCTGACCTTTGAAAATAGAAGTAAATTTTGACCTTTGGAAGATGAACAAGCATAATAGAATATAGCTAAACAAAATGGTAAATTATAGCATAGAATACAGTAGTATGTCCTATGTGCAACCTAGAATGCAAATCTAGGGTTTGGGAACATAAATTTACCCATAAATGTGGTTTGGGAACCCCATAACAAGTAACCATGATTTTACAGACCGATGAAATCGTTCCCCATAGAGATCAGGTATGATTTCACAAAAGTTATGTGAAAAATAAAGTAATGATGCAAGAACTAAATTACGTCAGATAAAAAATCAAAGCATGCATGAAAAGATGTGAAAACACATGGTAGATAGCATAGAAGCAGATAGAAGGGTTAAGACCTCTAAATAGTCAATCTCTCCTTAGGGCTTCAACACTTATCCATCGAAGTCAACAACAACAATCAATAATCCAATGCAACAAAAAATAGATCACACTTCACAATTACGAGTTAGCTTGCTTGTAGAAGAAAACAATTCACTTGGAGAAGAAGTGTGTAAGAAGAAGAGAACATAGATCACATGTAAGAATCTCTTGAATACTTGATCACTTGGTGTCTTATTTCTTATTATTCTCAAGATGATTTCAAACCCTCTTTATATAGTAGATTTTAAAGTGGAATGGGTAGGATAAACCAATTAAAGTTGATTTCAAACATGCCAAATTTGGAAATTAGGGTTTCTTTAGAATAAAATCCTAAAATGCAAAATCGCACCCCATTGGGATCAACCATGATTTCTCACTATGCAAAATCATACCCCGTCACGGGCAACCACAATTTCACATACATATAGAGAAAAGCAAAAATAAGGAAAGAGATACCTAACCCTTTCCCTAAGCAAGTCTAAGGGTTCTCTCTGAAGGACTAAGGGAAAATTGCCTACTTGAGTGGGACAAATTTTGTGTCTACATTTTACCTCCTCTTTGATGCATTTATGACCTAATAAATGCATCAAAGAAATATGTAAATACTTACAAACAAAAGATAGCAAACGAAAAGGGGTGGTTGGATTAGAAGAAATGAGTGTTGCAAAAATGGTGTTATTCTAAAAAATTACTTATTTTACATGCAAATCGAGGTATTAGGGACACTAATACCTCTTAGACCAGAGTTCCTACTCGAGTTTCTTAAAGGAGGACCTATCCCTAATGAAACTAAAAATGACAAATGCAGAGGAAGACAAAGACAAAAAGAAGAAAAAATAGGACAACAACGAAAATGGAGATAAAAGTGAAAAAGGGGGTAAAACCCTAATTCATTTTTATCGTATGATAAGAGAAGAAATATCTCTGGAGTAAAATAGGATATGGTATTACCAGTGCATCGATTAGCATTCATGAGGGGTGAGGTCAACACGGAGGCAGAATGGGTAGAGGTAAGATCAAAAACCCTCCCAAACTTTTTCAAAATTTTCAATTTTTTTTTAGGTTTGGGTAATGTTTTGGCAAATCCAGTGGATTTTTCATGTATAACCTGAGCATGATTTCACGGACCAATCATGATTTTTCCCTGGTTCATAATGGTAAAATCATGCTCGAAAAAAATAACCAAGCATGATTTCGCAAAATCGCATCTTGTAAAGAGGGGGCATGATTTTGTGAAATCGTGCCTCACAAATATGGGGCACGATTTCACAGAGGTAAAATCATGATCCTAAAAAACCAAGTGTGATTTTTCCAAAGAGAAATAGAGAGAAAGAAAGATAAAATAATGGAAAGAGAGAAAAAGAGAGAAAAGAGGGAAAGAAAGCAAGCAAGCTATAACTCAAAATGTAAATGTTATTTAGTAATTAGTTTGAATTATTGATTATTGAAACTGATGAGATATTTTATTATGTTTTTTAATGCATTTGTGGGTATTCGAGATCCATGAGTAGAAATCAGGCTCCTTGGAGATAGAGCTGCATGAACTCGGGTTGGCAGAGTGATGTAAATTCACTGCAGGAGACCAACAATGGACTCCAAGGGTAAAATTGCAAGACAAGACATCATACAAAATACATTGGTAAAAGAAACCTGTAAATACTTCATTTCATTATCTGAATTCACACCCCACTTAAAATAGAGTCTCCCACTCCTTATACTCCCTAAAAAGAAAAACCCTAGCCTACACTACCTCTTACTATTTTTAGTCACTTTCTATTTTTAGAAACTCACTTGCTATTTTTAGTAAACCTAAAAATAGAGCTCGTATGGCATCCAAAATGGAATCATATACCCATTATTCAATAATACCTACTACCCCAAGATAGCAACCCCACTCTAGTTCTACACTAATAGTTATGATAACTTTTTAGTTGCAAAAAATGACAATTACATTAAAAGCTAATTTTGGGCCTCCTAGAGGCATTTTCTTGTGTGCAAATGCAAAGGGAAATTTTTCTTAAGTTCTCCATGCAATTATACATGTTCTAAAAAAATAACGGGGTAAAATGAACACTCAAAGCAAAATTGATGGCCTTGGCAAGGTGCATTATTCTCCTTTAGTTGAAAATGAGCTTAGCTCCTACGAGTTCTATTGACGAAATACCTCGAGCTTTTCAATGTCAAGCCTTTTTTGTTCCTCCTTGTAAATCCAAGTGTTATCATCCTGGGACAATCCTTCCCACTATACCAAGTATTTGCTATAGTTTCCATTGTGTGTGGTGATCACTTTCCTATCAAGGACCTACGCATTGTGTTCCTTCTTCTTGGGGATTTTCTTCTCCCAAGCTATGGTGATTGTCTCTTCAACAACTACAATATCGCCATGAAATTCATGCAAATCAAAGACATTAAAAATTGGTCAAATATCGAGGTCAACTGGAAATTCAACCTTATAAGCATTGTTGTTCATTTTTTGTACAATCCTACAATGGTCAATTTTCTTCATTTTTAATTTATTATATGACCCCTTGGGAAATAACTCCTTTCGAATGTGAACCATCACCATGTCCCAAACCTGGAATACTTGGACTTGCATGTGTACATCAACAGCCTTTTTGTACTTAGTATTACTATTCTACAACTTGTCTCTGACCTCTTCTTGTAATTGTTGTATATGTTCAACAAATGCTTCTGCATCATCACTAACATGCTCATGGATTGGTAATTCAACCAAATCTAGAACACCCTTGGGGTTTTGGCCATAAACAATTTGAAATGGTGATTTACCTGTTGAGTGGTTCACTGAGCTGTTATATGCAAATTATGCTTATGATAGGGCTAAATCCCATTATCGTGGCTTCTCAACAAATATGCACCTTAGAAGGTTGCCCAAGCTATGATTCACAATATCGGTTTGTATGTTAGTCTATGGATGATAAGCACTACTGAACTATAGCTTTGTGTTTAGTTTCTTCCACAATGTCCACCAAAAATGACTCAAGAACTTAACATCCCGATCTGAAGTGATGGTCTTTGGAACTCCATGCAGTCTCACCACTTCATCAAAAAAAGTACTCCAATCTTGGTTGCATCATTGGTTTTTTGGAAAGCAATAAAATTAGCCATCTTAAAAAACCTATCTACTGCAAAAAAAATGGAATCTTTACCTCATTGAGTATGGGGTAGTCCTAGCACAAAATCCATGCTCAGGTCAGTCCATGATCCTATGGAAACTGGTAATGGTGTATACAACCCTGTATTTTATACATAGCCTTTAGCCACTTGGAACACTCTACATCTGGACACAAATCGAATTACATCTCTCTTCAACCATGGCCAATTGCACTTTTCCTCCATAAGAGCAACTCTTTTATCTATGTAAAAGTGTATTTTTAGACCACCACTATGCAACTCACAGATGATATTCTCTTGCATGGAACCAACAGGTATGCACAACTGTTTCCCTGTAAACAAATAGCCATCCTGCATAACATACTCAATAAATATTCAACCAACCTCACCCACAACTGGAGTTTTAAACTATTGTACAATACTTCCAAAATATGCATTAGATTCATACAAATCCTTAATCCCATAAAAGCCTACCACTACATTCTCCATGGTGGTTACCAGTAGTATTCTCGTACTTAATGCATTAGCAATCTTATTCTGCTTACCAAAATTGTGCTTCAACACAAATGAGTATTCTTGCAAAAAGAAGACCCACTTGGCATGTCTACTATTTAATTTCTTTTGAGAATTTATATACCTTAAGGCTTCATGGTCAGTGTACAGCATAAACTCCTTGGATAACAACTAATGTCACCAATACCTCAGCGTTTGCATAATTGCATAAAATTCTACATCATAAGTGGAGTAATTCTTTCTTACCTCATTCAATTTTTTACTAAAAATACAATTGGCCACCCCTCTTGGCTTAGCACAGTTCCAATCCCCACATGTGAAGCATCATAGTTAATTTCAAATATTTTGCTAAAATTAGGTAATACTAGCACAGGTGCTTCTAAAACCTTCTTCTTCAAGAGTTCAAAACTTTGAGTTGCTGCTTTTTTCCATACAAAGTTTTTCCCCTTCGTACACTCTGTTATGGGTGCAAGAATGTTGCTAAAGTTTCTAATCAACTTCCTATAAAAAGTTTGCAAACCATGGAAAATTCTCACCTATGTTACATTCCTTGGAATAGGCCATTCAATAATTACCTTCACCTTTTCTTCATCCATATTCAAGCCCATCCTTGTAAATTACAAAGCCCAAGAACACTAAAATTTCTTGAAGAAATCTACACTTCTTAAAATTAGCATACAGTTTCTCTTTCCGTAATAACTCTAACACCAACCTCACAAGGTGCAAGTGCTCTTCTTCAATTTTACTAAAAATCAAGATATCATCAAAATAGACAACCCCAAACTTACCAAAGTATTCTCGCAGCACTCGATTCATCAATTGCATAAAGGTATTGGGCGCATTTGACAACACAAATGGCATCACCATCCACTCGTACAACCCATATCAAGTTTTGAAAGCAGTATTCGACTCATCCCCATCTCTAATATTAATTTGATAATAACCACTCCATAGATCAATCTTGTTGAAGTAGTTAGCCCCTACTAAGACATCCATCATATCATCCACTCTAGGTATTGGGAACTTGTACCTAATAGTAATTTTATTTATGGATCTACTATCTACACACATCCGCCATGAGCCATCCTTCTTTGGAGTTAACAGGGTGGGAGTTGCACAAGGACTCATGCTCTCCCTTACTAATCCTTTATGTATCAATTATGTCACTTGCTTATTCAAATTTGCATTCTGAGTTGGGCTCAATAGATAGGTTTCTTGGTTTGGAAGAACTGGCCCAGGAATTAAATCAATGTGATTTTGAATATCCCTCTTTGATGGTAACCCATTAGGTAACTCATTTGGTATGACATCAGCATACTCCTTCAAAAACTTGGATGTTGATAGTGGTATAGAAACCTCATTTGCCTATATATTCTTTGTCATTAGTGTATAGCACCAACCAGATTCTTGTACCTCTATGATAAACTCCTTTGTAATCAGCAAACTCTCACTTTGTCCTTCTTCTTGAAGAGGCAACAATACTACCTTGGCACCATCCTTCCAAAAGGTGTATGTATTTTGACCCCCATCATGGATGATCTTCCTATCATACTGCCAAGGCCTCCCCAATAGTATGTGATAGGCATCCATTGAAATCATGTCACACCAAACTTCATCTTTATAAGTATTCCCAATTGAGAATTTTACTAAACATATCTTATCAATAGTCGCCTAATTTCTTTTCTTGATCCATGAAATGTGATAGGGGCATGGGTGCTTCTCACATTTTAGATTTATTTTATCTACCATTACATTAGATACCATATTATTACAACTACCACCATCAATGATTACTTTGCATACCTTTCCTCCCAATGTGTATCTCATGCAAAAGATATTTGTTCATAGCCAGGACTCACCACCCTCATCTGCTTGCATTTTTGTCTCCTTTGGAGCAATCAACGTTCTCTTTATCATGAGATTCTCACCCACATATATAGTAACTTATATCTTAACTTCATCCTCTTCCTCAACTAGGTTGACTCTAGCCTATCCTCCCTGATTTCTCTCTTCAGTATCATAGTGGTTGCACTCAAATGCTCTATGATCTTCCTCACCATATCTAAAATAGGTATATATTTTCCATGATCCATTCCTAGCTCGATATCCCCCATTACCTTGATCTCCCTTATTTCCTCTTCTTCTTTGGTAGGTACCATGACATTGCTCTGTCTATTCCTATTTCTCTATATTTGAGGATTCTCCCTTTGATGAGATAGATTCACCATACCCTGAATTTGGAGAAGATGCCAATCCCTTCTTTCCTCTTCTGTAATTACTTCTCTTATGCTTTTCTTCAGCCCTTAAGGCTATCTAATATGCATCTTCTATGGTAAGGGTATGATGCATACTCAACTTATCTTGAACAGCATAACTTAGGCCATTTACATACCTTGCATCCCTTTTATCTTTAGTCTCGTTATCCTCCACATGAATAGATAGCTTGTAGAACTCATTGGTGTAGTCCTCAATGCTTTGGTTCTTCTATAGGAGGTTATGAAATCTATAAAATAAAGTTTAGGAATATTATATAGGCACAAAATTTTCTTACAACTTCTTCTTCATCTTATCCCAAGCCTTGATCTTTTCTTTTCCTTTCCTCTATCATTTCATCTATAGATGATCCCACAAAATTAAAGCATACCCTTTCAACTTTGTGCATGCGAGTTTCACCTTCTTTTCCTCAACCAAATTAATCCATTCAAAATACTTATCCATACTATTTACCCAATCGATTAGCTCCTCTAGTTTTAACCCACCAGCATACTCAAAAATCTTGATATTGATTCCATCTCATCTTCCTTTAAGTCCTTCCAAGGCTTGGATTAGTCTTCTTTCAAAATATTATGGTTCTTATTCCATGTGATCCTCAGATCTGTCTTCCTCAACCATGGTCTCATTATCAGATCCTAGATCTGGGTCCACATTGGTGCGGACCTTCACCATGCGGTTAATCACACCAGTCAATTGTGTTATTTCTACATGCATATCCTCAATATGCTTATCTATTTGGGCATAGATACCTTACCCTCTCTCTCTTATATTCATCTTCTTTCCACTAGTGATATCTCACCCACTTTGATACCAATTCATGTAAATTCACTACAGGGGACCGACAATGGACTCTAAGTGTAAAATTGCAAGACAAGACATCATACAAAATACATTGGTAAAAGAAACCTGCAAATGCTTCCTTTCATTATCTGAATTCACACCCCACTTACAATAGATTCTCCCACTCCTTATACTTCCCAAAAATAAAAACCCTAGCCTACACTACCCCCTTACTATTTTTAGTCACTTTCTATTTTTAGCAACTCATTTTCTATTTTTAGTAACCCTAAAAATAGAGCTCATATGGCATCCAAAATAGAATCATGCACCCGTTATTAAATAATACCCACTACCCCAAGATAGCAACCCCACTCTAGTTCTACACTAATAGTTATGATAACTTTTTAGTTGCAAAAACTAACAATTACATTAAAAGCTAATTTTGGGTCTCCTAGAGGCATTTTCTTGCATGCAACAACAAAGGGTAATTTTTCTTAAGTTCTCCATGCAATTTTGCACATTATAAAAAAATAATGGGGCAAAATGGACACTTGAAGCAAAATTTATGGCCTTGAAAATGTGCATTCTAGAGAGAGACACACTAGGATCAATGGGGCTAGACCACCTAGCGAGGATACCTCTGGTGGAGGTAGACAGGGTACTACTGACAACACTAGAAGAGAGGTGGTACCCAAAGTCATCGACCTTTCGACTACCCATGGGAGAGATGACCGTCACACTAGAGGATGTGTGGTGCATCTTGCACATCCCCATCAAGGAGAGAGCAATTTATAGAGTGCGAGGGTGTTCAGTGACCTTGCAGTGACTATCAGTAGGGTGGATCCACTAGGTTCAAGAGAGCACAGTAGTCATATATGACCTGGTGGGTTGGTATAGGGTGAACCCATTGATGACTATGCTCTACAATGTGGTGGTGGGCATGTTGATGTGTCATACCAATAGGTGACATCTACCATGGATGATTGTGGATGTAGTAGTAGACATGTGATACTAGGGAGTGTGGTTCGCATGGGGTTCATATGTGTTGGTCCGCTTGTATAGGATGTTGTACAATATCATGTACAAGTGATATACAAGGATTGTGTGTATGACATTGCTCTATGTATTGAGCTAGGAGCACACAAAGGTGTGGAGATCAAATGCATCGCCAGGACCCTTACCTAGTTTAGAGCAACCAAGTACATATAGATGGTCTAGATCCTTTGAGCAAATCATGAGGACATATGCTAGGAACCTACCACTAGTGAGGTGGGTAGTAGATGAGTTGAGGGAGGCCTAGATTATATGGTAACCCTATCATCTACACCCAAGATGATCTGAGGATAGGGAGGAGCTATCTAGGGTCAGGAGGATTATATGGTTGACCATGGAGAGAGAGGAGTCAGAGGTATTTCATTTTGATAGAGTTCAAAGGCAATTGAGGATTTTTCAAGGGATCCTATACTTGGGATACTACTGGTACCAGAGGATGTATCGTGACCTATAAGGGGTTTGGAGTGATCCTGATTTGGCTAGGTGGGTATAGGAGTATTTGGGTGATCTTCCTTAAATATATTCGAGGGTGGATGATGCAGGAGGGGCCTTTGGATATTGAAGATGGTATAAAGGAGTTATACCTCAAAGGGTCTTCCCACAAGTATCGATATATAGGCACCAGGTGATGGACTCGAGCATGCAGTAAGCATTCTAAGAGGTAGCTTGTAGGAACATAGAGAGGGAGCAATAGGGCCATGTGGCCCTAAGATAGAGATAGGCATAGGTTTGGATTGATCTAGTGATGGAAACCACTAGTTCTACAAGGACCATGGAGGTAGGGGTATCTACAGTTGCCTGCACATATTCCAAAGTACTACCACATAGAGGATCAAGAGAGACCTCTACATTTTTAGTAGTCAATCTAGGCTAAGCCTTAGGTTGAGGGGACATGAGGGAGGGGGTATATGTGCTACGAGCACAGGTGGTGACTCTATAGAGATAGGTGGACCTACTTGAGAAGGATAGATATAAGAGGATCGAGGGGCTATAGAGTACTCTAAGCACTGTAGAGGTGGAGAGGGATGCATCTCAAGTAGAGGCTAATTGTCTCTAAGAGGAGGTGATCCATATAAACATAGAGCATTAAAGAGCTTGGGTAGAGAGGATGGCTATTATTGGGAGTATCCAGGCTAGTGACAGTATCCACCTTCTATAGGTAGAACTATGGAGGACAAGGGAGATGTTGGAGATGTTCATTGAGTGGGTTACCTTTTATGAGGCCATGTACTACCAGGTGGTACCAAAGGGGTTGAGGGTGGTACTCCCTCCATCCCTACAATTAGCTAGTAGGTCATGATCTCGATCATAGATAGTCTCAGCCTCATCATCCATGGGTATGAGGTTGCCTGGACCACCTCCTTCGAGTGGAGCAGAGGAGATGTGATCTCAGAGCTAGGGCTAGGGATTGGGATGACATACTAGTTTTGATTGTGGTATGCATCCCTAGGGATTGGTTGAGTGTACCAGGACTGGATTGTGGTACACCAACCAAACACTTATGTATCTCTCTTTTACTGAGTAATACTAAGTTGCTTTCTTTTATGTGTGTGCATGTGATATAAATTGATTAAGTGTTATATATTTTTGTTTATATATTTACAATGTTTTATGCATGAAAAACTACCTAATGTAAAAACTATATGAAATGCATGGATGATATGGATGTGAAAATGGAAGAAGAAGAAACACAAGAAAGAAGGGAATAAGGAAGAAGAAGAAGAATCAAAGGTCAACCATTGAGAAATAGAGAAGAGCAAGTGAAACATAGTATTTGAATCAGCATAGATCATGGTAGATCAGTGTGACCAAACACTATGAATTAAATCATAAATAGGGAGCTAAACCCGCTATGGGTGTAGTACTCACCATGAGTGATGTAGTGTTGGATTCTGACCCGCTATGGGTGGTTGCTCACTAATTGATTGCTATGGGGTGATTACCCACTAGGATGTATGTGGAGGCCTACTAAAATAGCCAAGGAGCTTATCCTATAATGGGGTGTTGAGCCCATTGAGTCAAAAGGGAGTATAACCCAATAGGGGATCATATCCAATAATATACCCACTAGGATGTACATTATCCTATGTGGGGTGCAATATATGTAGATGAGAATTAGTAGGCGAGTGCTACCCATGATAGGGGTATGAGAGATACAACCATGAAAACACTTTGTGAGTGTGTGCAAATTCTTAGAAGAAGAAAACAATCGAAAATATAAGGAAAATATATATATATATATCCTTGTCTAAGCAAAAAGACAAAGAAAATCTCAAGAAGAAAAATGTGACAAGGACATATTGACAAACTATCATCCTTGACCTAAGAAAATGATGAACATGAACAATACTTTCAAGATCAAGGAAGAGTAAAAGAACAAAGGAAGAAAGAAGAAGAAGCAAGAAAGAAGTTGGAGAAGAATCCCTAGGTGGGGATTTTTCTAGGCATCAAAACCCTAGTGAAATTGCAATGCATGTGAGCTATGACCTAACTAGGTATCATCACATGCCATTGTTGCAAGATCCCCAAAAATCTATATGATCAAGCAGTCATGAACAAGCAATCATGCAAAATATGATACTCAAACATGCAGGTTGTGTTAAATGTTAGGAAACTCATGTAGAAAAATGATAGGCAATAATGCAATATATGAACAAGCAGATGGATGCAACGAAAATGCAAATGCATAGCTAAATGATGATTGATTGATTTGATGTGATTTTTTTATTTAATTTAAGCAAGCAGGATGATAGTCGACACAAAGTATGAATGTGTCTCCTATCTTGACAAAAATAATAGGTGTACCATGGACTATTTCATCAAAGAAATCTCTAAAAGGTAAGCCATATCGATGATTAGAATCATGGAGAGGCTCCTTCGTAGCTTTTTCTTTGATAACCATAGCATGATAATCAATACATTCTCGAACACAACCATTATTTTTAACATAAGGGAGAGCAATTCCTATCTTTGCAAGATCCCTATAGGATAGTGAAGTAGGATCCTTATCTGAAATAGAAATCTTACCTTTGGGACACACAAAATCAATCATATTACAAAACAAGATCTTATAATAATAAGGGGGACCATCATCCTCGTCATCCACTCCTGAATTTTGATAATCCATGTATTCAACATAAGTCATAAGATGATCATCATCATCAAATGGTAAAGGTTGGTCTTTTCTAGGTATGAAACCTATGCCACATCTCCTAGGCTAGATCTCGACATCCAAGGGCTCTTGAATACCTTTATATTGTGGTATCAAATCTTTACCTACATATCCCATACTAGATAGGATCTATTTAGGAAGTGGGTAGTCATTGGAAAGGTAACAATGAGCAAAATAATGCTCAACAAGAGAGGGGTTGCTACCACGTATATTTTCTTTGAAGGCAGTCCTTATAAATATAAAGGTACACATGCCAATGTGTACAACATCACCTTTCTTATGGGGTAAACCCATGGCTCTAGGTGAAGGTGGTAGCTTGGCAAGATCCAAAAGAGGCTCTTGAAGAAATTGATTATCATGATCCTGAGATGAGAAATTTATGAGATGTTCCTCACTCATGTTTAAATTTTGAAATTGCTCTGATATCTAAAATGAGGAACATGGAGAAACCATTGAAGAAATAGAAGGACAAAGGTTGAACTCAGATTGAGCTCACTCTACATTTGAGAAAAACTCAAATGGTTGAGGGTCACCCGGAATGGTGATAACTTGTTCTTTAAACTTGAATTTCAAACATTGATGAAGAGTAGAAGGGATGACCTTCATTGCATGGATCCAAGGATGTCCAAGAAGAAGATTAAAATATGTAGGATAAGGTACCACATAAAACAAAGTATCCAATATTTTAGGCCCAACCTTAAGGGGAAGAGATATGGTGTCGCAAGCCTCTTGGGACTCATTGTTGAAAGCTTTGATGATAATATCGAATTTAGTTAAATATTCCTCTTTTAATCCAAATTTTTGAAAGAATTGATATGTACACAAATTGAGGGAAGAACCATTATCAATCAAGATTCACTTGATAAAGGTATCCCCAACAAGTGTTGTGATGTAAAGTGAAGAGTCTTCTTGTAGGTTTGAGGAAGGCTTATCATCATCCGAGAATGAGATGTGATGTATCCCAAGAGATCCTATGACATCAACTATAGCACTAGGGGAAATATCTGGAGGAACAAATTGTTGTCTTAGAAATTCCATAAAAGCATCTCTATGGTTGGGAGAAGTTTGCAAAAGTTCTAAAATGGAAATTTTAGCTAGAGTATTGGCCAACTATTTTTGGATATCAAATGAAACTCTAGGTTGTGGTTTCAATACTAAATGTGGAGTCCCTATCTCTAAAACCTTTTTTTGATTATTCTTTGAAACTAAAGTGGATTGTAATGTAGAATTCTATCCTTTCTAAGAATACTGAGTAGGCTAATTTTAAGCTTGTCTTCTTGTAGTTACCCCAACCATGCCAACCATATTACCATAGGGAGGAGGCTCATTCTAATGAGCCACCTGATTAGCTGCCTGTTGATTATGTTTTGGTAATGGATCCTTGAATATTCCCATATCTTGATTTATTGTTGAAGCTTGCTGAGTAAGAGCTTGATTATTTGATGATTGAGAGCTCCCTATATCAATACGTCCTACATCAATCAAATCTTGAACCACATGTTTCAACTTCTTACAAGAATTTGTCCAATGTCCTTCCACTCTATGATATGCACAATGTTGACCTACCTTGTACCAATTAGTTGTAGTATCTGGTTACCTTATGGGAGGTAACTCAATTGCATTGGCTTCTAATAATTGTTTCAAAACTACTTCCATAGACATATTAAGCTTTGTGAAATTCCTTTGTGGAGGTTTTTGAAGTATTATCTTTTGTAGGTTGTTAACAATATTATTAATAGGTCTACTATCTGCTGCACCATCACCTCCTGTATGCTTACTCTTGTGTTGAGACTTAGTAGGTTTATCTTCTTTAACCTTGAGCTGGCCTCTTTGGATAAGAGCTTGTTCTACTTTTCTAGCTAACTCAATTGCTTGATCAAAGGATGTAATAGTAGTAGTTTCTAGTGCATAAGATAATTGCTCTTGCAAACTTCCAATAAATATCTCAAGCATATCCTTAGGAGGTAAAGTATATCTCAAGTGTCCAACTAGACTTCTCCAATGAGCCAAGAATTCTGAAAAACTTTCTTCTTTACCTTGTTTCAAACTATAGACATCTTTCATTGTTACTTCTTTCTCAATATAGGCACCAAACTATTGAACAAATAATTTTGTTGTTTCTTCAAAATTTCTCAATGAATAATTAGGTAATCGATAGTACCACTCTAATGCCATGCCACCAAGACTCTTAGGGAATGTTTTTAGTAACATGTCATCATATATGAGATCATGGCATGTTGTCCTAAATATTCTTAGATGCTCTATTGGATCTTTTGTCCCTTTATATATAGGTAAAATTGGCATAGAAAAATGCTTAGGATAAGGCCTTGCAACAACAATAGGATCCAATGGCTGATTACACATTTCCTTATAACTATAAGTGAAACTTGAAGGTTGAATCATCTCAACTTTTGAAACCAACTGCTTTACCATATTTGTTAAATTCTGCACTTCTGGATTACTGTTATGCAATGTCCCCAGATTCCCTAAAGGAGGGATATAGGTGTGTTGTGGAGCAAGTGCTTGGCTTAGGTTGGATGCATGGACACTATTATTATATGTGTTACCTTGTGAAAAGGGATAGCCAAAATTTGGTGGAATAAAAGAAAAAGTGTTGAGATTAGAATATTGAGGAGGAAATTGAAAATAATTTTGAGTGACACTACTAATTGGAGGAACTTGTAAATTCCTACCAATATTGGTGGTCATAGTAGTGGCATCAGTTGCTTGGTTTCTCAAATTATCAAGATGCAAAGATTTGGACAAGGGGTTATTTTGATCAAGCCCAAGAGAGCTTACTAGAGGAGGAAGTAGTGGAGTCTCACCTCTTTCAAGATGAGCCTCCCGTTCCATAACTTCTAGTATCTTATCTTTATTAGCTTTCATAAAACCCCAAATATGCTCAAATGATGAAAAGATGAACCCACCATTGGGTCCTTCATAAGGATCAAAACTCATCTCAGTTTCAATATTATCTTGTTCTTCTAGATCTATGTTAGGATCCTCTCTATCAATTCTAGAGGAACATAATCGGATTCAAGATGCTTCCACTGACTTCTAAGGAAGGGAGCCATTAGAAGAAGTGAAAGGATAGAAGAGAATACTAACAACAAGCACACAAATAAAGATTCTTAAATATGTTATTAATGTTCTAAAACCAAACAAATAAATTAATGATCTTGTTTAAGGTTTTAAAATAAAAGGAGGTGTTCACATCAGGTTCACCAAAGATGTAGAGGGGAAAAATTGCCCTACCGCATACGATTCTTGGCTGGATCCGTAAGAGAAAGCCAAGGTGACCATGGGGTATGTTGTTCTCTACACTCAATGTAAAATAGGGGGGAAGGGTTCACTAGGAATGGTTTAAGGACTCGCTCCAAGTCCATTGGGTTTTCAAGAATGTTTGATGTATTCATTTCAAGATAATCACCTATGTTTGGCATTTCTAGATCTATGCTATGAAAGATAAAGGACAATGCAAAAATATAGTATGCAAGAAGACAAGAGCTAACCCTAGAATGATTCTTTGTTTGAATGCTTTCTAACCCTAGGGTTTCAAGATAGAAAACCTTCAAGCAAGGGCTCAAGAGAAGATGCACAAACAATATTAACCCTAAGTGCACACTATATGCTATTTTCCTTTCAATGCCTAGAATTCAATTAAATGTACTCTTTTAAGATTGGATCTAGGTTTTTGTAACAAGAATAATAAACATCCAACAAATAACCTAAAGACTAATTAGGGCACTTATCTTATCTAGTGGTTGATCCTTGCTTTTATCCCTTATCCAGTGATATCCAATAATTCATGTTCTTGCAAGATAACTTGGAAAACACTTTGAAAATATGATTAGTATTAGGGGGCCTACTTAGGCCACTGTACAATAATGCTTGGAGGTGCAGCAGTCAAGCCCCCTAGGTCCTTTTAGCTGACCTTTGAAAATAGAAGCGAAAGTTGACCTTTGGAAGATGAACAAGCATAATAGAATATAGTAGAATAGAATGGTAAATTATATAATAGAATACAACAATGTATCCTATGTGTAGCCTAGAATGTAGATATAGAGTTTGGGAACATCAATTTACCCCATACATGGTCTGGATAAAATCACACCTCGTAATAGGCGATCACGATTTCGTAGACCAACGAAATCATGCCCATAGATATCGAGCATGATTTCATAGAAACTATACAAAAAATAAAGTAATGATGCAAGAACTCAACTACGTCATACATAAAATAAAAGCATGCATAAAAAGATGTGAAAAACCTAGTAGATAGTGTAGAAGCATACATATGGGTTAATACCTATGAATAGTCGATCTCTCCTTGAGGCTTCAACACTTGTCCACCAAAGTCAACAATAGCAATAAATAATTGAAGCATACAAATTGGTTAAGACCTATGAATAGTCGGTCTCTTCTTGAGGCTCCAACACTTGTCCATCAAAGTCAAAAATAGTAATCAATAATCCAATACAATAGAAAATAAATTGCACTTCACAATTGTGGGTTAGCTAGGTCCAAGGTGTAGACCAATTGGTTCATCCAAACCCCATAAGGGGGCGGACGTCCAAGGTTCAAATCTCGAGCCTCATCGGACTAAACGCTTGTCCCTTTCCTGGTGCTTTCAGCGGCGTAAAAGGTTTAAAATGATTGTGGCATGGTGGTTATAGGGTCGGACTACATGAATATATGTGTGGCAGCTTCTGGGGTAGATAGCATAGAATACTGTGGTGGCCATAAAATCTGGACAGCCTACCCGGATTCATGGCGGCTACCGATTCCACCATGTAAATTAAAAAAAAAAAAACAATTGTGGGTTAGCTTACTAAAAATATGCAAAAAATCTAGTAGATAGTGTAGAAGCATACAAAAGGGTTAAGACCTATGAAAATTCAAATATCTCCTTGAGGCTTCAACACTTGTCCACCAAATTCAACAACAACAATCAATAATCCAATACAGTAGAAAACAAATCACACTTCATAATTACGAGTTAGCTTACTTGCAAAAGAAAATAATTCACTTGGAGAAGAAGTGCACAAGAAGAGAGCATAGATCACATGTAAGAATCGCTTGAATACTTAATCATACGATGTATTATTTCTTATTATTATTAATATGATTTCAAAACCTCCTTATATAGTGGATTTAAAAGTGTAATGGGTAGGAATAACCAAGGAAAGCCGATTCCAAACATGCCAACTTCAAAATATTAGGTTTTCTTTGGAAGAAAAATGTAAAATACCAAACCACACCCCAATGGGGCCGACTGCAATTTCACATTATGCAAAATCATAACCCATCAAGGGCAATCATGATTTTTCATAAAGAGAGAAAAAATTAAAAATAAGGGAAGAGAGACCTAGCCCTTGCCCTATGTAAGTTTAAGGGGTCTCTCTAAAGGACTAGGAAAAATTGCCTACTTAAGTGGGTCAATTTTTTTGTTTCTACAGTTCCATTCCACTTTTTCCATCATATCTACAATGCCTTGTATATCTTACTCTTCCCCAAGGATGTGGAAGTATTTTTAGTTAGGGGGGTGGCCATACAATATTATTTTCAGAATTTATTTTTAAGTTGATAGAGTACTACAAAAGGATCTATGGTGAGACAATGGATGATGCTAGAAGTCACCTTAATAGTCAAAATATATTGATTTTTTTTCATAAAAATAATGTTTAGTCACTATGTTGTTAGAGTATATTAAATCATTTAGGTCATGTAAATGTATCCCTTTGGATACATAACTAGATTAGGAGCTTACCTTATATTAAAGTTAGGTAGTTACTTGAGGAAGAAGTAATAAATGCACAAGTGTCAATGTGCAAGTTGTAAATGTGCAAGGTGTACAGCTAGGTAGAGCGTTGGCCAAGGAGTCCATATTCCTATATAAAGGACCTCGTAGTAAGTGATAAATGATGAGAGTGTGCATTACTTATTACATGCACTGGTAGAGTTGGTTTCTATCTATTGTATCCAGTTCCTTATTTTTTATGAGTTTCATTAAAAGCATATTACATTATCTTTCTTAAACTACATTATCTTTCTGCATCTTGTTATTGCTATCTCCCATAGCATACCTCATCAAAAGCTAACAGTGGTATTATATCACATGGTAGATCAATAGAAATATGGAGATCCATGAGATAGATTGAAAGGAGAGAAGAAAATTTTAGTTGCAAAATTTTTGAGATCACATTTGGCTAGAGTCTTTCCACAGAGTTGCAAAAAAAACTTGTGAAGACAAGGACTCAACATTCATTCCACTAGATTAAAAAATAAACTAGTGAAGATTCATCATTGCTAGATTTATAATAATTATACTAATACTTTGTTGCAATAAAATGAGATTCATAGACAGTTGTGATGCTTCCTACAGAGAGCTAGGAATAATATCATCTTCAAAATCAATCCAACACCAAAAGCAACAACTAGAAGATTCTAGATTTGAAGGCCTATAAAAAGGTCCCATTGTTAGAGGTTGTAAACCAACAAGATTATTGAAGAATAAAAAGCCATAGAAGCCTTGTTGCAAATCTGAGAAGATAATCCAAAGAAGAGTCCTAGAATATTGGAGGTTGGTGATCTCCATAGAATATTGAAAACCTACACATTGTAGAAGAAAATTCCATAGAAGCCTTGATCTAGAAGAAAATGCCATAGAATCCTTGAACCAAAATAAGACTCCAAAGAATATCCCTAAAGAATATTGGAGATTGGAGATCTCCATTGAAGCCTGCAGATAGTAGATTAAAGACTTATTGCAGAAGAAGCAAAAGAAGATCCACATAAGGTCTCATTGAAGAACTTCAAATTTTAGAAGATTGAAGAAGGACTAGCAATGTCCTGTACCTAATTTCAGAATTAGCATATTTTAGAGATCCGATAGGAAGATCTCATTACCAACACCTCCATAGTATAAGGTTAAATGAAATGTCTCATTGATAATACCAAAGAAGCTGCAAGAGTGAAAACCTTGGAGAGGTCTCAAGGAGAAATAAGAAAAAGGCTTAGAGAGCCTTAGTGCAGGATTCATTGAAACCAGCAAAGGAGTTCATAGAAGAACTCATTTGAGAAATTCACTACCAAGGAGAAGCTCCTGATAGTGAAATATTTGGGAAAATAATCACCATCTAACAACAAGCCCAAAAGGAGAAGAATTTGGCAAGAAGTGCCAAATCCTAAAGAAAAATATTGAAGACCTCAAGATAGACAGATTCTTAAGAAGGAGACCAGGATCGAAGTTAGACTTTGACAAGGAGAAAAAAACTAGATATTGCTACCAAACTTGAGAGATTTTAATATTACCTTTCACAACTAAGAAGGCAACAACCAAGATAGCATTACTATTTGTAAAACTTTAGATATCCAAGTCACATCCTGAAGGAGAATTTGAAGTCATCTACTACAATTTCAAAGCAAGAAACTAGAAGGGTTCACGGCTACAAGCAACCACTATTCCATATAAGAGACTTGGTGAATCAACTCATCAAGATATTCATCATCAAAGGTAAGCAACTTAGGTATAAAATTTTCATTACTTGAACACTTATTCATATTACTACTTAACTTCATTGAGCACCTTATTAGAATTTGGAAGTTGCAAAATAGAAGGTTGTATTTTAAGTCTTTAAAATGAGTGCAAAAGATAGTTTCTATTAAAGGTTACTTGCACATTAAAATAGGAGTTGGATACATTTCGACGGAAATAAAATATCATCTTCCCATTATCTACTTTCTACCAAGAAGCCTATAGTATATTGCATAGATTATTGAAGAATTTTATAATTCTTTAAGAGTTAGTAGTGCATATTATAAAGTTTCTTAAGGAGTAATAAGGTGATTTGAGTTGCACTATATTAGGTTTCTCTTAAATATTATTAGAAGTGCACTAAATATTACAATAAAGGTTAGTGCAAAGATTAATATCTCTTGGGTTCATTGATATTAAGCTATCCAAGTGAAAAAAGTGAGATTCTAGTGTTATCTAGAAATAAAGGCAACAATACATTGCTCTCAAAATAATAGATCAAGTAACGGACATATCCAAAAATCCAAAAAGAAAATATTTGGATTATCTTACATAGAATCCTCAAGCTATACAATGAGGAGTAAATCTATCTACACAACATTGAATCTGTCAAATCAAATAAATAGCATCAAAATAGACAAGAAGCATACTAAGTTTTGGTGCAAAAATAATATCTATTATTGATACTAAATTGGAGCACCATCATACCTCAAAAAGAGGTCAGATATTATAGTGTTTTGAAGATACTATTACTGCAAAAATCCTACTTCTACTCTTAGTGAAACAAGAGAGGTAGAAGAGGAGAAAATCTAGGGTTCACAAGCATCAGGTTTCAGGTGTTCAAAACACCATTCAAATCATCCAAGCAACGCTCCAACCGAAGCAAATTTGTAGTCAAATCAAAGGCATTACAACCATTACAATTCCATCACAAAGCAAGGAAGAATATCAATTTGGAAATCTGCATATAATCCAAGGAAAAGCCATAAAAATCTACAAGGAAAGTCCATAAAAGTTACCTCATTCAAGCACCTAATAGCCAAGTAAAAGCCATAAAATTTTACAAGGAAAGGTTTTATCAAACTAGTTCACATACTCAAAACTAGGGATCCATAAGGAAGTCAACTTCAAAGGATTAGAAACTTTCAAATATAAATACATAAACAAGTGACCATATAATAGGAAATCCATAATGGTATGATCGCCTTAAAGTCTCAAATATTCATAATTTGAGAGAGCTAATTTCAGTAACCAAACCAACTGAAAGAAGAGAGAAGGTAGAATCCAAGTATGAGATAACAATTTCAAGACCTATTAATAAATATGCTCTAGATGTGTTTGGATTTACACAAGATGTTGTTGTTCAAAACAATACTAATGGATTTTCTGAGAAACAAATTGCAAGGAATGAAAAATAAAAATGGATCAATCATGATCCAAATTTACCTTCCATATTCATAAACAAGAATTGGAAAAAGGAAGTGATGAAGCAAAAATTTCTAGAAATAAAAACACAATATGATTCTAATAACGGAGGAAAAAAATAAAATTCTCATATAAGGATTTGATGGCTATGAGAAAGGTCAAGGGACTTATAATCTTGAAGCCAAAAATATTGAATTATACTAACCATTCATTTGATCAAGCATACAAGAAGGTAGAATATTGGAGCAAGGAGGAAAGATACATGAGATTTGAGAACAAATTTTAGACTAAACCAAACAAAGAAAATGAACCTAAACAAGATGAAGATACTCATCCAAATTTAGGAAAATAATACCATGAATAAATCAGAGGAGAAGAGCTCAAATTCTAGGACCAAGACAAAGATCCGAATTGAGCACTAAAGTATTCAATACCTAAATAATGTAATACAAGGGGATGTTGGATTATATTACATCATTTAGGTCATGTAAATGTACCCCTTTGGGTACATAACTAGAGTAGGATCTTACCTTAGAGTAAAGTTAGGTAGTTACTTGGGGAAGAAGTAATAAATGCACAAGTGTCAATGTGCAAGGTGTCCCCTTGTACAGTTAGGTAGAGTGTTGGCCAAGGAATCCATCTTCCTATATAAAGGGCCTCATAGTAAGTGATCAAGTATGAGAGTGTGCATTGCTTATTGCATGCACTAGTAGAGTAGGTTTCTATCTATTGTATTTAGTTCCTTATTTTCATGAGTTCCATTAATAGCATATTTCAATGTCTTTCTTGAACTTCATTATCTTTCTACATCTTGTGATTGCTATCTCCCATAGCATACTTCATCAAAATATAACATGTGTCAGCATATCTACTTTAATATAGTCAACATATGTTGTGACTTCTAGCCTAGTAAACATAAATTTGTATTTTAGTCCAGTCAGCAAAAAACCATGAATACAAATGATGAGTTGATAGAGGATACACTCCACACGGGTTGAAAGTCAAAATCGAGTAATATTCACAAGCTAAGGTAATTAAGAGCATGGAAAATGAACTCTAAGGTACATGATCTCATGCAACCTTGACAAATATAAGTTGGAAATTATAAGGGATTTTTATTAAGTATCATGGGTTGTTCGCATGATATATTGGGTGACATTAGCCATATCGAAGAATAATTATCCCATACTTTGATTCACATGTCAAATCATCATTATAATATGTGTAGGGATAAAGGTTTAAAAGACTCAAATATGTCACATGCATTATGTTTCCTTTCACATGTCATTTTTACCATTGTAAACTTCTAATAAACATGTGATTAGACGCATAAAATGGGTGCAAATTATTTCCATTGTCATCCTGCCCATCTATGATTATCCGGACTTCAATTTTCTAATGCACTGTCATTCTCCCATGGGGAAATAATCTTCCTCTATTATTTAAAATTGTCATGCATTCCCTATCTTTGCATAACTTTTTGAGAACATTTTGTGTCATAGCCAAGTTGAAAGAAATCCATTGAACATTTTGTGTCATAGCCAAGCTAAAAGTAACCTATTGCTGAGTTTATTTTAGCAACCTAGTGCACAATTTACGTTCTCTGCCAATAATTTAAAATTGACCTAGGTTTCCAATCCTCTCTTGTGATTTATTATGTCCATTACCATCTAAAATATTGCATTGCTTCATTTGAAATTTGAACTTGTCACTAGCCAACATGGTGGGTGCAGTGAAACACATGGAAGTTTTTAGTGTGGAAGCTTTGAAGTTATCTAGGAAGGTCACCAAAAAGCATTCTATCCCAAAATGGTGCTAGGCCATGCAAAAATATTTAGGGGCATGATATTGCTATGGCTTATGATTTTACCCAAAAATTATACCTAAGGAACATGGTGGCCCATCTCAGCCATGGAGTAACTGTGGAGGTGTCTACAGAAAACATCACAAATATTTTGGAGCTACAAAATAAAGGAAATAAATGGTACAGAACATCTAATATCAATATTATAGAAGTGGTGAAGCATTTGGGAATCTCAGTTAGGTTAAACAGAGCAGGAGATGGCACTATTAAAGGTATTTACTTAACTTCTCTTCCACCTATATGGCAAGATATAGTCATAGCTATAATATGGTTCTTTACTTTCGAATGATGTTTTACAATGATTTATGGGCATCACATTGAGTTCTTATTAGCCCTTAAAATTTTTGTAAACCTATAGTATCATATAAACCTACCCTATTACCTAAAATAGTCCATTAAAACTATGTCTAGGAAGGTGAAATATGGTTATGAACAGGCCATTTCTTACCCTGGGTTGATCAAACTCCTAATATTACACCAAATTCATAGTAGACCTAAGGTAACTTGGGAATATGGTTTCATCAAGCTATGTGTTTGACTTAGATGATGAGACATATCAGGCAAATGAGGAGGAAATATAAGAGGACACAATAGGGGTAAACAGCCAGGAAGAGGAAAATAAGACAAAAGGAGAAGTTGAGTCAGAAGAACAATCAAAAGGAGTAGCTAAAATAGACAATGAAGAGGTACAAAAAAGTGGAGATGAAGGTTCGAAAGAGGGAAAAAAGGTAGAAGAGAGTGATGAGGACTATGCTGCCCCATTAACCCCTCTATCACCTACACATTCAACACCTAAGGCTACCACTCCTTAAAAATTAGAAGAATCAAATAAGGAGGGCATCCATGAATATTTGACTATTAAGAAAGGTAAAGTGTAGGGTAGAAAGAAGGCCCTAGGTGTAAATGCACCTCCAAAAATAGCTTCCAAAACTAAATGTAATCCTAAATCTAAGATTCCAGTTACTGCATTATCTCCTCCCAAAACTAGGTTTTCACTTTGGAGACAGTCAGCCCTGGAAACTCTAAAGACTAAAGTTATTTTTATAGACATTGATTATACCAGTGAGGAAGAACCATAACCTCGTAGTAAGAAGGCAAATATGGGGGAATAGCAAAAGGAATAGGACACATCCAATACAGTCATGATGATACAACAACTTAAGGAGGAGTTGATAGAGCTAAAAAAGAAAACCAATGAAAAACTTGCAGACCTAGAAAATATGTTTATGGACTTGGAGGTAGTATAAACTCTATAGAATATGCACACTTAGGCTACACCGTATGATGAGAAAGAAGAAAATATTGTTGCAATTAAACTTGAAGTCCCCTTACCTGTTACCAAACCTACAATAGGTGGCAAGCAAAATAAAAAGAGTAAGGGAGTTATGGAGGAAAAACTACCAGAGAAGCAAGGAACAACTCCAAAATAGAAACAAGAAACACCTACAACTACAGATAAGGCCACAACATCAGGAATCAAAATGAGATCCAAAAATTACCAAAAATAATTATGCTCCAGGTGAATTGCAAGCCTTAAAATAGAAATGGGTCAAAATCCCAAGTGTAGGAAAGGATAGTCTCAAAACTGAGGGTAGTTCAGCAAAAAAAAAGTCTCCAGTGGAGAAATAGGTTTTGACTCTAGCACCTCCTCCAGCTACATCAACACCAACCACTTCAACCAAGACTATCAAGAAAACAGTCAAGAAAAAGAAGGATTAAATAATAGTGGTTGATAGGGTGAAATATTGCATGAGGACATGCAATTGACTCAGTTGGGGGAATGATGAGTTAGGAAAATAGGCTATATTTTTTAGTTTTTTAGCCTTATTTTCATACCCAAACTGAGTATTACTGAAAACATGATGGACATATTTACTAGTTTTTGCTTAAATGGGATGTTTTCACTTGAATGCTTAATGAAATAGATGTAGTGGATAAATATGATGATTGCTACTATCATTTGCTATATTTATATGTGTTTTGTTGCTTTGTAGTGTTTTTTTATACACAAGTCATATTTCATTACTACGGAAGATACTATAGAAGGATTTCTAGCGATATGTTTGTTCTAGAAAACCTGAAAAACCCTTAAAAATCTAGTTTTACATAAAATTAGTCTAGGAGCATAGGGTGAAGTTTCTTGGAAAATAGGAGTTGAAACCTCCTATATTTTAGGAAAATATTCCTAAATTATGGAGTTATCCAAAGTTTATAAATATAGCAAAAAAGGGTGTGTGACCTTTCAAAAAGTAGTAGTTATAGTAAAAAAAAATTGTTTTGACAGTAGTATGATATCTAGGATAGTTAGGTAGTAGTTAGGAATTATTTTGGATAGCTCATACCTTTTGTTGATAATTCAACTAGAAAGGAATGTTTTTTTCCCTTTTTGTTAGCAAATAAAGTGTGATTTTATTTTCAAAATAGGTTGGTAACAAGTGTCTTTAATTTTGCAATTGATTTCTAAATCAGATATCATAACTTATTGAGTCTATTGTATAATAAGATGTCTAGGATGTTATAAATACCATAGTAGGCATTATTTTTTATCTTAGAGCAAATATAATGAAGTTTATTTATAGTATTCACATTATATTTTTGTATGGAAAACCTGTAACAGTCGTTTCCAACAATCAACAGAACTTGGATTTGAAGGAATAAAAGCTATCTTCTTGCACATTTAGTGTCTTTAATATTTATGTTATAATTTAAAATTGATATTGGCGTCTTGGAGTAATATTTATACCTATAAAGGGAATTTTTTTATTCTATTATAGGTTTAGAAAGGGCCTATTAAACATGGACAATCATAAATACTCTCTTATGTTAGTTGTAGGATAAATATAGGTAGATAATATTTTTCTTTATGTTGAATGAGCGGTTGTCAGTTGTTAAATAGATTTGGCTTATTGTTTTTTCCAATATTTTATTAGGAATAGCATGACTGTAGTCAATCTAGTTAGTTGTTAGAGTAGTTACAAGCTTGTATAGGTTTTCTTTCAAGTCTTTCCTTTTTTATTACTGTTTTATTCTTGCTTTATTACTACTTTCCTAGGAAGGAACCATTTAGTGAATGCAAGAGAAAATATTCGATTATATTAAGCAATGCATATTTTAAATCAAGCATGGTTGATAATTTAAGTGGTTAGCACAAACTCATTAGCTGAATCCACACACCTGCATCTAAAATAAGTTTTATTAAGGGAGCTAATAGATGGGTCAAATCTACATTCACACAAAATCTAGCAAAAACCATTCTAGTTCTGGATTGAGTATCTAGGTTGAATGCTATTATTTTTCCTATGCCTTTAGTAATCCCTTCAATGACATATTCATCCTAGAACTTGATTGGAAGCCCTGGAATTCTAGCCCATAATGGTGCAATATTTATATTCTTAGTATTTGGTTCAAATCTTGGTTTCTATTTTTGAATATAGAGCCCTCATCTTCCAAAAAACCATGGGCCTTTCAATAGAGCCTCATTCATATCTTCCCTGCACATGTAGTTAAATAGTAAAAACCCTTTTTCCAATGCAACAATATTTAGGTTACCTTTGGGTTTCCACTTGTGGGACACCCATTTTCTAACTATATCTAGATCTAGCTTGACACCAATGAATTTTCCAACAAGGTCATTTTCTCTTTCTTTGGAGGTTTTACTCAGAATAATATTTGGAACCCTTAGAGTCAACACTTCCTCTATTTTCTTTGAATTTAGATAAAAAAATTCCTTGTTGGGGTTCACTACTCCCATAACCAGCTTTGCCCAGGTTTTATCTCTACCTAGATCTGGATGAAAATTCTCTCCCTAATTAACCTCAAGCTCTCTAACCTTATCCAAACAACCCTTAGTGGAGGCCATTATAAAACTAAGTTCTTTTTTGAATCACCAATAAATTTGATCTAAATATATTAAGGTCATTCTAAGAACCCCAACAACATCTTGTAGTTGAAACTATAGTTGTTGTACCTCTCAACAAAAACCCTACCATAGAATAGTATCTTGTCATTGATATTGTAGCCACTACAACCCTTAGTAGTAACCCTACCATAGAACAATATCATGTTGTCAAGACCAAAGACATCGTACCCCTTAGCTGGAACCCTACCATAGAATATAATCTTGTCACCAAGATCGTAGCCGCTGCACCCCTCACCAATAACCCTAAATTTTAATGTTTAATTTTTTTTATAAAAAGTATATTAATATTTTTACTAATTCTATATTTAAGTATATTTAAAAGTAGTTTATGTTTTTGTCTTAAATATATTTATTTTTTATTTTAAATTTTTTTTAATGTGGGGGATAATTTTTTTTCTAAAAAAATTTATTGTACTTAGGTCCCCTACCCTTGACAAATAACAACTCTTTCCTTTAGAGCTTGATATTTTACAATCTCAATTGAGTTTCTATAGATATATACTTACATCATTTTTCATAGAAAAGTTTAAATTCTTTATTTTCATTTTCTAAATCTTTTTCAATTTTCTTTACAAATACAAATATTCCAAAATTTGGCATACTTATTCTTGATGTTTTTATGTAATAGCCTTCACAATACCAAAAATCCACCTCTTTTTTCTACACAATGCATCTTAGTAGAGTAATACTTCCAAAAAATTGCACTATTATAGTAGAGTAATACTGCCAAAACGCTATGCTATTATACTCCACTTTACTAGATCTGGACTGCTAGTTTTCTATCTAAAGCATAAATGCAACCATAATAATTGTAGAACTCCACCTCTTTTTTTATGCAACTCATCTTAGTAGATTAATACTTCCAAAACTTCATGTAATTATAATCCACTTTACCAGATCTAGACTGCTAGTTTTCTTCATAAAGCATAAATGCAACCACAAGAATTGTGTTAGCTTTTGATACAACATATAATGGGAGATAGAAATCACAAGATACAAAATAATATGAAGAAAAGTAAATCTACGAGATAACTGAAAATATGCTATAAATAGAAATGACAAAAATGAATACAAAGTAGCTATGGAGGAAATGAACACTCCATGATCAAAGCTACTGCTCACAAATGAGCTTTGAGCTTATCACTCACACACTCTCTCTATATATATCTATATCTATGGTCCTTTATCTAGGAAGATATATTCCTTGGCCAATACTCTACCTAGCTATGCAAGGGACATCTTACACATATACAACTTGCACATTGACACTTGTGCATTTATTACATTACATGAAGTAACTGGATAACTTCCCCCTAAAGTAATCTAATGTCCTAAGTATGTACCAAGAAAGGTACATTTATATGACCCAAATGATGTAATATTATCTATTTCTAGCACCTCCCTGTATTACATTATTTGGATATTGAAGAATTTAGTCTTCAATGTGGATATTCTTCTATTGAATGATCTTTGGCTTGTCCAGGTTCATCATCCTTGTCTTCTATCTAGCCATATTTTATTGTTCTCTTTGCGAGTATCTTCCCTGATGCCTATTGTTTTGCATTATCAAATGTTCTCTTTTGGATACGTAACATTTTAAAGCGATTATTTTCTTTTGTAATGTCATCATAATAAACAAAAGGAGGAACATATCTGCTTTATTGTCCCTATATTTAGTAACATGCACTTTGTAACACCCTAAATTTGATGCAGTTCAATTTACCCTAGGTTAATAATTCAAAATTTAACCTCGAAACCACCTTTTAACCACCTACCTCGATTTTTGTGCCAAATATAGAGGCAGTTATGATAGTTGGATGATATCGTCATCGATTTGACGATATCATCCCTAATTGGATGAAATCGTCTGGAAACGAACGTCCAGACGATTTCCTTCAAAACCAAATTTTCATAATTAGAAATAGTTCCAACTCCCGTTCCCAGCTTAGCAGAAGTGTGTCTGCATTGTTGGAGGACGTTTCGCTAGAGATCTCTCAGATTGGGATGACTCACAACCTCCTAAATCTCCCCTCAATCCTATTTAAAATATGAATTTTGTTAAACCCACCCTGGCTGATCAATTTCCTGCAACCTAAGATCCATACCCTATTAGAACACTATGAAATTCAATCATTTGCATAGTTTTTCTAGATCTATTTGTAGGTTTTTATTTTGCATCAGTTGGAGGAAGCTCAGATCGTCACAAATGATCCTGTTCACAATCGAGATGATTTTGTCCCGATTGGAGGTGATCTTGTACCATCTTAGATGATCTTAACTGTACTCCTCTTGGGGGTAATCAAGATCTAAGTTTTGCATTTTCTATCAATTCAATCAATCAAATTGCATTAATTTAGTTTATATTTCGTATTGCATCTGGTGTTCACCTCATTTTAATGATATTCTGCATTTTAGGATCAATTCTGTTTTAGAACATAAAGGCATTTCATTTACTTCAGATTGAATTTGATTTTTAGGACCGATTAAGCATTTAATTAGAGTTTTTATGTCCATTAAATTGTATTTTGCATTATATTTCCCCTGTTTTGGCATCCATTTGTTCAATTGTAGGTTTTTGATGAAATCGGATCAGACGATTTTATCTGATTTCAGATGATCTCATCCGATTTCGGATGAATCTGTGCAATTACAGATTAACCTGCACAATTGCAGTTGATTCTGTTCTATTGAAGATGAATTTGTTGTTGGCAATTTTGGGTACTTTGGGTACATTGCCTTTGCTCAAGTGTATAAGTTGTCATTGATGTCAAAAGGCATTTTTGTGTTGATATCAAAAAGAGTGTGATGTCAAAAATATCTTGAGAAGCTTCATAATGTTAAAGGTTTTTTATTAAAACCATGGTGACAAGGTTAAAGGTTTTTCTTAAAACCATTTGGACTCATTAAGGGTTTTTATTAAAACCAAGCTTAAACTTAATGCAAAGGTTTTTACTTCTTGAAAAACCTTGAAGGTCCATGTTTATTATTAATAATTAAATTAACTCAAACCTTTGACAAAGGTCTAATTTTAATTTAGTATTAATAAAATAATTATTATTATTATTTTAATTATTATTAAAGGGTCTTTTAACCCTTAAGCGACGCACATAAAGAATTCATTCGCCAACATGTTGCCATCATTGGAGGAGCGCCGACGTCAAACAATTAAGGAGAAATGGCTATATAAGTGGGGATGATTTTCTAAAGTAATTGTACCATCGATCGATGCAATTTCGTAGCTCTGTGTCCTCCGTAAAAGCGATGTTTTTTGCTATATTTTGTTTTCCATCCATATTGAATTGCCCAAGTTTTTCTTGCACTTGACGTCCGACAGATTGCGTTTCTCTGACATTTGATAAGACTGCGAACTATGTTTTCTGGGAGTTACATTTTTGGACAGCGCTGATGATGATGGTGGTGGCTTGAGGAAAATGTTTACATTTTCAAATCCTTGGTGATTGAAGGAAGACAACACAGGATTACATTATATTTTTCATTGGGCACTTGTGCTCCAATGGTGGTGGTGTGTTGAGTGAAGAAGCATTGGGCAGAGGTGCCAAGTTTGACCCATGTTGTGGGCAATTTCGTCTTGGTCGTGATGCACGAGGATAGCCGCAATGAAAGCACTTTAGCATTGGTGGTGGTGTTATTCATTTTCTCCAAAGGTTGGAGAACTAAGGTTGGCCAAGCTTGAAGGTTCAATTATCTTCTCTCCAATAAGGTATGGGCACATTCTTCTTATGAGTATGATTGGTGTATGTTTTCTGAAATAAGGTTGGAGTGAAAAGGTTTTCAACTAGGTTTCCTTTGGTTGGGTGTAAATCCTATTTTCTGGTTTATTGAAGACTTCTTATGCATTGTTATCCTTGATGATATTTTTTGGTGAATGCATAATTTTTGGTTTGAGATAATGGAAGCTTTGTGCACTAGGGTTTATATTTGTGAGTCTAGCTACTTGCATTGAGTTGGTGGAACCCTTGGTTGGCTATTTTGAGTTTGATGGTTGAGTTGCTTCCATAGAGGTTGTTTGATCAAATTATTGCTTTACTTGATTCAAGATATTGGGCTTACTCCATTGAGTTGATTTGAGCAAGTTATTATTTGCATTTGGTGATATTGTATTGGTGGCTATTTTGTTCAAATATCTTTGGAGGGAAAAGGATTTATACTTGTTTCCTTTTCTTGTGATGATTGGTTGAATGCTTCAAGGTTAATGTTGAGTTGAATGATGTTGGTTAAACCTTGTCTATAAGCATTGTTGTTAAAGCCCTAATTGGTTGAGAAAAGATATTGGTTGTGGAAAGAACATGAGTATCATTGTTATATGAGATATTGCATGGTTGGCAATTGTTGGGTTGTGTTTCATGTTCTTGAGAAAAGCATACTACATCTATCTTATTCTTTTGAGATTGAGATTGAGTTGATATTGAGATTGGGAGTTAAGTATAGAACATATTGACTCTGTAAAAATTCTCTTTATGCTTCTATGAGGTTTATGAATCACATTGGGTCTCTAAAAATTCTCCTTGTGGGTTCATGCTAAGCAAGTTTTTCTTGATGAGCTTGCTGAGGTTTTGGACAGGTTCCGATGGGGACTTGTGAGCAGGTTTTGGACAGGTTCTGGTGGGGACTTGTGAGCAGTTTTGGACAGGTTTCGGTGGGGACTTGTGAGCAGATTTGGACAGGTCCTAGCATAGGACTTGTGAGATGGTTTTTGAGAGTTATATCATAGAACTTGAGGATAGAGGAGCATTGGTTCTTTGAGAAGAACCTGAGGACAGATTTGGCAAGTCTTTGAGAAGGCTTGTGTGCAGAGGATTGATTTGTTCAAGAGTTGGAAAAATCTGACAGATAGAGGAAGACTTGTACTAGACCAACTAACTGTGTTTGGTATAGGTTTCTGAGATGCTGTGGACGTGATCATAGAAGGCAGAGGTCTCTTAGGCTAAGAATTGAGGACAGGAGGTCTTCGGTGGAAAGGAGTTCCACGTGCTAGCAAGAGGTAGAGACAGTTGATCTTCTGAGGGATCATATCCATAGTAGAGAGGAAGGTATCTCCTTTGAGCAGAGGCTCATAAATTTAGATTTGGGGAAGGTATCTCCTTTGGGCCGAGGCTCATAAACATTGTAATTGGGAAGGTTTCCCAAAGAAATTTGAGATAACTTTTAGAGAAAAGTTTTGTGGACGTAGCCCAGCCATTTTGGGTGAACCACGTTAAAATTGGTGTCACTTTGTGGATGATATTGTGCATTGTTTTTATATTGCTTTGGGTATATTGCTTTACTGTTTTGAAGTATAAAGGAAAAAGTAAAGAGAGGTCTTATACTATTCACCCCCCCTCTCAGTATAAGCTTGTGTTCTTCATTTGCAGAATCAGAGATGATCTGGACTACTTCAAAAATTTGAATCTTCATCAGAGATCCAGAACTGGGTAAGATCATTCCATTTTCTTTCAAGCATTGCATTTAGAGTTCATTTTTGTTTACTGTCTGCATATAAATCACAATTCACATATATAATAGTTTAATTTCATCTTGGCCAACCTAGGTATTTGAGTGAATTTAAACTAAAACGAACACATCAAACTCATTTCTAGCCTAGGCTCGGAAGCTGCCACCAAACGCTTCTTGGTGAACCCACCATCTGTCGACAAATCATCAAAGAGGACATGACTCAAGTGTCCCTCGTCTGAGGTGTAGCTTTACCATTTTCCCATTTCCTTCTGAGGCGCATATCCATTAGCCTAGAGGAAAGGGGTGCAAAAATTTTAAACATACATTCTTTGGTGAACTCGACGTGAAACACATTAAATACCCTTTTGAAAATAAAATATATAAAAAAAAGAGAACTTAAAATTTTTAGTCACTTGGTCTATCAATCCCTTAGATGGTAGATTACAATAGAATACGTGGTGTTTTGATTAATGTTGGTGTTCAACTAGCAACCATAGAAATTTCTACTCTAGTTAGAGGTCCTAGATTTAGATCTCAAGCACATTGGAACGAATTGGATAGAAGGTTAACTATTATTGAGTCCAGAGCACCTAAACTTAGACAAATCAAGAGGTTTGATTTAGATAGAATCCTAGATTTTGATAATTTATCCTTCTACCATGAGCTTCAGAGAGCTTTCCATAGATGGCTAGAAGATAAATGAGCACTCATTTCCTCTAACATATACACCTTTGAAGATTATATTGAAAATTTTGTTGTAGTACATAAATTTCTATCACATATAGAAGACCAATAGGTTGTTTTTACAGATAGAAGAAGATTTAGCAAAGTTCCTAGGGCCGTCTTATACCAAGAATATTTTCACGAACTCTATTTTTATGTGCCTAATTCTGAATTTGATCATATTACTATAGCACACTTTTTATAATTTCTGAAAAACAACTTTCAATTTGAGGAAGAGCATTACATGACACCTGATGAACTTGAACCTATCAATGATATTTACAAGTTGTTTCTGGAGAACTAAATTATAATACTTATATTATAATATTTTGTATTCCCTATTTTCCTTTAATTTCTGCAAAGTAAAGCCATAAAAATCTAAAAAATATATATAAATATATAAAAATATACTACATTAATTAGGTATATATATAAAATATATACCCCCTTAAATTCCACCGCATTTATATATAAGAACATATATATTTGCAAAAACTCAAATCTACCATAATGCCTAAACTAAGGAGTGGTAAAAAGATAGATTATGAGTGGGTCGGACAACCACCTACTCAAAATCCCCCTCTTGAAGAACAAGTTCAGGAGGGAGCTACGAGACCACCATGATGGGAGTCCTGCTGAAGAATATGAACAAGAAGTTGATAGGGAAGATGAAACTAGATCACCTAGAGTGACTCCAGAAGGAACTATTAATTTTAAATCTATGGAACACCTTCTAAAATTTGTAAAAACTAACCTTGAGGGGTTTACTCTAGCAGCACTAGCAGATAAATATGGAATTAGTGAGACACAGGCAACTTTAGAGAATGTATTTCAAATGCATACAAACTTTCTTTCATTCATATATTAAGAAAGTGACCAGGAAGGGCCATCAAATGCAAATATGGCATCTTTGATTCAAAATATGCAACAACAACAAACAACTCAACATTCTAAAATTCCTGTCAATAAACCAAAAAATAATCCACCACCTCAGAAACCATCATTTACTTCTCTATTTTCTCAAGCTATTAATCAAAAAATTTCAAATCAGCAGAAACCTAAACCAAAAACAAATTTCAACTAAAAACAACAAAAATTTCAACAAAACAATTTCCCATATCCACTTCAGAACACCCTTCCTAGTAATACTTTGCACAATAGTAATCTAGCATCAAATCCTTATGTTACGCCATCTTACACTCAAAGATCCAACACTATCATGCAACCAAACCAACATGGTGGACAATCCAATAATCTTGAAACCATAGTGAAACAATTAGTTTCCCGCATGGACCAAATAGACCCCTACCGTCCCTCATACAACTATCAAGAGATGTGTAGTCAACCTTTGGATACCATAGTTGTTGCCCAACCGTACCCAAAGCATTTTCCTATGCTTGTTCTCCCTATATGCAAAGGAACCAAATATCCCATACAGCATCTTCGTATGTTTAGAATAGCATGTCATGATATATCTCATGATGATTTGCTATTGCTAAAAATGTTACCAAAAAGCTTGGGAGGCATGGCATTGGAATGGTATTATCAGTTACCTACTAATTCTTTGAGAAATTTTGAAGAAACATCTGAATCATTTGTCCACCAATTTAGTGCCTACATAGAGAGGCATGTGACAATTAAGGATTTGTACAACTTGAAACAGGGCAAATATGAATGCTTTACTGATTTCCTAGCAAGATGGAGACAGTTTCTAGGGAAATTACACTTTGCATTACCCCATAGAGAGATGTTGAACATTTTTATTAATGACTTGTAATAATAATTGTCCTATGAGCTTTCAACTGCTACCTTAACAACCTTCGATCGGGCTATAGATTTAGCACAAAGAGTGGAAGATGTCCTCATTAGGAGAGGCCAATTTAAGAAGAAATATGATGATAAGGCATCTAAAAATCAATATAAGAATAAGCAAGTTGTGGGTGACGGAGTCATCGACAATAGAAATATTACGAATGTTAATGCTGCGAAAACTGCAGAGAAGTTTGTATTAAAGGCTCCTGATAGACCTTTGAGAGAATTCACCAGGTTAAATCAGCCTTTATCCACTATCTTTCCACAATTATTAGAATGAGGTTTAATACAATTACCTAATATTAGGGAACCCGATACAACCATACCTGGATATAGAGAAGACCTACATTGTGATTTCCATAGAGGACCTAGACATTCAACAAATTCTTGCAAGAGATTAAACCATGAAATACAATATTTGATTGATAACAATGAGATGGAAGTACAAAATTTCCAACCAAAACAAAATGCTCCAAACAATACCCAAAAAAATACACAACCAAATCAGAATCAAAATGCAAATCAAACATTGGATATTTTTCAACATCCTTTACCCAAGCACGGTAAAGAAGTGGTTAATCAAGCCGAATATCATAATGTTCCCCATCCAACCCGATATATGGGAACCATTAGTGGACATGTACTTTCTCATGACTTTGAGATATTTGGGACAACATTATCTATGGTCACAACTAGACCCATACACAACATTCAAACATCATATCCAAGTGATACGGATTGTGAAACAGAAAGTGACCTGGATATTACATCCGATAAATCGAATAGCTCTGAAGATGAGTCAAAACCTATTCTCCCTATCACAACACAGATGGTTCCAGAGGAACCATTTCCAATAAGTATCATGACATGACCATCCTCACAAAAAATCCTCCCTAATGAACAAGCCATAAATGCTAGACCACGACCCATTCATCATGCACACAATAATATTATGGGTACCATCAGAGCCGTTACTAGACAACAGGCCCAAAATTCTTAACAATATCAAAATCATAATGATAAATCAGCCCCATTTGTTTTGAAGGTTCCTAGTAAAGGAAATAATGCATCAAATGCTCAACCTAAACCCCCTTATGATATCAATGAACAACTTTCTAATATTACAGCAAGGATTTCCCTCTTAGACCTTCTAAGATCATCTCCCACACATAGGGAAGAATTAATGCATACATTAAGTCAAATGATGGTACCACACGACATACAACCTGAAGCTATGGTGAATACCATTATACCTCATGAATTCGACTGTATTGACTTTCAAGATAAATGCATCCCACTTCATAGTTTACATAAATACAATCCCTTGTACATTACTGCATCAATTAGAGATGTAGTTGTCAAAAGAATTTTAATTGATAATGGTTCATTCCTAAATATTTGTAATCTCAACTTTTACCAGAGATTTGGATTTAGAAGTTATGAGATGAAGAGAACAGATATGATCATAAAAGACTTTAATGATGAAATACAAGAAACATGTGGAGTTATTACAATCCCATTGCAGGTTGGTCCAAGAACTTTGGATACAACCGTTTTTATTATACATTACCCTGCATCGTACAATATACTTTTGGATTGCCCTTGGATCAATGTAATGCAAGTTGTACCTTCTACCTTACACCAATGTGTCAAATTTGAATTTAAGAATCAGTTGGTCATCATTCATGGTGATCCCAGACCATTTGATATGTGCGCCTTGGCAAAACCAATTGGGATTCAATTTTGCCCCGCATTATCTTCTACTCATCCTAATTCTGCCTTTCCTTCTAAACGTGTGAAACTCACACCTAAAATATCATCTCCTCCATATACACCAATTACATCCCCATATCCTCAACCTTCTCCTAAGGAATCTCCACCAAAATCTACATTTAATACTAGTACCTTCATCTATAAGGGATATGATTGGGATAAAATACCTAGAAATATTAAAACTAATTATGATGGATATGCTCAATGTTATTTCACTGATAAATACATCAAAGCTAAACCTATAATGCTTAAATTAGGATATGAAGGAAATGTTTGGGACCTTTCCAGAATGGCATGGCCTGGCCTAATTGAAAGAACCTTTTGAGGTCGAAGCATGGCCTGCCCGATGCAGTATAGGCCTATTTTCTAGTAAGTGTCAGCCATTTCCATTTGAGGATGATCATCACTTAATACCCTATTTCCATTTGAGGATGATGATCACTTAATACCCTATCAAGATTATTTAGATGAACAAGAGATCCTTAAGTCTATGGGTAAGTTATTTTCTTGTAATATGCTATCTACATCTTACCCCGAAATGATTGTTGAGATGGACAAACAATTAGAGGGTGACATTTTCCATGATATTTCCATTGAAGACTTATTGCATAATGGCTTTTATTTTCATGGGTCTATACCACCTGTCGGTCATCTTGAGGCCACAACCCCTCAAGAAGAATTATCTAAGTTGACCTTAGAAGAATTACAAGAATTGGGTGTGTCACCCGCCCCTCCTAATTTTGAAAGAGACTTACATATGGAAGTGGAAAGTGTCATAAAAGTTAATATTGGAACAGAAGAGAATTCTCACATAGTCAACATTGGATCAAAATTAAATGAAGAAAAACAAAAAAAGTACACTACATTTATTACAGAATATAGTGATGTCTTTGCTTGGACATATATAGATATGCCTAGTTTAGAGTCTTTTGTAGTTATGCATCATCTAGTAGTACGACCGGATGCAAAACTATTTAAGCAAAAACTTAGAAAAATGCATCCTAAGGTTGCCCTACTAGTCAAAGGTGAGTTAGAAAAACTCCAAAATATTACATTTATTCAAGCCATTGATTATGCTGATTGGATTTCTAATGTTGTCCCTGTAACTAAAAAAGAAGCAACCAAGATTAGGGTTTGTATAGACTTTAGAGACATTAATGTTGCATGCCCTAAATATGATTTCCCTCTTCCTAATATGGATTAGATCATTGATTTTACTGCTAGAAGTGGGATGCTATCCCTTATGGATGGATTCTCAGGTTATAATCAGATCAGGATAGCTCTTGAATACCAAGCCAAAATAGCCTTTATTACCCCTTGGGGAACCTTTTGTTGGAAAGTAATGCCATTCGGATTAAAGAATGCAGGTGCAACCTATCAACTAGCTATGGCTTACATTTTTCATGATATGATGTATGATATTCTGCATGATTATGTGGATGATATTATAGCCCATTCTACTGAAGAAGATGAACATTTAGATGATTTGAGAAAAGTATTTGATCGGTTAAGAGAATACCATATCCGTTTAAACCCAGTAAAATGTATATTTGGAGTTAATTCAAGTAAACTATTGGGGGTTATTGTTTCTTTGCATGGCATTAAAATTGACCCTCTTAAAATTTAGGCTATCATTGATATGCCAGCTCCTAAAAACATATATGAGTTATGAAGTTTACAAGGTAAACTTCAATCTATCCGTCGTTTCATTGATAAGCTAGTGGACAAAACTGGACCTTTTCTCAAATTTCTTAAGAAAAATACTTTCTTTCAATGGGATGATGAATGTAAAGAAGCCTTTGAAAAAATAAAACAATATCTTTTAAGTCCTCCTGTGCTTGCTCCTCCCAAAATTGATCACCCTTTCATCTTGTACATTTTCGCTTCAAAATTTGCCTTAGGAGCTATGTTAGCTCAACTTGATGATGAGAAGAAAGAATGAGCTAATTATTATATTAGTAGAACATTAATAAGTTATGAAACTCGTTATACATCACTCAAAAAGTTATTTTTGGAAAATTGTATTTTCTATGCAAAAATTGCACCATTATATGCTTAGTCAAAATACATATGTCATTGCCAAATATGATCCCTTGAGGTATGTCATGAGCCGACCTTATCTATACGGTTGCACAGCTAAGTGGGTTCTCGCTCTAAGTGAGTTTGAACTCACATTCATAGGTCAAAAATCCATTAAGGGTCAAATCATAGTAGACCAATTAGTTGTTGCACCCTTAGAAGCCACTCATCCCCTCATCATCGAGTTTCCTGATGCATGCCTCAATCTAGAGGAAGATCATTATGAACAATGGTCTTTATATTTTTATGGAGCCTAATGTATGAGTGGGGCTGGTGCAGGTATCATCCTAATATCCCCCCATAAGTACGTAATACCTTTATCATTTAAGTTAACATTTTATTGCACTAATAACATGACCGAATATGAAGCCCTAATCCTTGGATTACGAGTTGCCTTAGCACTAAAAATTAAAGACTTATTAAATTTTGGTGATTCTCAATTAGTAATAAATCAAATTAATGATGTTTATCAGACCCGAGATGATAAACTTCACCCATATAAAGCCTATGTATTACAATTGATATCCTTATTTGATAATATCACCTTAGAAGCTATTCCTAGAACTAGTAACCGTGCTGCTGATGCTATGGTTGCAGCCACTTCCTTATTGCCCTTGGAGTTGGACGACAAGTATGCTACTATCATTATTCATTGACTCCAAGAACCTGTTTTTGCTAAATCTTGTTTAGAGCCATTGGATGTATATCTAATCAACAAAATTACTTCCGAACCATGGTACATCGACATCCTCAATTTTCTCCAGAAGGGAACATTCCCTGAAGGTTTTAATAGGAACCAACTTCAGTTATCATGTAAATGAGTTGTTCGCTTTGTAATAGTTGACAATACTTTGTATATGAGATCCTTTGAAGGTATCCTATTGAGATGTTTAAACCTAGATGAATCTAGAAGAGCTTTAAGTGAATCCCATGATGTATCTTGTGCAGGACACTTTAGTGGTAGTGCCATTGGTAAGAAGCTCCTTAAAATAGGATACTTTTGGCCTACCATGGACAAGGATGCCCATGATTTTGTGTGCCATTGCAACAAGTGCTAGAAACACGTTGACCTTGTCCATGCTCCTACGCAAGAACTCCAAACTATTTCATCTCCTTGTCCCTTATCTAAATGGAGTTTAGAAATCATTGGGAAAATAAATCCTATATCATCTAATGGTCAAAAATTCATCATAACCACAACTGAATACTTTACAAAGTTGGTAGAAGCTATGCCTTTAGCTTCTTGCATGGGAACCCAAGTTTCAAAATTTATTCTCAATCAAATCATTTGTAGGTTTGGAATTCTTGCAAATCTTATCTTAGATAATGGAACTTGTTTCAAAAATAAATATGTTAAGAAATTATGTCAAAAATATAAAATTCAACATCGTTGGTCCACTCCCTATTATCCCCAAGGTAATGGCCAAGCAAAAGCATCTAATAAAACCTTGATTAAAATTCTCAAAATATTGGTTAACAAATCAGGCCGCGACTAGCATATGCAATTATATCCTGCTCTATGGGCTTATCGAACCAGTGTTTGTACTCCCACAGGCACTTCGCCTTTTGTTTTGTTTTACGGTGCTGAAGATGTCTTTCCTTTCGAGCTAGAAGTTCCTTCTTTGGCTCTGCTACTTCAATATACTAAAGTAGGAGATGAATATCATGCTGGCAGATTCAGTCAGCTGGAACTTCTAGATGAGAAGCGCATCAATGCTCTGGAACATCTTTGTGCCTATCAAAACAAGCTCAAAAGAGAATTTTCAAAGAAAGTTCATAACCGATATTTTGAAGTTGGCGATCTAGTCTTAAAATAAAATAAAAATAATACTAATACCACTAAATATAATAAATGCAAATTTCAGCCCAATTGGCTTGGACCATACATCATCACTGCTAAATTTGGATTGGGTGCATATCGATTGGCAACCTTGGATGGAAAAGATCTCAAGGAACCCATGAACATTATGCATCTTAAATGATATCATGCTTAAATTCAAAGTATCATCATTGTACATAATTGTATATGTTTTCTCATTTCAGCAATTCATATAAAACTCTAAAAATCAAATAAAAATCATAAAGTTATAAAAACAATCAAAAACATGTTCATTTGCATTACCAAATTCTGAAATTTTGCAGTTATATTTTCCTTTGTTTTGGATAAATTTAGAAGTTATCTTGGACCATGCACTTCAAATTCACATGAATAAATATTTTGATCTTAGCACTATGACTATAAATCTCTCTTATATCGAAGCACTATTGCAATAAATAATATTTTGAGTTTTCGAAATTAATCTCGCTATTTACTTGAATCAAGTCTACTTTTACATATTAAAATGATTTGCTGCAAATTCAAAAAATGATACTACATAGTAGTTGTGGTCTCTTAAGTGAAAAGTTTCCCTTGCTATCCTATCATGCACATGGTCTAGAATCTTTGAGAATTGGCAAAAGGACAAGCTCACCCCTACTCGGAATAAAAATCCCTTACTCCACATCTAAGCTGAGCAAGTATCCCTAGAATAGAAATAAAAAGAAGAAGAAAAGAAAAAAGAAAAAAAGCGAAAGAGAAATATGCAAAAGAAATCCAAGCAATATCCAAGAAATATCAAATATCAAAAGTCAAAAATCTAGAAAAATTAGAAAAAGCACAAAAAGAGAAAAAGAAAAAAATTAAATACCCCCCTACCCTTTGAAAAAAGAAGGGTGAATGAGCTTAAATCCTTGGAATTCTCAATTATTCAAAAATCATGAGGTAAGCCCCATAACAGGTGATTTGTGCCCAACTTGCTTGACATTGGGTAATTCCTTTACACGTGGTGACATATCTGTCACATTAGCGACCTTCTTTTGTATAGACCTATGTTCTCTTGTGGATTAGCTAACTTTTGATGATCTAACTTACATAGTAGTTTGGTACGATTACATGCACAAAAATCATGGTTAATGAATCTTCAATCGCACACACATTGGTTCATTCAAATTGGTTGCATCAAATTACCTTACTCAAAATAGGTAAATGAACATTACAAAGCACACACAGTTGATATTTGAGAGATTTTGTGTCATTATGTTAAATCAAAATGGGTAATGAACTCACATTTGCACACACTGGTTCTTGATAAATTTAAATTTCTCTTTGAAATAAATTAAAATATGACTTTGAATTTTTTTTAAAAGTATCCATTATTCTTTTCAAAATAGTTATTTCTTACAAAAACATTGACTTCATTATGATGGCATCATTTTCAAGAAATTATAAATTCAAAACTTTCATACTTGCGAATTTTGCCTAGTGTAAGTCAATTTCGCAATATTTAAAAAAAAAAAAAAATTAATTAATTTTATTTTTTATCAAAATATTTCAAAATCTTGCAATAAAATTTCATCAAAATTTTTTACTTTCGCGATGATGGTATAGTTCCTGAACCAACTTGGAATTTTATGCCTAGTGCAAGTCATATTTATCTTATTTTTTGTTTCTCATAAAAAAACCATGCAATAAAACTGTTGCAGTTTCGACTTTCGCGATGATGGTATAATTCCTAACCAATTTGGAATTTTATGCCTAGCGCAAGTCATATTTACAAATTTTGTACCCATCATAAAATTATCAAATAAAACATCATATTTTCTTTCATTATGATTTTCGCGATGATGGTATAATTCCACAATTTGGAATTCTATGCCTAGCGCAAGTCATCATTTTAATTTTTTTTTTGTGCCCACAAGCATTTCATAAACCTATAAAAGCATGTGACTTAATTATTCTTTGCAAAAAACATTCTTCAGCAAAAAATGAAATTTTCATACCATATTACCATATTTATCATTTCGATTTGTGATTCCTAAGTACACATTAAATTGCCCGTCACACTTAGGAATTCTATGCTTAAACACAAATCATTCTCTCATGTTTTCATGCTTAAAGTTATTTGAAATCCTATTCCAAAACAATATCAAAACATCATTACTTTCTCATTACCAAAATCCTTAAGAATTACTCTTAAGCAAAAACAACTACTTTTGCAATTTTACCCATAATAGGATCAGCTTAATGACCTAGCGAGTGGTGACTCCATCAAATGGTCATGTCGCAGCTTCTACATCCTTCGCAGTTTATTGTTAAAAGTCTTTTTCTATCTTCATTTTTATCCACACATTTGTTGTCACAACACATTCTTTCATTTAATTTTATAGCATGAGAAAACCATAAATATTCAAGACATGCAATCATATGAAAATACAAATCCATAAAGCATCATTACAAACATAAGTCACATCACAAAAACATATATATATATATATATATATATCATCATCAAAATATATACATCGATCATCTCGATCGGTATGCGACAATATATGACTCGCCATATTCAATCATCATACAAAATCTACAAAAACTATATACATCTCATATATCTATCCCCTAGAGCCTCTTGAGCTCTCCGCCTTATCTCCTCAACCTCTAGGAGCTGGAGGAGGTGGTCGCATAAATACCTCTATAGTTTGAGTCCTCAAAGTCATCCTTGACGAACTCCTGGACGACGATCCGACCCAAATAGGTCTTGCTATATATGCAGGCAACTCCTCTCTATGGCCCTCGGGGGTAAGCATGTAATACATCCCATGATAAAATGCGGTCTATGACATAGACCGTGCCAACTCTGAAGCACTAGCTCCTCCTCTTGCCCTTAGTCATAGGACCTCTGCCTCTAGGTTTTGTACCTATCCTCGCAGTGCAGTGTTTGTCATCTAGAGATCATGCACCTACCTTCGTAGTGTGGCATTCTCCACCCGAAGAGCTGACATCTCACTATTCTCTCCCACATCCACACCCTTGCCCTTATCAGGTGAAGGTGGTCTATCTGCCTACGGAGGAAAAGATCTCTCCCTCCTCTACTCTCTCCTCTACCTCTTCCCAGGATGTACCCTCTATGTCTGATGAGCACCCATGGGGATCACATGTCCACCCCGCATCCTAACCCTCCTTTGTACAGGAGGTGCCCATCCTCTTTATCCTCTCCCTCCCTATGCCGTAACCTATCATTGTTGTACCATCTGCTGCATGACTACATGCATCGGTCCCCACAACTGAGTCATGCATGGTGGGCAAATCATAGCATACCATGCATCATAACCTGCAGCAACCCCTGTATCATCCCCATCTACTGGATATATGGGGGTATCATCCTCATTATGTCTCATGAAACACTGCATGTCTGGGGTCCCACTCAATATCGTGGCATCCTACACTGTCCTAGAAAACTCGTAATCCCTTATCATCAGAATCCCCTACTAGAGCTTGAACTAACGGAGGACTCAGTCATATCGGTGTAGCTCTATCTTGTCACACTCCAACCTCATCCAAATGACTCATCTGATATGAGCTACCTCATATCCATCATCCTACCATCCTAGAAGCCCCCTCCATGGCCTCCAGGTAATCTGATCAGTAGTAATATCATCAATAAGCTTATGCGAGGTAGGTAAATCTGATCGCATCTGCAACCCTCTATGCAACCACCATTAGAACACCCTCGGCCTCTCTCGATCAACCCCTATCATCAGTAGCCCCATAGGTCACCTCATTGTGATGTGCTCCCAGCACCAAACCTAGAGGAGAGAAGTCAACACCATGCATTTGCCTCTCTTATACATGATCTCATGGAGGATCCTATACAAGAGACATAGAACAGACAACCCCAAAGAAAACCTATATTTGTGCTCTCTCATGTCATAGATGACATCTGATAGTAGCCATGGTACTCTGCATCCACTTTGGTGGCATAGAAATAAGCCACCCACCACCCTAGCCAACACCTTAGTCAAGGCGGATACTCTGTCTGTATGTCGTAAAATCTCGATGTTCACTCCATCCTTCTCCAGGATGAAGCTAGCATCACCATCTAACCTCAGCATCACTCGACAACGACTAGTCGAAGCAGCAATAAATTTGCCCTAGATGGGTATTTACAAAATCCTCCATACATCCTCCAAAGTGGGAGTCATCTCCCCTATTGGTACCTGAAAGTAGGATGACTTCAGATACCATTTCTCTGCAAGGGCTGTCAATAGCCCCATATCTATAGGAACCTGTGGCATATCTGCCACATGCTGTAGTCCCACTGCCTCTAAGGTATCCCTCTCCGCCTGGGTCATTGCAGTCAAATCATCTCTCAAACCATCATATTTCCACTCCTGACTTTTTAGCAACTCCTGCAAAACAAACAACAAAAATCAATATTAGTACATAAAAAAATTAATAAAATCAACAAATCAAAATCGCCTAACAATTTTTTGATATTATCCACTATTGGACAATATCATCCCTAATTTGATGAGATTGTCCCTATTTTGATGAAATCGTCCCACCCTATATTATTCGGCCCTAACAGTCGAATTGTCCCTCATTGGACGTGATCACCCCGAATTCGTCAAGTTTGAGTTGTACAATCTTGCTGAAATCGAGACAATCTTGTCGAAATCAAGATGATCTCATCAAGATCGCCTCGATTTCGTCAATGTGGCAAAATACGGCCATGATGCCCTAAAATCCAAAATTAATTAAATTTAAACCTAAAAAATTAAGATAATAATCTTTTAGAAAATATTAGAAACCTTACTTGCATCCCTCGTCGCATCGATGCTTAGTCTCCACCATTTCTCCTGCTTCAGAGCTCTAGAATGGTAAAAGTAAAAATAAAAATGAAATTAGGTTTTACCCTATTTTCTAAAAATATCTATTAAAAATGCACTTTTAAATAATTTAACTCTTCTACCTTTTTTTCCAAATGGTCGATTTGGATAAAAACCCAGAGGGGGCACCACAGGAATCAGTTGCATCACTCGACTTAGAATCGTCACCTAAAAATTGGAATAAATTTTTGCTTTCTCGTAAAGCGTGCTAATTTCTTCTTTAACGTATTTTTCATAGAAAATTCGCTAAAGAGGGGGCAAAAAGTAACACCCTAAATTTGATGCAGTTCAATTTACCCTAGGTTAATAATTCAAATTTTAACCTCAAAATCTCCTTTTAACCACCTGCCTCGATTTTCATGCCAAGTATAGAGGCAGTTATGGTAGTTGGACGATATCATCGTTGATTTGATGATATCGTCCCTAATTGGATGAAATCATCTAGAACCAAACGTCTAGATGATTTCGTTCAAAAACTGAATTTTCATAATTAGAAATAGTTCCAACTCCCGTTCCCAACTTAGTAGAAGTGTGTCTGCGCCATTGGCAGACGTTTTGCTAGAGATCTCTCAGATTGGGATGACTCCCAACCTCCTAACTCCCCTCTAAATCCTATTTAAACTATGATTTTCATTAAACCCACCATAGATGATCAATTTCTTGCAACCTAAGATCCATACCCTATTAGAACACTTTGAAATTCAATCATTTGCATAGTTTTTCTAGATCCATTTGTAGGTTTTTATTTTGCATCAGTCGAAGGAAGCTCGGATCGTCGTAGATGATCCTATTCACAACCGAGATGATTTCGTCCTGATTGGAGGTGATATTGTACCATCTTAGATGATCTTGATTGTACTCCTCTTGGGGGCAATCAAGATCTAAGGTTTGCATTTTCTATCAATTCAATCAATCAAATTGCATTAATTTAGTTTATATTCTATATTGCATCTGGTGTTCACCTCATTTTAATGATATTCTGCATTCTAGGATCAATTCTATTTTAGAACATAAAGGCATTTCATTTACTTTAGATCAAATTTGATTTTTAGGACCGATTAAGCATTTAATTAGAGTTTTTGTGTCCATTAAATTGTATTTTGCATTATATTTCCCCTATTTTGGCATCCATTTGTTCAGTTGTAGGTTTCTGATGAAATCGGCTTAGACGATTTCGTCTGATTTCAGATGATCTCATCCGATTTCAAATGAATCTATGCAATTACAAATGAACCTACAAAATTGCAGTCGATTCTATTCAATTGAAGACGAATTTGCAGAATCAGAGACGATCTGGACTGCTTCAAAAAGCTAAATCTTCATCAGACATCTGAAATTGGGTAAGATCATTTCATTTTCTTTCAAGCATTGCATTTAGAGTTCATTTATATTTACTGTCTGCATATAAATAACAATTCGCATATAGAATAGTTTAATTTCATCCTGGCCAACCTAGGTATTTGAGTGATTTTAAACTAAAACGAACACATCAAACTCATTTCTAGCCTAGGCTCGAAAGCTACTACAAAACGCTTCCTGGTGAACCCACCATCTATCGAAAAATCACCAAAGAAGACACGACTCAAGTGTCCCTCACCCAAGGTGTAGCTTTACCATTTTCCCATTCCCTCTGAGGTGCGGATCCATTAGCCTAGAGGAAAGGGGTGCAAAAATTTTAAACCTACACACTTATTCATATTTCTACGATATCTTATAATTACATCCCCCTTAGTACCGATGCACCTTCCATTTATGTCAAAGCTCCTTCCATAATGCCCTTATGACACATTGCCAACTATCATGTTAAGTTTAGCATGAACATTTCAATTTTACCAAATAGGAGAAGCTATTTTTCCTACTCATCTGTAGATACCAACTCTAATATTGGACAGTCAATATGATGAATCAGATCAAAATATAGTAGAGGTCATATTGATGCATCTCCTATAGTTGGAAGAATAGAGGACTAAAGCATATGAAATTTTTCAAAAGCACTCCATTGAAACCAAAGAATGGTTTGATAAGAAAGTCAGATTCAAAATATTCAAGGTTGGCAATTCAGTCCTAAGGTGGAATGTATAAATATCCAAACCATATAGTCACCAAAATTTTGATTCTTTCTAGGATGGTCCATTCAAGATAGTTGAGGTCAATGAGGACAATGCTTTCTAGCTCCAATATCAATAAGGACATATACAACAAATCTCGATTAATGGATATCATCTAAAGTTGTACTTCAAGTAAAATTTTCATTTTCATGTAATATATGTACATATTTGTATTATATTGTCTTTGCTAGAGCTTTTCTATATAGAGAAAAAAGAAAAAATAGGGACAGCAACTCATAACATGTTCTCAGTTGGAGGGAAAGAGTTAAATCTAGAGTTGTGCACTATCTCATTGCATATTATGTATCACACTTGAAAATAATAAAAACAAAGGTTGGTTGTGAGTCGTGATATGTCCTACATTGCAACCAATCATCAAATGAGGTGTCATTCACAAGTTGCACGATGGCTCATCTATCACATTAATGGTGAGAAGAATACATGCAGAATATTTAAAGCTAGAATTTGATTGTTTTTCATTTTTCAAATGGTGCTAAGTCCTCAAGAGTGTTAACAACTAGTTGAAATGAATTTGCAAAGTGATCGAAAAGAGCAATTTTTATAAATTTCCTCAAAAATAGCATCGAAAGTTGTAAAGAAAGCTACTTAGTAGAAAAGTGGTGAAGTTTCACACTATGTTGATGAGGCACATGCAGTAACTAATATAAAAATGACATGAAAAATGAGGACTAAGCTTAGGAGGGAAATTGATTATAATTTCTTTGAAGGGCTACCAATTTCACTCCAAGGTACTTGTGTTGTCTACTCTCTTTTGTCTTTCTATATCTGTGATTTTGTACATCCCTATCCAAAATTGATATTTGCTATAACAAAATTCTATGACCCTAAGTATAAAGCAATAAAAACAATTAAGGGTAAAACCCTTTTTAATATACTTGCCCAAGCTTATCGTGGCCTTTTTGCTATGGGTAGAGACCCACCTATAAATTCCAAACCCTTTGACCCGTAGGGCCAAGCTAAGTATTATTCATTGAAGGGTCATCCTCATAATGGTGAGCATTTCAAAAAATGGGTTTATAGCCAGTTTAAAACTATAAAATCTAGGGATACTTTACCCAAAATCCCAATTGCCACTGAACATTTCACCTACCCAAAACTCTTTACCATGCTAGCATAATTGGATGGTTTAGATTTCGATCAATATGTAAGAGATTGGTAGATAGTCATTGTTTATTGCATTTCCAACAGAAAAATGTATAGAACACCTACAAGATATTGTAATAATAGACCAATTTATTTTTATTAGTTAGCCTTTCTCTCAAAAATAATGCATGAGCAGTTGGTAACCATGAAGAAAGGTTCAGAGGCTCCATCTTTCAGGAACTGCTCTAATTTGATATGGATGTTCCATAGTGTTATAAGGAAAGAGATACCTTGGATCCCAGTAACATATAAAAATGATAATGGAGATCCTATACCGATCTACACATGGACAAGTATTCTAAGGAATACTAAGTCTCACTATAGATTCAATGTGGAATTTTTGGGGCCTACCCTCAAAATCATGTATGGCCAATATCCCAAAATTCCTCCTCTCGCTAGAGAACTATTGTGAACAGAACAAGATGAGGATGAATATTGGTATATCTTGACTAAGGTTATAGTCATTAGACTCTACAACTTCACCAAGAAACCTTTTCTACTTCCATATTTAATCACCAATAGAATGTTAGCCTTAGAATATTTGAGATAAGTTGACTTCATCAATGTCACCTTTGGCACTAGGAAGGGAAGAAAAGGGATAATATTTTACCCTTGCAATGTGGATAATATTATAATTATGAGGAAGGGCTAGCATGAGCATATTACATAGTATTTAGAAAGACTTGGTCTTATGTATATCCTGCAAATATGGAGATATGATCTGGATAATAATTTTTTGGAAAATATAGTTGCCCTCAATGGAGAGAGGGCCCTTAAATTTGAAAGGAATTCAAGTCCTCAAGTTGAAAAGCACAAAAATAATAAAGAAAGCTCTCTATTAGATTGTAATGTTAGCAATATGGAACAACTACCCCCTTGGAGAGACTTTTATTAGCAATTAGTCAATTATGACCCTGAAAAGGATAAGATCCATCAACTAAAGGAACCCAAAATCAAAGATATGGAGGAAAATCATCGTTGGGATGAGGGCAATATTATAGAATGGTGGAGGATGAGAGTAGATACAGACACTATAAAAACTAAGTTTGGTCATCAAGAAGATACTGGTCTCTATGAGTTATATTATAAACATAACAATACTTGAAGAGACAAGAACGGTAGAAGCTTAGTGTTGAGCTACAAAAGGATAGAGAAAATAGAGAAGGATAAGGCCAAAGGGAAAATATTCAGAGAAAATAAGGAAAATAAATGCCAAACACCTCTAGCCTCTCCCTCTCCACCTTCATAGCAAGATATTAAGGAAGCTACAAAGGATTCCCCACCAGTAGCTAAAGAAGCTCAGTTTGCATTTGAACCTTCACAAGAACAATTGCAATAATACTCTATGGGTGTTGTAATGATAAAAAATATGTAGTATTCTGGTGGTGGTCTAGGTAAATATGAAGTAGGAAATATAAATAATGTTCAAGTGGAACAAATTTCGAAACATCTTGCCTTAGGAGGAGAATCTTCTTCATAGGACCTAGTGGGATATAAAGCAAAGGATAGTTTTGCATTTACTCTTGTAAAATTTATTTTTGCAATCCCTTCAAAGCCATCCTCGGTTTCAAAAGTTGCATTAAAAATTTTACAATGTCAAGATGATATTTAAAAGGGTAAGCTTGTAGTGCCTATTTTATTCAAGAAGAAGGTAAAATATTTAGTAGGGGAGGCCAAGAAAGAAGTCAGTTTGAAGCAAAAACTGGATCAAACACAAGTAGTTGAACAAACTCAAGTTACAACTATAGAGAAACCATTTAAACAAACACAGAAACAAGGTGTGGATGACATCTTTCAACAGTCTACTTTGGTAGGTGAATATATGATTTCTATCCCTTCTTCTTCTTCTCCTCCTTCCCTAAATAATTATCCCTCCCATTCTTAAGAGTAAAAGGAACAAGAGATAGCATCTCCACCTCACAATTCCCCACCATATTCACCAGTGGTTCCATCATCTCACTCTAATCCATATTTACTGCATTCATTAGAAATTCTAGTTTCATCATCTCCCACGCATACCCCTTCACCTCTAAAATTATCACCATAGATATCAATAGGGGAAAAAACACTTCCATCTTCTCCATCATCTTTCACAATTGTAACATTTATTGCTATTTCAACATCTATTACAACCCCTGTAATAAGCACATATTCCACCATCATCACTACCACTCCCTTTTCATCTGTGGCAAATCCATTTTTCCCTTCACTCATCACTGCTTCTACTCCTACAAATAACCCTACAACAACTTCTCTTTAGAAGGTTAAGAATATTTTATAGAAGATAAAAAAAATTTGGGGTAAGAAATTAGCCCAGCCTTCAAAAGATGTTGATTTATGGAGGAATACCATAATTTTTGATCCTATAGCTATGTAAATAACAACTACCTCCCTCACTCCTCTTATCAGTAAACTAGAAGAAGACATGACTATGAAATACTATCAGTTGGAAGAGCATACTGAAGATATTACTCAATTGCTCATGGAGGATGAATTGGTCATAGGTAAGGCTCATATTGAGACTATTTATGCACAAACTGATATTTGCAAAGAGAAATATGATAAATTAGAGGAAAATATTGAAAGGTTGGAGAAAAAAATCAGCAACCATAAAAAGGTAAAGAAGGTTGTAATAAATGAAGCCAAGAGATGGAAAAATAAATATCAAGAGACAATCAAATTTAAAGAGCAAGTTGAGGAGCTAAAGAAGAAGAATGAGGCCTAGGTTAAAGAGATACAAGCCTTAAACAACAACTTCAGGTTGAAAAGGCTAGAGTTGTAGGTTTCTCTAAGGACAAGGTTAAATAGATTAGGAAGCAAATATGGTCTGAAATTTTAGAGAAATGCTCAGATTTCCAGCTTGTGATTGATTACATGGATGAGGCTAGCCATTTGTTGTAGGAAACCAAGGAAGACTTGGATAAGTTTAATGAAGAGCTATAGCCAATGGTGATACAAGTAAAATAGATATACAAGTTGTCTAAAAATAGATTTAGTATTTCCACTAAGCCCATCCCAAATAAGGCATGGAATACTACAATATTAGTGGCTAGGATTATAATAAAGAATAAAAAATAAGCTTCAGGAGATTGTGGATACCAACAAAGAATTGATGTAGTATGGTTTTAGAAGGTTCTACAGTGAAAATAACATTCTATTATCAAAAGAAGACCTTCAAACTAGCATAAATTCAATCATGTAGGATGAGTCTAAAATAGATACCTGTGAGGACCCAATAAATCAGGATCAAGTTTTCAACTAATAAAAAACTTAACCAAGATTAAGGATTTGATGGAAGACCTGGTGGATAAGGGACATTCCATTTGAAATGGAAGTAGAACTAGAGGTTGATGAAGAAGAAAAGGTTGAGGAAGAAGAAGAAAAGAGTGAAAAAGAAGAGGTAATCCAAGAAAATGAAATAGAGGAATAAACTTAGCAAGAAGAAAAATGAAGATCTCTCGTTGAGTATTGTGAAACAATTTTGAGTACTATGACTATCAGAGAGATCCTAGGAACGTTTTTTGTTCCTGACAAGAGTTAGAGATAGTAGGAAAATCATGAGCAGACAACTTTCATGAGAAGGTCATGCCATGAAGCCTTTAAAGAGGAGCAGCCTTGCTAAATATGCACACATCAAAAAGATACAAAATCATAAGGTTTGCTCATATTTACCTCTCACATTGCTTCCATATTACTCTTTAAATATCTTCATAAATGTTCAAGAGAATTATGGTCACAAGGAAGATATACCTTGAGATATAATTCATAGCTAGTTGGAGACCTTTTCACTCCTCCATTTCTCTCCATCCAATTTTATTCACACTCTATTACTTCCCCATTATTCATTCATCCACTCATTCCATTTCATCCATCCATATTTTGACTCTAGTAGCCCAAAGGATAAGACTTTGAGTTCTCAATTTTGCTAGCAAAATTTCTTGAGAGGCACTAGAATGTAGGTCCAAAAAAGACCACATACTTAGAAAATTTTCCAAAAGTTTTCAAATTCCTAAAATATGCTCCAAACCATAGCAACAGCGTAGCGCAGCATGCTCTAGATCGCTATCAACCCAGTCAAATGGATGTTTTACATTTTTCAAATCATGGCTTAGAGTGCAAAAGGAGGAAGCAGCTTGTGACAATTTTTTTACACCACACGGCCTAGTGCATGGTTCTATGTCGTGGTCAATGCAATTAAACTTGGCAAGTCAACAATTCAAATCATGGCTCAAAACATGGTTTCATACCATGCAATTTAATGCATATATTTATATACAGTGCGGCTTAGTGCATGGTTCTACACCGTAGTCAACCTAGTCAAACTTGGAAAGTTGATAATTCAAATCATGGCTCAGAAATTGGTTTCATACCATGCAATCTAGCACATGTATCTATACCGTACAACTCAACGCATGGTTCTATGCTATAATAAATGCAATCAAACTTTTTAATTTGGTGATTCAAATAGTGGGCTAGGACATAATTCTCTATCATGTACTTCATAGAATGCTTCTACATTGCAAGCTTCAATATTTTGTTCTATGCCATATGCTTTAATATGTTGTTCTCCGATGCAGCACACAATATCAAAGTTGTTAATTTAGAAATAGAAAGAGTAGCTCAAGATTTTAAAAATAGATCTCCAATGATAAAGGCTCCCTTGTCCCAGGTCACAATCAAAGCATTCAAACCTTTCAAATAAAGGCTTCAAACAATAAATTAGAACATGGTTCTATGTCATTGAGGAGGAAGTAGAAAGGGTCATGAAGATAAAAAAGTGCACCAAGCTTTAGAATGAGCTAATCTTAGTCATTTGACAAGAGATCAATTGTGTACATGCAAAGTGGCTCAAATCACATATAAAAGTGAGAGTTGACATGACATAAGATAACAGATCTTAGATTCAAAGTTTTTTTTTAGTTGAAGAGAGTAGGAAGATGAGGTGATAGAGAATCAAGATTCATAAGCTAATTTAGTTGTAGATATATGGTAGGGCAGCCACGACAAGAACAAGATATGACCTTGATTTTAAAGCTACAACTAGAATCCATGAAAGTTGAATGAATTACAAAAGCCAAGTTGTAGAAGATCAAAGGATCACACAATTTTCTTCTTTCTTCAATCAAAAAGGAGGCTACCACCTTAGCATCTTGTTGATCTAGCACTTCAACTTCCTTGTAATGTTCCTTATTCTTTCAAATCTTTCAAATTAATGCAAAACTATAAATAGAGGTCGAACCCTCACTTTCAAGGGTTGGCTCTAAAGTGTTTTCTTGCCCTACTATGTACACTTTCTACAAATCAATAGAAGGAGCATTACTTGGATGTTTACCTCAGACTTGAGTATTCTTTCTTTTGTGGATTATCAATATTGAAGTCATTTTTGCTACTACTACTATGGTTAGTCTATTCTATTGATATTGGATTACTAGATTAGAGCAAATTGAAATGCTTTATTTCTAAGATGTATGCTTGTAAAGGATTTTGTTTTTTCTAATCAGAGCATCAATCTAATTTCTCTATCTAGATTATTGATGCCCTAGATGTTTGAAATAATTCTTGAAGTATGCATATGTGCTTTACTATTAAATATTACTAAGTTTTGAATGGCATTAATCACAAGTGTTTCTTCTAGAATTGAGTTGTCAAAGGATCCCTGTAGATGCCTATGTTGTTAGATTATTTTTCCACTATTGAATCATAATTTTCTAAGCCCTTTGTTCTTTCTAGCCCTATATTTATACATTTAATTGAGCTTAAATGATTCAACATCCAATTAGTTGACAAGGTATACCAGCCTATTCTGGAGGTTAGATTAAAAGCAATTTTGATCCATCCAATGTTGGGGTCAGGGCTATGATTAGCGGGTGTTTGCCTTCTTTAAAACCATTGCAGATGATAGACACATCTCGAATTCATATTGATGTCAATTTAGATGCCAACAGCCAGATTTAGCTAAACTTACTACTTTCTCTAACCATGGAGAAGAGGATTTAACTTCATGATCCTCAATTAAAATGCCTCTATTGGCTAGCCTATTTGCACATTTTTTTCCTTCCCTTAACATATGTCTAAATTTTATTTTTTCAAAATCTATAGCAAGGTCTTGAATTTCCACAATTATCTCTTGTATATTCCATGGAGCCTTTGTTTTCTTCAAAGTTACATTTATTACTATGAGTGAATCACCTTCCACCCTTACTCTATTCCATTTCATTTTTTTACATTTTTTTAACCCTTCTAAAGCTACCCAAGCTTCAACTTCATTATTTGTCTCAAATCCACTATTGAAATCATAGTGAGATAAAATATCTCGTCTATTATTTCTAATTACTCCTCCTCATCCTACTGATCCTAGATTTCCTTTAGATGATAAAAATTCAATTTAACCAACTTCACATCTGGTGGTTTTTGCTTTATATTATTTTCCTTCTTTTTGTTTCTCCTTGACCCAACATCATAATTCCATTTGGTGAATTGACTTCATCTATCAAGGCTCTTTGCTTCTAAATTAGGGATTGGGTGAGTTGATAGGGTTGGTTTAGACTCCTCTATGGCTAAAAAAATCTTCTTTTTCATTACCTCTAAACTACTTTCCTTTCCTTTAAATATTCTTCTATTCCTTTCTAGCCATAGAGTCCAAAGAATTGTATCTTTTGATATATCCCAAATTGTTTGTAAAGCCTTACTTTTAAAAGTGCTTTGACATGGCTTTAATTGTTATTTAATTTTATCATTCATCACCATGCATTTACCAAACATATTAAGAATACATTACCATAGTTTCTAGACTATTGAGATGGTTTATACTCTCCTCCTTGTTACAAAGAACACATTGTGAGCGCTCATGAAAACTCATTTTCAAATTTTATCCTAAGATAAAATTCTTCTATGATCTACTAGCCAAACAAACATTTTGACTTTAGAAAATTACTTGGGCTATCCCAAATATCTCTCCATATTCTTTTTATATTTCTATTTTGTTGGTCTTTAACATTATATCCACTTCTTTTTGTGTATTTTTCTTAGCTATTTAACTCCCATATCAACTTATCCTTGGCTTCCCTTGAACTAATAATTATTGTTATCTTTATACTCAACTACCTCCTAGCATCAATGTCTTGTATACTTGTAAAAAAAAAAATCTTTCTATTTGTATCTTCCTTCTTGATCCTTGTACAAAATGTTTGAAACCCTATCACCATATTTATCTTGAAGTAATATCATCCATGGTTTCAAAATTGGATCTATATTGAGTGGTTTTTTATCACACCAAGTATCCATCCAAAAAATATTTTCTTCAATTTCCACCACCCATATTAAACCTTTAAAGACTAGATCAATTTATTTTTTTTAACCATTTCATAGTGTAGAACCATTTGGTAGATAGAATGTAGTAAATATTAAGCTTGGGTTATTGGGCTCAACATACTTGGAATAATTCTTTCCTATTGTCTTTGACTCTCTTTTTACAATATCCAAATTACTTTTCCCCTTAGAGCTAAGTTTGCATCTGTAAGAACTCTTAAACCAAGACCTCCCCTAGTTTTATCATCACACGCCTTGCTCCATTTCACTATAGGAAATATACTTTTATCATATAATCCTGACCACAAAAATGATTGCATAATATAGATTAAACTTTTTTCTATTGATTTTGGCATAGTATACAAGGACACATAATATGTTGGAATGGCTTGTAAGACTAATTTAATTGGTTGCACTCTTCCTACTAATGATAACCATCTACTTTTTCATACTATTAGTTTATTATGAACTTTACTTATAATTAGATTCCATAATTATATCCTTGTTATCCCCAAAAATAAGGGCATCCCTAGATAAGTTGCTGGTAAATTTATCTCTTCCATTTGAAGTAACCTATATATCCTTGCTTTGATTTTAGATGAGGTGTTTTGGAAGTAAATTTTGGATTTTATCCAATTAATTTTTTGCCTTGATGCTCTTTCATATTTCTTTAATAATTTATTCAAAGCTTTGGCCTCATTTATTCTTGCCCTCCCAAAAGGGTTGTATCATCTACAAATTGTTGATGGGTGATGTTGTCGATGTTATTACTAGCCTTAAGTCCACTTATAAGACCATATTTGTTAGTCTTCTTTAAGTTCCTACCCAAAACCTCTACCATAATAATGAAAAAATATGGTAATAGAGAATATACCTATCTAAGATCTCTCTTGGCTTTAAATGATTATGTTACTAATCCATAGGCCAACACTAAATATGAAACTATAGAGACACAAGATTTAATCCATCTAACCCATTTTTTTCCCAAATCCAAACTTCTTTAATACTGCAAAAAGAAAATCTCATTTAACCCTAACATAGGCTTTACTCATATCATGAGCTACTATGACCCCATCTAGAATATATCTTCTTTAAATTTTAATATCATTGCTCTCTCTTTTCTTAAATTTTTTGAATACATAACTTCATGAGCTACTATGACCCATCTAGAATATATCTCCCTTTCACAAAACCTCCTTGCTCTTCTAAAATAATTTTGTCTATTAGTGGTCTTAACCAATTTACCATCACTTTGGAGATCATATTATATACCCTATTACATAGTCTTATGGGTCTAAATGAATCAAATAAGTATGCATCCTTCTTTTTTGAAATTAGGGTAAGATATGTTGCTTTTATTTTATAAGGTATGTATTGTTTTACCCTAGACTATTCCATTACCACGAATAATGAACCCTTTACTATATCTTAGTTATGTTGATAGAATTTTATAGAGATACCATATAGACGTAGGTATTTATCCTTATTAAAATATAAAATAGATAAATGAACTTTTTCTCGAGTAATAGGCACCATACATTTTTTATTGTCTTATTTGTTGTAACTGAAGGTACTTGTAGATATTTATCATTAAGAACTTCAAACTCCTCTGATCCTAGAATATTTCAATAAAAATACCATGTCTCCTTTCTTATTTCACTCTAGTATTTAGTCCAAACCCCTTCTATTGATTGAATTCTACTAATTCTAGATGTTGATCATTGTACTAGAGCCATCCTATGAAAAAAAATGTATTTTTGTCTCCTTTTAACCAAGTCTGTCTCGATTTTAATCCCCAAAAATTCTTTTCCATACTCAAAATATTATTATATTCACTAAGCAACTCCATATCCTATGAGCTTGGATTATTATGATCACCTTTTTCAAATTTTTAAAGTTTATCTTTTAGTTCTTTCTTCTCAAAAATATTTCCAAAAGTGTTCTTGTTCTATTCTTTTAAGTTAGATATCATTGATTTAATTTATTTTGGAAATTTATACAACCCATCGCTTCCTAAATAATTCCACATTTGTGCTATCATATCAACAAATTGAGGATGGTCTTCCCATATTTTCTCATTTAAAATATGATTTTTTTAATTCACTTACCACCATTTTAACTCTTATTGGCTAGTGATATGAATCAATCCTTGTCAAGGTATTAATTTTAGCACAAGTTCCTTCATCTAGCTAATTATATGAGAGTATGCATTTGTCTAATTTTTCTGTTATTAGGTTCTAGCCTCTCCTATTTTTGGTCCACATATAGTTATCTTCTTCAAACTCGACATCCCATAGACTATTATTTTGAATAAAAGTTGGGAAATCTCTCATCCTTTGGGTTAATATTCTAATTCCCCCAAATTTTTTAGCAAGCTTGGTTATGGCATTAAAATATTCATTGATCATGAATTGGTTTTCTTGGTCTTTACTTCCAATTAAGGCTTTAATCCCACTCCAAACTTCTAATATGCATGACTAAGTTGTAGGTCCATGACATTAATAAGGATGAGTATTTGCAAAGTAGCATATGACTAAAGAGGCTATCCAATGCCTAGTTTTATTAATGGTTACACATGAGGTTCTAGTAGGATTCCAACATGTTAGAATCCTCCCTACCACTCCTTTAGAATACATAGCATTCAATTCACATCTTGCTCATACTTCTTTCATAGTATTGGAAACTTCTTTTATCATTTTAGTTTCCTAGATTCAAATAATATTAGGTGTATTACTTAAAATGAGGTCCTTGATACACCTCTTATTTGAGGGGGTATTAGAACCCCTTATATTCTAAAAATGATAGGGGCTACTATCCTCACTTGTTAGTTACCAATATTATTTTGTGTTTTGGTAAAAAGAATTTCGACCAACTTAGTTTGTGTTCCTTTCTCTATGTTTTCTCTTGCTTGCCTAGATCTCACTTGATGATTTGAGGGTTTTCCTCTTTTTGCCTTCCCTATATTATGAGTAGGTCTTCTTATTCTATTTCTCAATATTCTTTCACAACATTATTTTTCATCATATTTATTATAGAATCTTTAGACTTGTCGTGCTCGTTTTCTAGTATTTCCTAATTAAAGGTAGAGGTATTAACATATAACACTGTATTTTATTTACCAATTTTTTTCTCTTGAATGGTGCATGGTACTTCAAGAGAGTATTTTAAATCTTATGAGACACATTCCTTAGGTTTATCGAAAATGTTTATCCTTAAATTGGGATCCATAATAAATAAACAGTTCCTTGTTAATATGTTGAACCTATTGTATAGTGTCCTCTAAGCTTTGATCTACTTTTTATTCATAGGCTAAAGCCTCAAAAGGGTTGGTATTTCTTCCAATATCCTTCCTTATTGGTCTCCACTATTTAATTGCTTTCATTTATCTATATCTATTTTTAGAAAATTGAAAACCACCCTTACCCATATCCAATATTTATAAGTTTATCTTGTAATTTTATACATATGATTATGCTGGACTCTACTTAGGGTGTGATATCTCAATATGCCCCACCTCATGACATATGCTACATCTAAAAGATATATTTTCATAATTTTTGGTTTGGATCCACATATTATCCCCATATTTAAGAATGATTGATTCTGGTAAAGCTTTACTTATAACAATCATGACCAATATCCGAGCATAAATAGCCAAAAATCCATTTGTTGTAGTTTCTAAAATCTCAAGGAATTTTCCTAGAGTATTTCCTATTTTCTTGAAGGTATTCATATCCCAAAATTCAATGTGTAACCCATACATCCTAACCCAGACTAGTAATAGAGATAGATTTAAATTTTTAGGTGAAAAGCCTTCACACTAGTAGGTAAGGAAGAGTCTTGCTCTTTCCATAAACCAAGGAACCTCTTTTAGGATTACTTATTTTTATTATCTAGAAAAAAATGGCTAGGAATAATTCTTTGGGAAGCAAATATAGAATCACTCTTGGAGACTTCCAACTCCTATCAATCCATTTTCTCAAGGTTGAAGCCCCTAGCCAATACCCATTAAATTACCAAACATTACCCTATATCTTAGCAACAAGGATCGATCCTATAAGATCCAATCACTAACCTCTACTACTATATATTATTCTAAGGATTTAACTATAAATTGGTCCATGGGAAGGAAACTAAAACTCAAAATCTACTAAAATTTACCAGAATATCCTATAGAAAATATAATATTTGATAAAAATTTATAATAATTTGCATGCAAATTTCTAAGATAAAGAAGGGAAAAAGAAACTTAGCTAGAAAATTCTATTCCTAGATATAATTTCTTGCCTCACTAAAGTCCCAACCCTCCATTTATCCTCCCATCATCAAAACCTTGGCTAAAAAATATTTGTAATCATTTTTTGTGACTTGAAAATTTGTCACTACCCTTGTTCTAGATGGTTGATTTCATAGGATTGTATTTCCATCAATATTGATCATATTCCTTCATACGACCACTAATTTTAAAGCTCTTCAAGTTTTGCACAAATTGTTCCAAGAATCAATTGAATCAAACAACCCTTCACAAAGATATGGCTCCTAGCCCTAATCCTTCGTGAAGATGTATGAATCATGATTAACAATTACTTTGATATTTTCCATTGGTAATAATTGATGTATTTTATAAAATTAATGTGTTTTCATATAAACTATTTATTATAGTTCTTATGATTGCACTTACTCTTCAAAAAGGAAACTAATAGTCCAAATATGGTAAAGGGGACTATGATATCATGAAGTTTTTGAAATTTTACTCTACTAAGATGTAGTGCATAAATAGTAACGTTGGGATTTTGGTATTGTGAATGTTGTTGCAAGAAAATATCAAGAAGAAGGATGTTGAATATTGAAATATTTGTATTTACAAAGAAAATTAAAAAATATCCAGAAAATAAAAAAACAAGAATTCAGATTTATTGTGAAAAGGATAGAGGTATCTAGCTATATCAACTCAATTAAGATGAGAATTAAATATTTTTGTAAACTCTCAAATTCTAAAATAGAGAGTTTTGATTTGTCAAGGGTGGGGGACCCGAGTACAACCCCTTTTCTCTATAAAAATAAGTTATAATAATGGTTGAATTTAAAAGGTGGTGATAATATAACTCATTGAAAAAAAAGGTGGTGATAGTATCCTCTTGGGTATATATATATATATATATGATCTCATTTTTATTATGAGCATAAAGAGCATTTGAAGGTCTTAGAATACATGCAAATTTGATGTAGGAGCATCCAGTGGTGTAAGAGTGATCTTGCATTATCCAAAATTTGTATTAATTTTTATTCTATTCTAAGTTTTATGGTGAAAATCCTGCCACTAAAACTTAAAGGTGATATTTGAAGGCCTTAGAGGCCTCGTAGAGGGATGAAAATTGGTCATAGTCCCTTTTGGGCACTACATTGTTGTAAATATTTTCAAGATATTTCCAAAAATATGCACTAATAGTCAACCCGAGCAACGAGAGAGGAGTTCTGACCCCGGGAAGTTTTACCTCTAAAATTCAAATGAATTGTCCTAGGCAGGAAAAGGGGAAACAAGGTATTATAGGGGAATTTCAAAATTGTAAAGGGGGTCTGGTCTGTATCTCCATTTTTATGAAAAGTAATATGAAAGCTCTGGATCCTATTGCAATTTCTCTATTTTTCAGAAGATTATTTGTGATTTGTTGATCCAGTTATGCTTCAAAACTAATCCTAAGAACACTCAGATCTTGGTTTTCTTTACCCAAAATAAAAGAAAAATTAAACTTATATTTTGATGAGGTTTATATGAAGAAGTAATGAAATACAACTATTTTGGGATATGTTTTAATTAAAAAAAAACTCAATTCAAAATTATGTAAAAAAAAGGTCTGGGATGGTTGCAAAACAAGTTTCAAGAAGCAAATTTATACGATTAATAGACTATACAAGTCTTATTTGGTTTACAATATTTTCTAGCAATTTTTTTTTGAATTAAAATTAAGATAAATAGAAAAGATTCAAAATTAATTGTAAAAAATAAAATAAGATTTTTACTTCCATATAATTTTTTTAGAAAACATAGACACCCTCCCTATAAAGGTTGCCTTTTAAGTTATTTGAAAAAATATTAGAAATATGAAATTAAATAGGTGGCCAAGGGTTATAATAGAAAATTAATTAAACATAGAAAATAATATATACTAACATTAAAAACAACTGGATTAATAGGTTAGATATTAACTAAATCTCTAAAAAACATCCTAAATAGATACGAAAGGGCATCCTCTCAGAGTATCAACTTTGAAAAAAGTAAAATTTACTTTCTCAACACACCTCCCTTGAGATAAATCAAGATAAAGGTAATATTGGAATGTGAAATAGAGGAGTTACCCTCGTATCTTAGAATTCTCTTATCAACTGACCAAATAAAGCCAGTCCACTAGAACCATATTATTGATAAACTCAATAAGAAACTAACAGGTTAGAAAGGTAACCTTCTTAGCCAAGCAGAAAAAATTCAACTTCTTCAATCCACCTTATAGAGCATCCTAATTTACATGCTCTCCCTATTCAAGGTCCCAACTAAAATAGAGGAAGCAATAAAGACAATTTGTAAAAAATCCATATGGAGAGGTACTGAGGAATATAAGAGATTTCATTTGGTCAAGTGGAAAATGGTGTGCCTTCCAAAATCCTATGGAGGACTAGGTCTAAGAAGAATAAAGACCCTCAACAAATCCTTAGCAGCAACAATGGTGTGGAGAATAATTTAGAAAAAAAAAAAAGGAATACTATGGACTGACATAATGAGGATAAAATATATTCATGAGGAGGAGCCAACAATAATTTTTAATAACAACTAAATCTAAGGTGGATCAACAATCTGGAACCATATCCATCAATGCATAGATATCATAAGAGGGGGAACGCATTGGATAATAGGTAAAGAAACTAAAGTAAACTTCTAGGAGGACAACTAGCTTGATTCAAGACCTTTGGATAGATACCAAGATTTAGAGGAACTTAGAAGAAATATCCAAGTTGAGTGGGGCACCTCCTTCAACTTCTATATAGTGAAGGAGAGAGGAGTAAAAATCTAGAGAATTGACATGCAAAACATCGATCTAAGACACAAGCTAGAAAAATTCCATGCCAAAATAAAGTACTTTAAGATCCTATATTCATAGAATTAAGACAAATTGGTGTGGACTGGGTCAACTTCAGGTCATTATACAATTAAAAGTGGTTACATTGAGATGCTAGAAAGACCTCAAATAAAAGTTTCCTAGAGGAATATCTAGAACAACAAGTGCATTTCCAAAATAAAAATATTTACTTGGCTTGTGATCCAAAATAAAATCCTTACTTGGGACAACTTGACCAAGAGAGGCTTCTAGGGTCCCAAAAATGTTACCTCTATAAAAATAATGAAGAAACAATCACTCATATCTTTTTGAGGTGTTCCTTCTCTTAGGAAGTATTGGATCAATGGCTAAGATCAATAGGTTTCAACTAGGTGATTCCTGAGGATCTTATTGATTGGTGAATCCAATGGAGACCTCTTGATAAGGAGAACAAACAATTTAGGAACCTTTTCATCCCAACATTTTTATGGTGCATATGGATTTAAACAAGTAGGATAATCTTAAAGGATAAGTTTAGGAATATGATTGTTGTCTTCAATCAACTCCTAGTGAGGATAGAGGAGACTCTCTAGCTTAGGGGATTCATCCACCACTCCTTTAAACACCCTCAAGTAGCATAATCTTTAATTCCTAGTAGATTCTAACTCTATTTTGGCCCTCCTTGGAGTTTTCCAACAATAGATCCACCAACATGTGTCTTATCACTAGGTATTAGGTATTTTAGACCTCTTATGCCTAGCTAGAAGATCAAGATCTAACTATCAATGAGGAATATGTAGATCCTGTAGACCCAAAAGGGCCACATACTTAGCAAATTTGTGACATTTTGGCTAAGAGAAGAAGGAACCTGAAGGGCAATACAAGGTTTTACTGAGGTACAAATTTTGTAGTCAAAGTAACAAACCAACGCTCGATGGAATTCAAATGAGCGGAGTGAAGGTTAGAAAGGTGAACGCATCTCCAATATGGTATCAACCTTCATGCAGAGAATCCATAGTAGAAATCTACTAAGAGAGGTAAAATTGATGGTCAGCACAGTTAAACAGTTTTAGCGGATTTTGGAGCAACAGAGTTATGAAAAGGAAGGTACTCTAGTAGTAAGCTGAGAAAAGCTTTATGTTATTTCCTACCTTTTTGTGATACAAGGCAAAGTATGCGGTTAGTACGATCAAACAGTGCTCAGCAAAAAGTGAAGTAGCAGAATTCAGAAGGAAAACTGCATCTCCAAAAGGTGCATTTTTGTGATAGAAAGACACAATTGTAGCCAGTGTGCGAGGTATCAAAGGGGACATCTACTAAGCGAAAATAAGGTTAAAATCCACTAAGGGGTAAAATCCATGATCAACACAGTCAAACAAAGCTTAGAAAAATCTAAAGTTATGAATTCTAGATATTAGGAGGTAAGACAACATTAAAATCCTCCCAAGGTCAACGTAAAATAATGATTCTACAATCAAATTGGTCAAATTCGACTTGGAAAAACTAAAGTAGCAAATTTCATAGAAAACCATCAATAACCGCAAGAACCCCATTTCCATGGTAATAATATTCAAACCTAGCCCGATGGAATTCGAAGTTGTGGATTTTGTGAAAATATGTTGATTGTTGTCAAAACCTCATTTCGCAGTCAACATAGTCAAACTCGACCCGATGGAAATAAAGTAGCTGATTTCATAGAAAACCATCAATAACTGCAAGAATCCCATTTTTGAAGTCAAAATAACCAAACTTGACCCAGTGGAATTCAAAGTTACGAATTTTGTGTAAGGATGTTAATTGTTGTCGAAACCTCATTCCGTAGTCAACACAGTCAAACTTGACCCGATGGAAACAAAGTAGTGAATTTTGTAGAAAACCATCACTAATTGCAAGAACCCCATTTTTATGGTTAAAATAGTCAAACTTGTCCTGGTAGAGTACAAAGTAGTAAATTTAAAAGAAGAGGAGAATGCAGCAGAACCTGAGGAGTGTAGCAAAAAATGGGGGAAGATAAAACATCATCGGAATTAGGAATCACCTACATTTTTAGTTGTAGATCGATGGTGGAAAGTCTTCTTAAGAACAAATGATGATCTAGATTGAACTGTAACTATCCCAGCTACTGAGTTTAGTTGAAGGCTGAACATCCTATAGAGCTCAAAATTACGGTGTTCATGGAGTATAGCTCCAAATTTTTTCTTGAAAACCAATTAAAGGTTGCCACCTCAGCATTCTGCTGATCTATCAGGATATTCCTTGTAATATTTCTAGTTTTATTTATCATTGTAAAATCTATGTAGAGAGGTCAAACCCTCATATTTAAGAGTCGTATGTGGAGTGTTTGCCTAATATATTACCATAATTATTGTGATATCAATAGAAGCATTACTTGGATGTTTACCTCTAGCTTTTATCTTCATCAATTGTGAGTTTATTCTTTGAATGCATTTTTGCTACTGTTGTTATGATTAGTCATTCTACTGATATTGGATTGCTAATTTGGAGCAACTTAGAATGGTTAATGCCTAAAAAAATGCTACAGAAGACTTCTATTTATGTTAGTATAAGTGTTTATTTTATTCTGCTATTTGTATTATTAGCATTTTAGATGTTTGAAATAGTTTTCTGAGCATTTCATTACTTTAACGATGAAGATAAGTTTTTATTGTTGTTAGTCTCAAGTGTGGAGTATTGGAAATGTGATTGATCGGTAGATTCTTGATATTTGTCAATGTTGTTAGCTCTATCTAACCATTATTTTCTCAACCATTTTCTAACTCTTATCTCATTTCTATCCCTAAACCTACACATTATTTTAAGCTTAATTAAGTCAACACCTAAATTAGTTGACAAGGTATACTAGCCTACTCTGGATGTTGTATTGAAGTTAATCTCTAATCCATCCAATGTCAGGGTTTGATATGTGATTAGTGGGTATGCACCTCCCAGAAATCAAATATTCATAGTCATAGTTTAATTTTACCTTGATGTCAATTCAAACCCCAATAGTGTTGGCACGCCCGGTGGTACACCAAAGATCCATTATATGTCCCCTTACCCACTTATTTATTTATAATTCCTAGAGAAATCAAGATTTAGTGAGTTTTCTTGACCTCATTCAGTGGAGAAAGTAAATTCACTTGGCAACTATGCTAGGGAGTAAAGTCAGATTTCATGGCCAGTTACCTTTTAAAGAACTACCTTTGAAAAAATATAGCTCTTATTTTTAATTCTAAGAGCTCGTAGACCTGATGGCTTATCATCATTATCCCCCATGGTATGACTTCGACCCCTTAGACATCCCAATTTTACATGAGATTCCCAAAATTACCCTTAAAAATTTACCCAATTATCAAGGGAAGGAGAAAACTGCAAAAGAGCATTGCCAAGACATAGGGTCCTTGTCGTCAGTCTAAAATATTAAGTTTGAGGATGTTATGTTAAGGTTATTGGTCCTATATTTAAAATTTAAGGTTTTGTTATGGTACAAAACCTTAGATTGTGGTAATATCATAATGTGGAAAGATCTAGTCAAAGCCCTTATGGATGATTTTGATGATCTTGGAGACCCCTTCCTACTCCTCACTCAGTTTTTATTCATAAATAAGTCCCTTCAAGAAAGTCTTTTCAAGTTCAATGTTTATTTCAAATAATGTGGAATAGAATTCCCCAAGAATACCAACCCTTCCACCCTCAAGTATACTTATATTATATTCATGCACTTCATTCTGATTTGAGTCTCTTGATCCAACAATCTAAAGTAAAAGTGTTCCCACAAGTGTTTCAAGAGACCATGATGGCAAAAAATATGTTAATCACTGCAAGAAAATTTCCTCCTAGAATAGTAGAACCCTCTTTATCTAGCCCTCTTTTTTCCCCCTCAGGTAGCGGAAATATTAAATAAATAGATTTATGGGCTGAGAAAAAGACTAGTGATGGATTGTTATCAAGTCAATGGATTAGCTCAGTGATTTTCGTCCAAGAGTCAAAATAAATTGTGCAGTACTCTTTGTAGTATGGGATATAGAATGATATACCCCTTGATAATATGATATCACTAAACCCTAACTCCTAACTCTATTCTAAGCCATGATGCAGTGAAGGTTAGGCTAAAGAAGAAGGTGAATAAGGACAATGTTTGAAACCTGAAAAAGTGACTAAAAATACCAATCCGCTTCTTAGACCAATGCCTTTTTTTTAGTTTGAAGTAGGTAGTGGATTCAAATTATGGCTACCTAAGCAATGTGAGAATCTATGGCATAGAGATAGGCTCTCTAAGGGATAATCCTGGTAGTATGCATATTGTGTTACAAATTCCCATTCAAAATGAGGGGGTGCAAGTGTTGATGGCAAAATGTATCTTGGTAGGAAAATCTCTAAATTAAAGGAATACTGAGGCCTTGAGGGACTTGTATGTTCCTATAGTAACGTTCAAGAAACAAATGGAAAGGGTGCATCAATTTCAGGACCTGTTCAATGAGCCATCTCAGACAAAGTAAGGCTTGAGGTAAGATTTGTTGGTACATTCAAGGGTCGATTTGGTAAAGCTTTCTTTAAGAACTTTAACTGGAAAAAATAAAAAAATCCTGAGTAATGCTCTAGGTCTCTATGAGAGATAACTTAACCTATGCTATGTATCAGTTGTTGTTGAAAATAGAATATTATTTAGTAAGATCGGGATATAAAGTACCAGTAATATTATTCCAAATATGTAAATATTTGGAGCTAATTATTGAAAAGATGGAACCAAAATATTTGTAATTTAAATGGAAAGTCATTAAGGTTCTTGGAATTATAAAAGGTCTTGTAATTATGTTGTGTGGGCTTCCCAACTTATTCATGGTACTAGATATCATGGTCATCAATATTCCCCCACTATTTACCATTTGCTAAGTTTCAATAGAACCTTTTGGTTTTTTCTTGAGGAGGAGATCAACGGCATCAACATATTTGGAGAAAATAGTAGTGTTGATATTGCTAGCCAAGATATTCACCCTTTTATAATTTAGGATTATAAGCATCCACGGACCAATCCTCCAAAAATTGTATGTGATTGTGTGGAAACAAAAGCCCTCCTTCAAAGTGACCAATCGATAGGATGCCAATCTAATGAAGCATTGGTTAGAGAGACCCTTTTAATTACTCAAGAAGCATGAAGTATTTTTTGGGGTTTGATGACCATTCTCATAAAGAATAAATAGAGGGAGAAATAAAGGGTTCACGTCATCAAATGCATGAGTGTCCTGAGATAAATCCTACGGCTGCATCCTATCGGTGGGAGAGATATTTACAAAAGACATAACTCACACAAATAAAAATAGATCTCTACAACATAAGATATGAAGTGTCAGACCATCATTACATTCAAACAAGTAAGATCTACCAAGCATATGGAAAAATTTGTAAGGAGAAGTACAAGTTCAAATTCTTTTGGTCAGAACATTACAGATTCACAGGGTAGAAGAATGAAAAATATTTTAAGCTAGGCGTAGGCACATGCGCCATATTTTTGTGTACATAACTGGTACTTAAATAAAATGACTGACTACATCTATCATAATAAGGTAGAAGAAATTTTACAAGAAAACACCAACCCTTGCCATTTTGTATATTTTTTAAGAGAATGAAGAGGAACTTCGGATTGAGAATAGAGGGTAACATCCAAGGTAGAAGGAATAACATCAAAGTTTTGATGTTTTGGTGGTTTGGTTCATGATGAGGCCTTCTAAATATGTTTCCCAATGGATAATAGATAGTCAAACCAAAGTCTTGATGATAATACCCTGAATAATACCCTGTGTGAAACAGCCCAACTTGACTAGGGTAGAGGACATAGTGAGAGCAAGAACGCCAGATGAAGTGAGTTAAGTACTTTCCATATCTAAAGTCAGGATCTTCACATCATCAACTGATGTCATGCCTTCTTAGGTCTATAAAATGAATAATATTTATTTGAAAATAGTTTGAATTCTGAGATGGGTCACAATCGGTAGGCAAAATATGACAAAGGAGATCTCACTCAGATGGAGGAAGTATTGTTCATCCTTGTTGAACACCGTAAGCGAAGTAAGAAAAAAAGGAATTGCTATTTTTGGTAATATATCTACCTTGGAAACAATATTTCATCTCGATGGATTATGCATATAGATCCCACACCACGATGGATTATGCATACACATATTTACGGTGCTCAGCTTCATATTTTTGTGTAACTTTAATTTCCTTCGCTTGTTTCCCTTCTTTTTCATTTCCCCAGCATATTAGTACTGCTTCCTCTCATCCCCTTGTAAATATACCATATCCTCCTTATTTTAAGTCTTTCCTTTTTGTGTTAGGGTGGTGGCTACATTTTGTTTTATTCCTAGTTTTGTCCAATCACCACCATTTCATGTGTATTATGAGGTCTATTTTACCTCACTCTTCTAAGCTCTAATTTAATGTTACACTATTTTTTCATCCCATTTCTATCCTCTTCTAGTCTTCTTAAATTTTAGGTCTATCATTCTCCCCCTCCCTTTTTTATTATCCCTCCTCTCCTTCATAATTTGTGTCATTGATTACCTCAAATTCTACTAGAAATTTTAAGTGGATAAGGCTCTGAGTTATTTACCTTTGCAAGTGAAGTTCCCTGAGAGGCACCAAAATGTAGACCCAAAATGGCCACATACTTAGCAAAATTGTGAAATTTTAGCTAAGAGAAGAAAGAACCTGAAGGGTAGTACAAGGTTCCACTGAGGTACAAATTTTGCAATCAAAGTAATGAACCAATGCCCGATGGAATTCAAAGGAGCAGAGTGACATGTAGAAATATGAACGCATCTCCAAGATGGTGTTAACTTCCACATAGAGAATCTGTAGTATAAATATACTAAGGGAGGAAAAATTCATGGTCAGCATAGTCAAATAGTGCTAGTAGATTTTGAAGCAGCAGAGTCATGAAAAGGAAGGTACTTCAGTAGTAAGATGAGAAAAGCTCTATGTTATTTCCCGTCTTCTTGTGATACAATACAAAGTCCATGGTCAATGCGATCAAACAGTTCTCAGTGATAAGTTAAGTAGCAAAATTTAGATGGAAAAATCCATCTCCAAAAGGTGCATTTTTGCAGTAGAAAGACACAAGTGTAGCCAGTGTGTGAAGTATCGGAGGGGACATTCGTTAAGTGACGATTGTTAAAATCCATTTAGGGGTAAAATCTGTGGTCAACATAGTCAAAAAAAGCTTATAGAAATCCAAAGTTGCAGATTATGGATGCCAAGAGACAAGACAACATTAAAATTCACCCAGGGCTGATGTAAAATAATAATTCCATAATCAAATTGGTCAAATCTGACCTGGCAGAAACTAAAGTATTAGATTTTGCAAAAAACCATAAGTAATTACAAGAATCCCATTTTTGTGGTCAAAATAGTTAAACTTGGCCCAACGAAATTCAAAGTTGCAAATTTTGTGAAAATATTTGGATTTCTATCAAAACCTCATTCTACAATCAACACAGCCAAACTCGACCTAGTGGAAACAAACTAGCAAATTTCACTAGAAAACCATCAGTAATTGTAAGAACCCCATTTTCACGATCAAAATAGTCAAACCTAGCCCAACAGAATTCAAAGTTGTGGATTTTTTCAAAGGATGTTGATAGCTATAGAAACCTCATTCTACAATCAACACATTCAAACTCGACCCGATGGAAACAGAGTAGCAGATTTCATAGAAAACTATTAGTAACCACAGAACCCCATTTCTGTGATCAACATAGTTAAACCTATCCTGGCGAAAATAGAGTAGCAGATTCTAAAGAAGAGGAGAATGCAGCGGAACCTGAGGAGTGCAGCAAAAAATTAGGGAAGATCAAACATCATCAAAATTAGGACTCACCTGCATTTTTAGTTGTAGATCGATAGTGGAAAGTCTTCTCTAGAACAAAGGATGGTCTATATTGACCTGTAACCATCCCAGTTGTTAAGTTCAATTGAAGGTCGAACATCCTACAGAGCTTAGAATTATGGTGTTCATTGAGTATAGCTCCACCTTTTTCTTGAAAACCAATTGGAGGCTGCCACCTCAGCATTCTACTGATATGGAAAGATATTCTTTGTAATGTTTCCAATTTTATTTACCATTGTAAAATATATATAGAGAGGTCGAACCCTCATGTTTAAGGTGTGGATCTAGAGTGTTTATCTGATGTATTACTATAATTGTTGTGATATCAATAGAAGGAGCATTACTTAGATGTTTACCTCTGAATTTTATCTTTATAAATTGTGAGTTTATTCTATGAATGCATTTATGCTACTTTTATTATGATTAGTTAATTATGTTGATATTGGATTACTAATTTGGAGCAACTTGGAATGGTTCATGCCTAAAAAAATGCTAGAGAAGACTTCTATTTCTGTTAGTCTAAGTGTTGATCTAATTATGCTATTTGGATTATTATCATTTTAGATGTTTGAAATAGTTTTATGAGCATTTCATTATTTTAACGGTGAAGATAATAACCTTTGATTGTTGTTAGTCTCAAGTGTGGAGTACTAAAAATGTGATTGATCGGTAGATTCTTGATATTTTTCAATGTTTTTAACTCTATCCGGTCATTATTTTCTCAACTATTTTCTAACCCTTATCTCATTTCTATCCCTAAACCTAAAAATTATTTCAAGCCTAATTGAGTCAATACCTGAATTAGTTGACAAGGTATACCAACCTACTCTGGAGGTTGGATTGAAGTTAATATCTAATCCATCCAATATCGGGGTTTGAGCTGTGATTAGCGAGTATGCGCCTCCCAGAAGTCAAAGATTCATAGTCATAGTTCAAGTTTACCTTGATGTCAATTCAAACCCCAACAGATCCCATGGTCAACTAATGATAATCACTAAAGAGATAAAACTTGGTAAACTTTTAGAGACATAACCGTTTGTTCAATAAAAGAAAGAAAAGTTTTTTGTGGGGCAATGAGAGCCAAAGGTTTAATGCATAGCTAGCTTTGTTTTTTTACAGGCTCAAAATTTCATTATAAAAGGGTGAGGGCCCCTTTCAAAACCCTTTTCTTTAATCACAACAAAAAAAATTAATCTAACATTTAAATAATAAGAAATATATAAATGTCTATGTATGCAAACAAAGGATTTATGAAAGAAGAATTATCACCACGTCATTGGCGAATATGAAGATAATTAAATATGTATAGGTACAAACATCAAATGCATAACAAAGATGTTCATAGCCCTATTTAAGAATAACTTAAATGTAATTAATACAAATGGAAGCCAAGGTTCAAATATCGGGCCTCGTCGGATTGAATGCTTGTCCCTTTCCTGGTGCTTTCACATAAAAGGTTTAAAATGATTGTGGCATGGTGGTTATAGGGGCGGACTGCACGAATATTTGTGTGGCGGCTTTCGGGGTAGACAGCACAGAATACTATGGTGGCCATAAAAGCTGGACAGCCTGCCCGGGTTCATGGTGGCTACCGATTCCACCATGTAAATACAAAAAAAAAAAATACAAATGGAAGACACCAAATAAAAAGAGAAGAGGGGATATATATGTCTAGTACACCAGAGACAAAGAAGCAAATAAGTGTTTCATCTTAAAATGTAAAGCTTATAATAATATATAACAATAAAAATTATGCATAAATTGTTTAAGAATCTCATGATAAAGATAACAAAAGATTTACTTTTAGATTTAATAGCAAAAAATTATTATTTTGAAAAATAATGATAAGACTTCGTAAGTTTGCAAAACTTTATTTCTTTTCTAAAGGAGTTAGTAAGATTATATATATTATACTATATTCAAATATAAAGCTTATAATAATATATAACAATAAATGTCGTCCATGAATTGTTTAAGAATCCATTAATAAAAAATATAATATTTTTTTTAAGATTTAATAATAAAATATCAGGTCCGAGGTGTAGACCAATTGGTTCATCCAAACCCCATAACGGGGGCGCAGGTCCAAGGTTCAAATCTCGGGCCTCATTGGACTAAACGCTTGTCCATTTCTTGGTGCTTTGAGCGGCGTAAAAGGTTTTAAATGATTGTGGCATGGTGGTTATAGGGGTGGATTGTGTGAAGATTTGTGTGGCGGCTTTCGGGCGGACAACGCAGAATACTATGGCAGCCATAAAAATCTGGACAGCATGCTCGGATTCGTGGCGACTACCGATTCCACCATGTTAAAAAAATAAAATAATAAATAAATATATAAATAATAAAATATCAACATTTTAAATAAAAATAAAGAATGATGATAAGAATTCATAGTTTTGGATGATTCTATTTAATGGAACCACTGGGATCAGATAATAGATTGATTTGTATTATTAAACTCCTTGTAAGGCCATTCTCTTTTTTTTTGTCTTGTAATTTTTTTCAATTGATTATATGGGATTGAAATGATTCCCACCTATATTACATCATCACCATGTTTTTTTATTAGATAAAAGTATGGGTTTTGAAAGGGACCCCAAACCTTGATACAAAAATAAATTGAAAGAGTTTGGTATCACACCATGAAGCTCAATCAAAAGAGACACAAACCAAGAAGGAAAACCACCCAACTCAAAGGTAGTCCAACAAAAACAAACAAAAGGGAAACTAAAACCCGTAAAAATAGTTGGATGTCAGTCCAGAAGCAAAACCACAAACCACCCAAAAACCCAGATAATCATAGGGGAGAGCTAAATTTCCATAGACTTTGGAATCGATTTGTCCTTATGTTGTTGCACCAACTCATGAGTTTCATTGATGAAAGAGATCGTAACTTGCAGGGAGCCCAACACAACTTGAAGTTTATCATCCAAATTATAGAGGAAAGGATGGACAATAGGAGATTCAGGTACCAAGGAGGGGGACATCCCATTGACATCCACTGAGTCCACCGAGAGATTGGTATTTTTCTTTGCTAGCCTACTTTCATCTAAATTAGATGTTTCTAGAGAGACTAGGGAGACTCCTATCTTCATCACCTTCAATTAGGGGCACTTAGAGCAACATGTTCAGCCCTTGATGGTGTCATTGGGGGTATTTGCCACCTTGCTTGTAGATTTAGCCTTTCCTTTCATGGAAGAGAAGGGAGTATTGAAACCATCTGACTCATAATCAGAAGATATTATTACATCATCACCATGTATTGGTATTACAACAACTTGGATATTATGCATGTATCATTTAGCAAGATTCGACCTTGGGTCACCTAATTCAACACTAAGATCTTGGTTTTCTTTTCCCAAAATAAAAATAAAAATTAAACTTATATTTTGATAGGGTTTATATGAAGAAGTAATGAAATACAACTATTTTGGGATAGGTGCTAATTAAAAAAACTCAATTGAAAATTATGTAAAAAAATTGTCTACGATGATTGCAAAACAAGATTCAAGAAGCAAATTTATACGATTAATAGACTATACAAGTCTTATTTGGTTTACAATATTTGCTAGCAATTTGTTTCAATTAAAATTAAGATAAATATAAAATATTCAACATTAGTTGTAAAAAATAAAATAATATTTTTACTTCCATAAATGTTTTTTAGAAAACATAGACACCCTCCGTAGAAAGGTTGCCTTTTAAGTTATTTGAAAAATATTAGAGAAATGAATTTAAATAGGTGTCCAAGGGTTATAATAGAAAATTAATTAAACATAGAAAATAATATATATTGACATTAAAAACAAATGGATTTACAGGTTAGATATTAGCTAGAGCTCTAAAAAAAGCCCTAGATAGATACTAAAGGGCATCCTCTCAGAGTGTCAACTTTGAAAAAAGTAAAATTTACTTTCTTAACACACATTCCTTGAGATAAATCAAGATATAGGCAATATTGGAATGTGAAATAGAGGAGTTGACATCCTATCATAAAATTCCCCTATCAACCGACCAAATAAAGCCAATCCACTAGAACCATGTTATTGACAAACTCAATAAGAAACTAACAGGTTAGAAAGGCAACCTTCTCAGCCAAGTAGGAAAAATTCAACTTCTTCAATCCACCTTATAGAGCATCCCAATTTACATGCTCTCCCTATTCAATGTCCCAGCTAAAACGAAGGAAGCAATAAAGACCATTTGTAAAAAATTCATATGGAAAGGCATTGAGAAATAGAAGATATTCCATTTGTTCAAGTGGGAAATTGTGTGCCTTCCAAAATCCTATGGAGGACTAGGCCTGAGAAGAATAAAGACCCTCAACAAAGCCTTAGCAGCAATAATTATGTGGAGAATATTTCATAAAGAAAAAGGAAGACTATGGACTAACATCATGAGGATAAAACATATTCAGGAGGAGGATCCAACAACAATTTTTAAGAACAACTAAATCCAAGGTGGCTCAACAATCTGGAACCATATCCATCAATGAATAGATATCATATGGGGGGGACACGTTGGAGGATAGGGAAAGAAACTAAAGTAAACTTCTAGGAGGACAACTGGTTTGATTCAAGACCTTTGGATAGATACCAATATTTAGAGGAACTTAGCTAAAATCTGCAAGTTGAGTGGAGCATCTCCTTCAACTTCTATATAGTGAAGGAGAGAGGAGTATAAATCTGGAGAACCGACATGCAAAACATCGATCTAAGACATAAGCTAGAAAACTTCCATGCCAAAATAAAGTACTTTAAGATCCCATATTCATAGAAATAAGATTAATTGGTGTGGATTGGGTCAACTTCAGGTCAAATATTATTAAAAGTGGTTACATTGAGATGCTAGATAGACCTCAAACAAAAGTCTCCTAAAGGAATATCTAGAACAACAAGTGCATTCCCAAAATAAAAATACTCTCTTGGCTTGTGATCCAAAATAAAATATTTACTTGGGATAACTTGACCAAGAGAGGCTTATAGGGGCCCAAAATATTTTACCTCTATAAAAAGAATGAATAAATAATCATTCCTATTTTTTGAGGTGTTCCTTCTCTCAGGAAGTATTGGATCAATGGCTAAGATCAATTGAATTCAGCTAGGTGATGCCTGAGGATCTTATTGAGTGGTGAATCCAATGGAGACCTCTTGATAAGAACAAAAAAATTAGGAACATTATCATCCCAAACTTTTTATGGTGCATATGGATTGAAAGAAACAAGAGAATATTTAAAGATAAATTTAGGAATATGACTGTTGTCTTCAATCAGATCCTAGTAAGGATAGAGGAGACTCTCTAGTTTATGGGAGTCATCCACCACTCCTTTAAACACACTCAATTAGCATAATCTTTAATGCCTAGCAGATTCTAACTCTATTTTGGTCCTTCCTAGAGTTGTCCAGCAATAGATCCACTAACATGTGTCTTGTCACTAGGCATTAGGTATTTTAGGCTTCTTGTGCCTAGCTAGAAGATCAAGATATAACTATCAATGAGGAAGATATAGATCCCATGGTCAAATGATGATAATCCCTAAAGAGATCAAATTTGGTAAACTTTTATAGGTATGACCCCTTGGTTGATAAAGGAAAGAAAAGTTTTTAACGGGGAAATGAGAGCCAAAGGTTCAATTCATAGCTAGATTTGTTTTTCTACAAGCTCAAAATTTCATTGTAAAAGGATGAGGGCCCCTTTCAAAACCCTTTTCTTTATTCACAACAAAAAAAATTAATCTAACATTTAAATAATAAGAAAGAGATAAAGTTCTATGTATGCAAACAAAGGATTTATGAAGGAATAATTATCACCACGTCATTGGTAGATATGAAGATCATTAAAATATGTATGGGGACAAACATCAAATGCATAACAAATATGTTCATAACCATGTTTAAGAATAACTTAAATGTAGGTAAGATAAAAGGAAGACACCAAAGAAAATGAGAAGAGGGGATATATATGTCTAGTACACTAGAGACAAAGAAGCAAATAAGTGTTTCATCTTAAAATGTAAAGCTTATAATAATATAACAATAGAAATTATGCATAAATTGTTTAAGAATCTCATGATAAAGATAACAAAAGATTTATTTTTAGATTTAATATCAAAATATTATTATTTTGAAAAATGATGATAAGACTTCGTAGATTTGCAAAACTTTATTTCTTTTCTAAAGGAGTTAGTAAGATTATATATTATACTATCTTCAAATATAAAGCTTATAATTATATAAAACAATAAACGTCATCCACGAATTGTTTAAGAATCCATTAATAAAATAACATAACATTTTTTTAATATTTAATAATAAAAGATCAAAATTTTAAAGAAAAATAAAGAATGATGATAAGAATTCATAGTTTTGGGTGATTTTATTTAATGAAGCCACCAGGATCAGATAGTATATTGATTTGTATTATTATGCTCCTTGTAAGGTCATTGTCTTTTTCTTTTTTGTCTTGTAATTTTTTTAATTGATTAGATGGGATTGAAATGAGACCCGTCTATTTACATCATCACCATATTTTTTTTATTATATAAAAGTAGGGTTTTTGAAAGGGACCCCGACCCCAAACCTTGATACAAAAATAAATTGAAAGAGTTCGGGGTCACACCCTGAATCTCAATAAAAAGAGACATAAACCAAGAAGTAAAATCATCCACCTGAAAGGTAGTCTAACAAAAAATAAAAGGTAAACTAAAACCCATAAAAAGAGTTGGATGTATGTCTAGAAGAAAAACCACGAACCACCCGAAAACCTAGACAATCATAGGGGAGAGCTAAATTCCCATAGACTTTGGGATCGAGTTGTCCTTATGTTGTTGCACCAACTTACGAGTTTCATTGATGAAAGAGATTGTAACTTGCAGGGAGCCCAACACAAGTTGAAGTTTATCATCCAAATTATAGAGGAAAGGATGGACAACAGGAGACTCGACTTCCAAGAGGGAGGACATCCCATTGACATCCATTGAGGCCACCAAGAGCTTGGTATTTTTCTTCACTAGCTTACTTTCATCTAAATTAGATGTTTCTAGAGAGACCAAGGAAACTCCTATCTTCATCGCCTTTGATGAGGGGTACTTAGAGCGACATGATCGACCCTTGATGGTGCCATTGGGGGAAGTTGCCTCCTTGCTTGTAGATTTAGCCTTTTCTTTCATGGAAGAGAAGGGAGTATTGAAACCATCTGACTCATAATCAAAAGATATTATTACATCATCACCATGTACTGGTATTACAACAACTTGGATATTATGCATGTATCATTTAGCTAGATTCGAACCTGGGTCACCTCATTCAATATTGAGGAATATAACTAGTTAAGATAATGTCATTTGATATTCTATGGGTATTAAAACCCTTCTATTGTGTTATAAATCATTAAATGTTATCTCACTTGATAAACACAAAATTGCATGACTTCTGACAATACTTTTTAAAATTAAATATACATTTGTACAATTTTTTTTATTTGTATGGTAAGAGTAATGGACCTTCTGACTTGTAGTTGCTAATAATTTTTTTGGTAAACTAAATATCACATCAAGATATTTTTTTTTGCTATTGATTTTATCATTCATTAATTTAAAATTAAGATATTTAATGTGCTATATAATATTTAAAAGGCCTTATTCATATTACATTATAACCGCATTGTAGTATTATAACAAGTTAGAAATTATACATGTAACTCTTGGCAATATTTGAACCTTAGTCTCCTCATGAAAAGTTGAGGAATTAAATTGATCAAGTAAATATCACTTGATTTTTTTTCTTAAATAAGGTATATGTACCTTCTATTGAGGACCACTTCCATCAAAATACCAAAGTATTACATTTGTTGTTAGGTCAATTAAACCATATCCTGCTTGGCTTTTAGCAAAGATATTCTTCATTTTATTTTCTATAAAATATATTCTTCATATTTCTCAAGGTTTTATGTTTTTATAATTAATTCCTTGAAATCATTTTCATTAAAAGATAAAATTTCACTCAGCCAGTTGCCTTCTAAATTTTGAATTTCACCAAAACAAATATCAACATCGTAATCGACTAAATTATTTGCCACTAATTTTTTTCTATATATACTCACATTTCTAAGAGATTCCCTCCAACAATAATGAACATCAATAATATTATTATTATTTTTTGTAATCCCCACATTTTTTTGTTGAAAACGTTAATGATAATTTGTGAATTCCCCTCAATTGAAATATATTTTCATCCTTCCCTAATCTTGAAGCAAAAATCCTTGATAGATGGAGTCAAGTCATCAAATGGGATTATGATGTTACGTATAGGAGAAACAAAAGGAAGGAAAAGATTATAAAGTAAAAAACACCATAAGTGGAGTTGGTCAAACTAAATTTTAATGGACCATCTAAAGGAAATTTAGAACCAATAGGAGGAGGAGAAATTAACTAGAAATAATAGAGGCAAGATTTTGTCACATTATGTTTTCTTTCAATAGTGGATTTAACACAGATAATGAAACTAAAGCTTGGATGGCTTTGAGAGGGTTACAAATATACAGACAAATGAAATAGAATAGAGTATGGTTGGAAGGCAATAGTAATAAATGTAACTATGAGAAAGCAAAGGCTCCATAGAACGTATAAGAGATCATTGTGGAAATACAAGATCTTGCTACAAAGTTTGAAGAAATCAAGTTTATGCATATGTTAAGGGAAGGGAACAAATGTCCATATAGGCTAGCCGATAGAGGGGTTTTAATAGAGAATCATGAAGTTAAATTCTCTTTTCCATGGTTAGAGGAAGTAGTAAGTTCAGTTGAAACTTGACAAGAAAATATTGACTGTCTTAATCAAATAATGATTAATATTTACTATAATGTTTTTCATTGGTAATATTTGTTGTATTTATAAAATTAATGTGTTTTCATATAAAGTGTTTATTATAGTTCTTGTAGTTGCACTTATGCTTCAAGAAGGAAACTAATAGTCCATATGTGGTAACGTGGACTATGATAGTGCAAAGTTTTGGAAATATTATCCTACTAATATGCAGTATATAGATAGTAGAGTTGGAGTTTTATTATTATGAAGGTTGCTACAAGAAAATGTCAAGAATAAGGATGTTGAGTTTTGGAATATTTGTATTTACAAAGAAAATTGAAGAAGATCCACAAAATGAAAATAAAAAATTAAGGGGTTGTACTCAGGTCCCCCACCCTTGAGAAATCACAACTCTCTCCTTTAGACCTTAATATTTTACAAACATATTCAATTCTCATCTCAATTGAGTTTTTATAGCTAGAAACCTACATCATTTTACATAAAATGTCTAAATTCTTGATTTTTATTTTCTGGAACTTTTTTAATTTTCTGTGTGCATACAAATATTCCAGAGTTCAGCATCCTTCTTGATATTTTTCTATAGTAGTCTTCACAATACCAAAACTTCACCTTTACTATTATTTATTTTTTAAGACCACTACTATAAAATATCACAAGTTATCTCACAATATCACACATGTCCCAAATATATAATAAAGGTCAATTATGAAATTAATCTTAAATAACAATAATGAAATAAATACTCACAACAATAACACTTTCTTCTTTCTTGAAAAGAATCGGAGAAGATACATATTATGGAGCTTTATCTCCATGATATAGCTTTACAAGATGAATTTTCATATTCTTGATTGTTCCCTTCCATATGACCTTTGGATTCTTAACTTACCACTTGCATAGAAGACTCTTAGCCTTTTTCATGATACATGTATATATTCTACTCATCCTAATTTATCAAATAATATAATATCATCTAATAACTATCAATGTATTGCATCTTAGTAGAGTAATATTTTTAAAACATTACACTATCATAGCCCCCTTTACTAGATTTAATTTGCTAGTTTCCTTCTTGAAGCACAAATACAACCATAAAAATTGTAATAAATGGTATATATGAAATCACATTAATGTTTTAAAATAAAGTATATATTACCAATGAAAAACATTAAAGTAAATCGTAATCATTTTTTGATTCACGCAGTTAACATTTTCTTGTCAGCTTCGACTAAACTTACTCTTTGACTCTCTTTTTACAATCTCCAAATTACTTTTTCTCCCTAGCAGCTAAGTTTTCTTTCATAAGAACTTATAAACCGATATCTCCTCTAATTTTATAATAACACACCTTGCACCATTTCACCAAAGTATAATTCATTTTATCATGTAATATTGATATATATATATATATATATATACATCTATTTTTAATTTCAATTTTAATTCATGTAAGAAGTGCCCTGGTCTCTATATAGCTATTGGTTGAAGTTCCATATGATTATAAGTAAGTGAAGATAAGTTTACCCTCATTTTAAAAAACCACCACCTCCATCGACTTTTCTCTAATTTCCTTTGGAAGTATCATCAAAATTATTTTTAATAAACCCAAATTTTGGATATTTTCATTTTACCATAGATTGAATCAAATCCTTTGTTTTAACGTCATTGTCACAAATAACTCTTCTATGAATATTCAAATATTGAAACCAAATTGCTAGCACCACTTTTTCTACACTCAAGACTTTCCATGATAAACACCATATTTGTAAACATTATACAAGAGATGCAATAATATAGTTCCAAACATGGGCATGATTTTGAGATTTATTTATAAAAAATCTATTATTCCTTTCAAGCCATAATTCCAAAAAATAATGGCAAGACCAATCCTCTGCATAATACATAATATTTAGCTTTAAAATAATTAATCCAACATTTCATCAACTCTTTTAATGTTGATGGAGCTACCCAACATATTCTCATATTAAAAAAACAATCCCAAATGGTGTGAGTAAGGAGACAATGAAGAAGTAAATGGTATATGTTTCTAAATCCTTCTCACACAAGGCACATTTTAAAGGTCAATGATATCATCTTCTTTGTATACTTTGATGTGGAATCACATATGTCTTTTGTGGACATCCTCATCAGAGTTTTTGCTCTAAGAATCTTACTTTCAGCTAGTAACCAAAGGAATGTTGAGACCTTAGGGAGAGCCTCTAGTGGCCAAACATTCTTTCAAGAAAAATATTTAAGAGTTGAAATTTTTGATTACTCTAAATCCTTACATTCTAATTTGATTGAGTATCCACCATCTTCTTATAGATTCCAAACCAACTCATCCTTTTATGTTAAAATAGGTAAATAAAACTCTTGAAGCATCTTTTGAAGCTACTCTACAATTTGTTTGAATTCATGTCCTTCAATCAGGTTACTAATAGAAATCCATGATCTAGAGTTATTGCTCACATTAATATAGTCTTTGATATTTGGGCCCTTACAAGGTAGATATGCCTGAGCCAATGGTTGTAATTTTGAATTAGAGATAAGAGGATAAGGCTTCAATCAAGAAAATGGCTAGAAATTTGCTTAATTCCCATCTTTGACTAACAATCTAATATATTTTTTGATTAGTTACAAAGTATCTAATATGTAGTTTCGTGTTTGCAATCCTTTAGGTAGGGTTTATTTACTAAATAATTTTATTGCATCAGAAAACCTATATATTTCTAATAATATTTTTACCCAACTCTTTCCCTGATCTTTAAATAATCTCCCACCAAGTTTTTCCTATAAGGCCAAACTCATAAGTTTCAATTTGCAAACTTGCTCCTCCAATATTCTTTCCTTTGTAAACTCTCTCCCACTAACAAAGATGAGACTTAAAAAAATTTCACATACTTTCCAAAGAAAATCTCTTTGAATTTTATCATTTTTTTATGTTATATTTTAGTAATATTGAAATGGCATCTTATAAATAGGAATGGATTACAATGTAGTTTTTATGTGTTGTAGCCTTCCAACCATAGTTATAAACTTACCTTTCTAACCTATCATACAAGATTTCATTCTATCCAAATATGAATTTCAAAGCTCATTTTCTTTCTTTTATGATACAAAGGAATACCCAAGTAGGTTGATGGAAAATATTCAATTTTAAACCCTAAAGTGTCCATAATAATTTATTGAAAATATAGGGTAATGTTAATAAAAAAGTATGGAAGTATAGAATTTTATAATATTAAAAAAATGTTCAATAGTATTCTCATAGCATTATAATAGTCTTTTAATCTCCATGGCCTTATTAACTGAGAGATGGACCAAAAGAAAATTATAATCAACAAATTGGAGATGAGATTAAAAGGGATCATATATTGCAACTTGAATACCTTTGATTTTTCCTTCCATTTTTGCCTTTGAGAAAGCTCTCCCTAATGCCTACATAATAATAATAAATAAATAAGGAGATAGTGGATTACCTTGGTACAGTCTACAAGATGACTTAAATTATCCAACAAGAGATTTATTGATCAAAATATAATATATTTGAGTGCTATAACAACATATAATCCATTCAAACCAAACTTAATCAAAATCAAACTATTTACGAATATCATGTAGAAAACTCTAACAAATCCTATTGTATGCTTTGTCTATAAAAAAATTTATAAGCATACCTGGTTTTTCATGGAATGAAGAGAATGTATCGCCTCTTGTGTAGTGATTACACCATCAAGAATTTGTTTACCATGAACAAAACCACCATGTTCCTATGAGATGACATTATCTAGAATATTTTCCAACATGTTTGCCATAATTTTTGACATGATATTATAAATCATAATACAAAGGCTTGATGGACAAAAATTATCAAAATATTTTATCTTGCCTTTCTTGGGAACTAATGTAATAATAGTGACATTAATATCACTTATTATATCCTTCCTTTTGTGGGCCTCTTCAACCGTAACCAACATATTACTCTTCAATAAATCCCAAAAAAATCTAAAGAAAAATGCAAGAAATCCATTAGGGCTAGGTGCCTTATTTGAGTGGAAAGATAATATTGCTTCATGTAGCTCTTCCATAGATATCTTCTTAATTAAACTTTCATTTTCTTATTGTGTGATATTGATGGAATATTTTGCAAAATCTTATCTTGTGCCTCATCTTGCCCAACATCTGACAAAATATTTTTAAAATAATTAATTGCTTCCTTTCTGATATTCTCTTTTTCCTCAATATTTCCTCCATCTAGAGCTATAATCATTTTTATACAACAAAAATAAAAATAAAAATTAGTTTTAGCATGACAAAAAATGGTATTTGTATCTCCTTCCTTGAGTTATTTCTTGCTAGATTTTTGGAACCAATATGAATCCTTCTTTTTCAATGTATTATGATAATCACTAAGTAATTATTTTTCTTACATATAAGAGTTTTGGTCCATTCTATTGATTTCTACTCTCTTGTAAATTTTTGAGCTTGGATTCATTTCATTCTATTTTTAAAATTGTTACCAAAATATTTAGCATTCTAAATCTTGATTTACCACTTTAGATATTTCACCTTTTGAACAAACATGGACATGCATGATCCTTCAAAATTCACTTCATCACACCATAACATTGTCATCTAGAAGAAATCAGGGTCTTAGAGCCACATAGACAAGAAGTGAAATGGCTTTGAATGACCATTATTAAGTAAATCACGAGTTAAAAGAATAGGTTTGAGATATGATCTTGCTCATAATAAAATGTTTGAAGAGATTGTATACTCTATTAGTAACCACGTGTGGGATAACAAGAATCTTCCTAGTGTTTTTGACATATGAGTTTGCATAGTCTGTTTATTATCCCATGTATATAGAAAACTTGAAGGAATAATATCCCAAAGGCTATTTGTCTTGACAATTGAAGCAAAATATTGCATTTATTTAGACTAGGAGTACCACCCTTCTTTTTCGAAGGAGATAGAACTATGTTGAATTCAACCTTAAGAATCCATAGATCATAGTTATGAATCATCATTATGTTTGATAAAAATATGCTAAGGTCCTTCCAACATCCTTCATGGGGATTAACTATAGTTGGAGCATTTTATCACCTCAACTTTTATATTTTCCCCTTTCTTGTAAAATAGTCCAACAACGCACTTATTTTTTGCTTCTTAAAACTATCCATCCCATTTGTGTTTGTCCTATTTTGGTTTTAATACTTTTGAAAGCTCCTATAGAAGAAACTACCAAACAATTGCCTCATCTTCTAATTCTTTTTAAAAGCATCCTTACATTTATCACTACATAATTTTTATTAGTTTATTAAAATAAACTCAGGACTATAACAACCTATTAAATCCTGAAAAAAAAATTAGGGGTTTTAATTCATACCCCTAATATTACATGATACCATTTTCATCATGACCTTTAATAGGTCTAGCCCTGCATCTTGTTAACTCTTGTTATATTTTTATTTGGATTACCAAATTGATATCCGGTTGAGTTTTCTTTTCTCTTTTTTTTGGTTACATAGGTGAATTGGTTACAACTATGATTTTTAGTAACTGCCAGCGCAGGGTTCAAACCATCAATGACTGCTTCCAAAAAACCCACTGTCTCATTAACATTAACCTGGCGTGATATGGGAACCGCCGGTCGCTTGGGATTCATACTATCATCATTGGTCTGGCGCATAACTCAAAGAAGTTGGATCATACTACTAGCTTTACCAAGTTGGGCACGCCTACGGGTTTTGAACCTAGGTCTCCTCTTGGTAAGTACCCAAGTTGGCCAATCCACCTAGCCCCGAGGACAATTTTATTTTCTCTTTATTCATGCTTTGATGACCTTCCTCTCTTTTTTCCATTTTCACTAACACTTTTATCTTCATCAATATCTTCTATTTTCCATGTTTTTCATAAGGAAACTTATCTTCTAAAGATTTATGTTCCCCTAGAGAACATGAAAAGCGAGGAGTAATCTCCTAAACACATTTTTTCTTTATGTATCCTTAAAAACCTTAAAGTACAAGGATGATCCTTCATAGTAGTTACTTTATTATGCTACCCTACAAATACTAGATTCCCATGGATAGCCTCCATATGTATTTCTTTGTAATGTTGCTCTTGAATCCCTAAAGTGCAATAGATACACTTTGTACTAATTTTATTTTTCTTACAAGGAGAGGATTTATGCTACTTGAGGAAAATGAAGATGATTTACCTAGATTAAACTTAACCACCTTTTCCTCCTTTGCTTTAATGTTTGTCTCTCCATATTCATTCCTAACTTTAACTCCTCCTGAATATGAACTTGAATATTGTGCTTCCTCATACCTTGTATCATTTTTTATATTAATGGTTGTTTCAAGTAAATTGTAATGACCTTTGCCATTAGTGATGGAGTTTTTTTACCACTTTCTTATGGGTGGAAAATCCTTGATTTGACACTACTACTATTATATGATCACCTTAATTCATATTGAAGTTTGTCTTATTCCTAAATTTTCCATCTCTTTCTCCATTATTTTCACTTTGCAATCGCTTGTTGTGTCCAAACTCATAATATTTGTGACATCAGAAAGAAATGTTTTCATAATCCACTTGTTGATCATATTCTCCTAATTTACATTTAATCCTAATGGATTGTAGTAAAGGTTTTGAAATATCCACGATGACACATATTCGAGTGTATACAACATGCCTTATCTTCGTAGTCGGTGGTCTCTCCTAAATGAACTCCTCCTTATTAATAAGTTGATAAGGAAGTCCAAAAGCCTAATCCATACCGAAAGTCTTTTAATAGTTTTGTCTCCATAGAAAAGTCTCATTCCACTAAAAAAATATTCCTTCAATTTTTGAACTAAAGAAAATAATTTAGAAAAATATTTTTGAAAGAAAAGTCATGGAGCAATTTGAATTCAATCCCCACTTCCACTTTCATCCATTTTTGAATCTTTGAAAAACCTGGTCATTATCCATAGAACTTACATATTATCTCTCTACTTTTAAGAATCATTATATCATGCTTGATCATCTCATCCTTGATAATAACTTTGAGTGTAATAGCTACTACCTAGATAGAGTTTACCATAGTTTTCATCTTCCTCTTATCACTAACTAGGGCAAATATACTTTCAACTAGGGTATCCTTCTAATGAGGACTTTCAAAAATAACTTTCCTACCATGTTACCTAGATTCTATTCACATGAATATTTTAGTTTATGAGTTTCTCCAAAGATCTAGAGCAAGAAGTGGCGTTCGCTCCTTGCTCGCACTTTGCTTTTTTATCACACTTATTTCTTACACTCGTAACACTTGTTTACTTTCTAGAACAAGAAAAAAATGAGGCTCGTACTCGATCACATAGTAATTTTTTAGACTCCTAAAAATACCGCATTTATCCTTATGCAGCGCAAATGGATGATTAATTTGCAAAACCCTTCAAATTTGCATAATTTTTCTAAAAACACTATTCATCCTACTTAAGCTCCTTTAACCACTTAAGCCATTTTTTATGCTTAGCCCCTCGTCACCATGCGACCACACCCTTTAGCCTAATCTAGGGACACCTCACCTAGTCTACTCTTTAACTAGCCTAGCCTTCACCCAGGCCTAACTCACCCTAGCCTAACCTTGGTTAAATCTTAACCTTGTTCAACCCTACCCTAGCCTAGCTTCCACCTAAGCCTAGCCTCCACCTCACCTTGGTCAACCCTAAACCCATGGTTAATCCAACTATGGTAAAACCTTAACTCTTACTTCCCTCCACATTCTCATGTGCATTCAATGTCATAAATGACATTTGAAGACTTTTGTATTCAAGGCATTCAAGGCATTGAAAGCATGGATGAGTCATCCTCCACCATACCATAATGGGGAGAAGACTTTCATGTTCCATGCATTTATGAGGGATGGCTCACCCATGCCCATTTAATGCATATGTATGGGTGAGGACTTCTCTCACCCAAAACTATTTATGAGGTATGGCACCCCATGCCACCTTATAGGATACCTCATAGGACACCCCAACCCCCTTGAACTTGGCTAAGTCTATAAATAGAAGGCCATTTTTACCATTTAGGGATATAACACATTTACATACCCAAACTACAAAAATCACATTAGACTCTAATACACTCAACACTCACTTGCCATGAACCACCATGGATGCCCACACATCTCTATCATCACTCCCTTTTGAATGATAAGTTGTCCTTAATTACAGGTATAAAATATCACTCAATGCAAACAAAACACTCCAACAACATTAAAAGAACCTCTGCAACACAAGAATCCATTATTTAGTTAACACAAGGCCAATCTTACAAACAAGTACAATTAAAAGGAATGTACCTAGGGGTAAAAAACCCTCAAAGGACCCATTTCACTCCTAAAACCTTGTAATAGATCGTCAAGCCAGGTAACTAACACTGCTTTACTATTTTTTCATTTTTAGTATCTTTCATTATGTACTAGACTAGTTTTATTTGGTCCTTTTGTCTTCTATCATGAGTCTGATTGAGACACGCCTCCAAATGTTACTAACAATTTTTGTAGGGTTGTGAAATATTAGAGGATATCTACAACCAATAGTGAGCCAAATGCATTAAGCCCACTTCCCTTGAGGTGCACATAGAAGACTTAGAATGCTATCATCGATTCAATGAAAAGAGGGTCTCTCCATCAAAAGACTCATATTGTAATTTTTAACCTCTTTTTAATCGTTAATGAAAATGGTAGGTTTTCTCTAGTTTTATTCTAGCGATCACGATGGTACTACCCAATTTTTCATGTTTCTTTTTAGCTTTTTAACTACCTAACTAACATCTTTATCACTATTTTGTGTTACATATGCCACCAAACCAACACAGAACCCTCCAAAACCCTAAAGCATACCTCAGGTCCAAATAAAAATCCTTTCTAGTCTATGAACCAAGATCATACAAAGTAGTACAATAAAAATAATTGCATGGGCCCATATGATTGAACAAAGCACTCCAAAATCTAGGTCCCCAATAGCCAGGTACCAATTTCTACACAATCTATAGCAACTCCATTGTTGCAAGTAAGTTGGGGATAAATTTTCCCCATAGATATTGTTATCTCACTTGCCATGTTGTATCCTAGGCCAAACCACTTTACAAAATGGTGTATCCAAGGTATACTCATTCGTCTTCCCTTTATTTTTTACTCATCTAACTTTATGGTCTTAGTTGTTGCAGGTAATTGTACAAAACTAGTTCCTGTGGTAGAAAAACCATAACCAATGTATAATCTTCCAAACACTTTGCCCTAATTTTGAGCATACAAAAAGGGACGATAAAACCAATCATAGGGAGGGTACGATCAAATCTAAGACATAATTTAGACCCTAACAACCATCCAGATAGTATATCAAAATCTAGACCATAGGTAAGTACTGTAAACCTTGTGTCTTCGATTGAAATTGTAACTTTTATTTTCCAAAGTCAAGGATTTGCTATCAACTTTTGCATTGATGTTTTACAAAAGCCCTAAATTTCTTTGGGTATTTTTACAAAATGTATTCCTTTGCTTTCATGCTTTACAAAACATATTTTCTTTAATTTTATGATTTACAAAGTGTATTTCCTTTGGTTTAATGCTTTACAAAACTCCTTCAAAATCACTTTTGTCTCTTGTTTTGAATCTTTTAGAAGTCCCTTTTGCAAGTATTACTTCATAGGTGTTTATGAATTTTTCTTTTCATTAATTTAGCATAAATCATTTGCATCCGATACGAATAAAGTCACTAAATTTTTGTCTTAATGAGTTAAGAACATATTTAGATCTATCTCGTACATAAATCTCTCATAAGACATCTGGCCATAGCCTTAACCGGTATATCTTGGCTAGTGTACACAAATATGTGCTCAAGCAAATCTTAGTATAACTCTCACTAAAGTCAAGAAATTTTCATTTAAATTGTTTTAGCATAGACTTTTTCTTACAAAATGCATATCTTTTCACTTGTGTAGTGTAAACTTTACTTCAAAAAAAACACTTTTTTTAACAAAAATCAAAATGCATCCTTTCTTGCTTGCTTATCATAGTTTGTTTCTCATATTTAAATCTCTAAAGTAAATCAAACTCACACATGTACATGTATTTCGCACATTTTTAAGGTTGTACTTCATCACCAACCCCCAATGGAAACTAACAACATTGACTTTCATATCCAACTGTTGGATCATCCCCTAGTCGCCATAGTAGCCCCCACAAGCAGTTTTTTGGGTTTCATCACTAGAAGGCTCCCTACCCTTGAGAGTACCCCAGGATAGGTTATGTTAAACACCTATACTCATAGGGCTATACATAATTAGTGATTAAAGCAACTATATTTTTTACTAAGCCCACTCGAGAGTGAAGGAAAATTCGATTTGGCCAACGTAGGTCTTTGATAACGCTACATCTTACATAAGAGGTTAATAATCTCTTCTTTTGGGTTACCCCAAGCCATATCCATCATTAGAAGCTATTTTTTTGTCATTGTATAGTTACTCCTTGCATGCCTTTGGGTGTTGTAGGAAAACATGCATCAACACACCTTCATAGAGTGCATCCATCACCCATTTCCTTTATTCTAGGATTTTCAAAATCATAAAACACAAAAAATAAAAATTTTACAAAATTTGATAAATTTTAAAACAAAAAAGAAAACATTATTCAACTACACAACTACTCAACATCACAACTACAATAACACCCACAAACACGCCCAAAAATGTGCTTGTTGTTTGTGACATTCTCAATTAGATTAGTTAAATTTTTGTTATAAAATTATTATAAAAATGCAAAAATAGAATCATAAATAGTCCAAAACCTTCCTATGTCTATTTTATCCATTTTTACCTTTGTATCATTCTTTTCATAGGATTATATGGATAGGTACAATCAATTTGATTGTATAGACACGTGTGTTTGACTCCACTATAGTAGAGACAAATCTAGTACCACCAAAAACACATAGACAAATACCTCTTTCGATAAAACTATCCTAAAACTTGGTTTCACAACCCCGTACCCCTTCATCATGGTCCTTACCTAAATATAAGCGTACGAGAAAGCACACCTAGGTTTCAAAGCTTTCCAAGTCACACTTTCCCCTTCAGAAAACCCACCTAGATAATTGGAGGAAATGGCCTTCATTCCACCTCGAGATTCACCAACCTATTCCCATAGTCATAGTGCAAGTAACATTCCACAACTTATACCCTTGACTCATGAGCAAACCATGTTGCAAAATGCCAAAAACATCCCATGACCTTAGATTCTGTTGGATCCTCAAAATCCAACTTGAGTTTATCCCTCCTTTTAAAAAAATACTATTTTGGGCAATTTGTTATTTTTGGCCAAAAGCTACCCTATTTTTAGTAAGTCACCAAAAAAGCCTAGATAGCCCCCTAAATTAACACACATTATTGCATTTTCTATATTAGGCCTCCTATAAAATATCAACACCTATCCATGTCTAAAAAGTCATTAAATTCTAAATTTTCTCTTTTAGTTTTTTCTAAAAAATACTAAATCCTATTTTTGGGGTATTAGATGAAGGAATTAGGGCCTGATAACACACTAAAAAATATGCAAGGTCTCTAAAGAGCCCTTGCCATGATATTTTCCTCCTCTTCATCTACCTCCACATAAATTTCAAGCCAATCCAACGATATTATCCGAAGGTTATGCCCTTCGAAATATAGGCTATTATGGGTCATTTTTGAATTTCAATTAAGAGATAGTGAGAGGCCATCATTCAGCTCTGGTAATTGTAGTTATAAAATATTATTATTATCAAGCTTTATGTAACAAGTATTTTTGACCAACTAAGACCACTACCACACTACAAATAAGAACCACTACAAGCACAATTAATAATATGGGCCATCATGAAGATAGTTGTAGTTATGGACCATCATCGAAATAGTTTAAGTTTTTGTAATTATGGACCATCATCGAGCTTTGAATGAGAACCAATTTGTAGGCTATATGAGAGGATTGTTGCAATAGAAAAAATAATCATTTTTTTACACAGTAATTTTGCAAGAGGTATACCAGTGTGCTCGTCCTTATCAGTTGTATTTTCCTTTGTGTGTCTTGTCTAATCACCCTTTTTTTCTTGTCTTGTCTTGAATATATATGATCTCATTTTATTGTGAGCATAAAGAGCATTTGAAGGTCTTAGAATACATGCAAATTAATCCTAAGAACACTAAGATCTTGGTTTTCTTTGCCCAAAATAAAAAGAAAAATTGAACTTATATTTTGATGGGGTTTATATGAAGTAATGAAATACAACAATTTTGGGATAGGTTCTAATTAAAAAAACTTAATTAAAAATTAAGTAAAAAAAAAGGTCTAGGATGGTTGCAAAACAAGTGTCAAGAAGTAAATTTATACGATTAATAGACTATACAAGTCTTATATGGTTTACAATATTTGCTAGCAATTTGTTTCAATTAAAATGAAGATAAATAGAAAAGATTCAAAAATAGTTGTAAAAATTAAAATAAATTTTTACTTCCATATAATTTTTTTTTAAAAACATAGACACCCTCCCCATAAAGGTTGCCTTTTAAGTTATTTTAAAAATATTAGAAAGACGAATTTAAATAGGTGGCCAAGGGTTATAATAGAAAATTAATTAAACATAGAAAATAATATTTTCTTGACATTAAAAACAAATGGATTAATAGGTTAGATATTAACTAAAGCTCTAAAAAACACCCTAGATAGATACTAAAGGGCATTCTCTCAGAGTATCAACTTTGAAAAAAGTAAAATTTACTTTCTCAACACACCTGCCTTGAGATAAATTAAGATAAAGATAATATTGGAATGTGAAATAGAGTAGTTTACCTCTTATATTAGAATTCCCTTATCAGTTGGCCAAATAAAGCCAATCCACTAGAACCATGTTATTGGCAAAATCAATAAGAAAATAACAGGTTAGAAAGGTAACCTTCTCAGCCAAGCAAGAAAAATTCAACTTCTTCAATCCACCTTATAGAGCATCCTAATTTACATGCTCTCCCTATTCAAGGTCCCAACTAAAACAGAGGAAGCAATAGAGACCATTTGTAAAAAAATCCTATGGAGAGGCACTGAGGAATATAAGATATTCCATTTGGTCAAGTGGGAAAGGATGTGCCTTCCAAAATCCTATGGAGGACTAGGCCTGAGAAGAATAAAGACCCTCAACAAAGCCTTAGCAGCAATAATTATGTGGAGAATATTTCATAAAGAAAAAGGAAGACTATGGACTAACATCATGAGGATAAAACATATTCAGGAGGAGGATCCAACAACAATTTTTAAGAACAACTAAATCCAAGGTGGCTCAACAATCTGGAACCATATCCATCAATGTATAGATATCATATGGGAGGAACGCGTTGGAGGATAGGGAATGAAATGAAAGTAAACTTCTAGGAGGACAACTAGCTTGATTCAAGACCTTTGGATAGAGACCAAGATTTAGAGGAACTTAGAAGAAATCTCCAAGTTGAGTGGGGCACCTCCTTCAACTTCTATATAGTGAAGGAGAGAGGAGTATAAATCTAGATAACTGACATGCAAAACATCGATCTAAGACAAGATAGAAAACTTCCATGACAAAATAAAGTACTTTCAGATCCCATATTCAAAGAAATAATATTAATTGGTGTGGACTAGGTCAACTTCAGGAAAATATACAATTAAAAGTAGTTACATTGAGTTGCTAGAAAGACATCAAACAAAAGTCTCCTAAAAGAATATCTAGAACAAGTGCATTCCCAAAATAAAAATATTTTCTTCACTTGTGATCCAAAAGAAATTTTTTTCTTGGGACAACTTGACCAAGAGAGGCCTCTAGGGGACCAACATATATTACCTCTATAAAAAGAATGAAGAAACAATCATTCATGTTTTTTTGAGGTGTTCCTTCTCTCAGGAAGTATTGGATCAATGGCTAAGATCAATTGGTTTCAGCTAGGTGATGCATGATAATCTTATTGACTGGTGAATCCAATGGAACCCTCTTGATAAGGAGAACAAACAACTTAGGTACATTGTCATCCCAACCTTTTTATGGTGCATATGGATTGAAAGAAATAAGAGAATATTTAAAGATAAATTTAGGAATATGATTGTTATCTTCAATCAACTCCTAGTGAGGATAGAGGAGACTCTCTAGCTTAGTGGATTCATACACCACTCCTTTAAACACACTCAAGTAGCATAATCTTTAATTCCTAGCAAATTCTAACTCAGTTTTGGACCTCCCTGGAGTTGTCCAATAATAGATCCACCAACATGTGTCTTATCACTAGGCATTATGTATTTTAGGCTTCTTGTACCTAGCTAGAAGATCAAGATCTAACCATCAATGAAGAAGATGTAGATCCCATGGTTAACTTGTGATAATCCTTAAAGAGATAAAATTTGGTAAACTTTTAGAGGCGTCACCCCTTGGTCGATAAAGAAGAGAAAAGTTTTTAGCGGGGCAATGAGAGCCAAAGGTTCAATGCATAGCTGGCTTTGTTTTTCTACAAGCTCAATATTTTATTTGTAAAAGGGTGAGGGCCCCTTTCAAAACCCTTTTCTTTAATCACAACAAAAAAAATTAATCTAACATTTAAATAATAAGAAATATATAAAGGTCTATGTATGCAAACAAAGGATTTATGAAGGAATAATTATCACCACGTCATTTTCAGATATGAAGATCATTAAAAGATGTATAAAGACAAACATCAAATGCATAACAAATATGTTCATAGCCCTATTTATGATTAACTTAAATGTAAGTAAGACAAATGGAAGATACAAAGGAAAATGAGAAGAGGGGATATATGTCTAGTACACTAGAGACAGAGAAGCAAATAAGTGTTTCATATTAAAATGTAAAGCTTATAATAATATATAACAATAGAAATTATGCATAAATTGTTTAAGAATTGCATGATAAAGATAACAAAATATTTACTTTTAGATTTAATAGCAAAATATTATTATTTTGAAAAATGATGATAAGACTTTGTATGTTTGCAAAACTTTTATTTCTTTTATAAAGGAGTTAGTAAGATTATATATTATTCTATATTCAAATGTAAAGCTTATAATTATATAAAACAATAAACGTTGTCCATGAATTGTTTAAGAATCCATTAATAAAAAAACCTAACAATTTTTTTAAGATTTAATAATAAAAGATCAACATTTTAAATAAAAAGAAACAATGATGATAAGAATTCATAGTTTTGGGTGATTTTATTTAATGGAGCCACTAGGATCGGATAGTATATTGATTTGTATTATTATACTCCTTGTAAGGCCATTGTCTTTTTCTTTTTTGTCTTGTATTTTTTTCAATTGATTATATGGGATTGAAATGAGCCCCGCCTAAAATACATCATCACCATATTTTTTTATTAGATAAAAGTACGAGGTTTTGAAAGGGACCCCAAACCTTGATACAAAAATAAATTGAAAGAGCCCAGGATCACACCCTAAAGCTCAATCAAAAGAGACACAAACCAAGAAGGAAAATTGTCCAACTGAAAGGTAGTCCAACAACAACAAACAAAAGGGAAACTAAAACCCGTAAAAAGAGTAGGATGTCAATCCAGAAGCAAAACCACGAACCACCTGAAAACCTAGATAATCATAGGGGAGAGCTAAATTCCCATATACTTTGGGCTCAAGTTGTCCTTATGTTGTTGCACCAACTTACAAGTTTCATTGATGAAAGAGATCGTAACTTACAGGGAGCCTAGCACAACTTGAAGTTTATCATTCAAATTATAGAGGAAAGGATGGACAATAGGAGACTCGAGTCCCAAGAAGGGGGACATCCCATTTACATTCACTAAGTCCATCGAGAGCTTGGAATTTTTCTTCGCTAGCCTACTTTCATCTAAATTAGATGTTTCTATAGAGACCAGGGAGACTCCTATCTTCATTGCCTTTGACGAGGGACGCTTAGAGCGACGTGTTTAACCCTTGATGGTGTCATTGGGGGAAGCTACCACCTTGCTTGTATATTTAGCTTTTCCTTTTATGGAAGAGAAGGGAGTATTGAAACCATCTAACTCATAATCAAAAGATATTATTACATCATCACCAGGGATATTATGCATGTGTCATTTAGCAAGATTTGAACCTGGGTCACCTCATTCAACATTGAGGAATATAACCATTTAAGCTAATGTAATTTGATATTCTATGGGTATTAAAACCCTTCCATTATGTTATAAATCATTAAATATTATCTCACTTGATGAACACAAAATTGCATGACTTATGACGATACTTTTTAAAATTAAATATACATTTGTACAATTCTTTTTATTTGTATGGTAAGAGTAATGGACCTTCTGAATTGTAGTTGGTAATAATTTTTTTAGTAAACTAAATATCACATCAAGATCTCTTATTTTGCTATTTATTGTATCATTCATTAAAATAAAGATATTGTATGTGCTATATAATATTTAAAATGACTTATTCATTTTACATTATAACCACATTGTAGTATTATAACAAGTTGGCAATTATACATGTATCTCTTGGTAATATTTGAACCTTAGTCTCCTCATGAAAAGTTGAGGAATTAAATTGATCAAGAAAATATCACTTTATTTTTTTCTTAAGGTATATGTACCTTCTATTGGGGACCACTTCCATCAAAATACCAAAGTATTACATTTGTTGTTAGGTCAATTAAACCATATCTAGCTTGCCTTTTAGCAAAGATATTCTTCATTTTATTTTCTATAAAATATATTCTTCATATTTCTCAAGGTTTTATCTTTTTACAATTAGTTCCTTGACATCATTTTCATTAAGAGATAAAATTTCACTCAGCCAGTTGCCTTCTAAATTTTGAATTTCACCAAAACAAATATCAACATCGTAATCGACTAAATTATTTTCTACTAAGTTTTTTTTCTATATATATACTCACATTTCCAAGAGATTCCATCCAATAATAGATAATGAACATCAATAATATTATTGTTTTTTTTGTAATCCCCACATCTATTTTTTTTTATAACGTTAATGATAATTTGTGAATTCTCCTCAATTGAAATATATTTTCATCCTTCCCTAATCTTGAAGCAAAAAGCCTTGATAGATGGATTCATGTCATAAAATGGAATTATGATGTTAGGTATAGGAGAAATAAAAGGAAGGCAAAGATTATAAAGTGAAAAACACCAGAAGTGGAGTTAGTCAAACTAATTTTAATGGACCATCTAAAGGAAATTTAGGACCAACAGGAGGAGGATAAATTAACTAGAAATAATAGAGGTAAGATTTTGTCACATTATGCTTTCTTTCAATAGTGGATTTAACATAGATAATGAAACTAAAGCTTGGATGGCTTTGAGAGGGTTACAAATATACAAACAAATGAAATAGAATAGAGTATGGTTGGAAGGCAATAGTAATAAATGTAACTATGATAAAAGCAAAGGCTCCATATAACATATAAGAGATCATTGTGGAAAAACAAGATCTTGCTACAAAGTTTGAATAAATCAAGTTTATGCATATGTTAAAGGAAGGGAACAAATCTCCATATAGGCTATCCAGTAGAGGGGTTTTAATAGAGAATAATGAAGTTAAATTATCTTTTCCATGGTTAGAGGAAGTAGTAAGTTTAGCTAAAGCTGTTAAGAAAATGTTGACTGTCTTAATCAAATAATGATTAAGATTTACTATAATTTTTTTCATTGGTAATATTTGTTGTATTTTATAAAATTAATGTGTTTTCATATAAAGTATTTATTATAGTTCTTGTAGTTGCACTTATGCTTCAGGAAGGAAACTAATAGTCCATATGTGGTAAAGTGGACTATGATAGTGCAATTTTTTTGAAATATTACCCTACTAATAGGCAGTAATAGATAGTAGAGTTGGAGTTTTAGTATTATGAAGGTTGCTACAAGAAAATGTCAAGAAGAAGGATGTTGAGTTTTGGAATATTTGTATTTACAAAGAAAATTGAAGAAGATCCACAAAATGAAATTCAATAATTAAGGGGTTGTACTCGGGTCTCCCACCCTTAAGACATCACAACTCTATCCTTTAGACCTTAAGAGTTTACAAACATATTCAATTCTCATATCAATTGAGCTTATGTAGCTAGAAACCTACATCATTTTATATAAAATGTCTAAATTCTTGATTTTTATTTTCTGGAACTTTTTTAATTTTGTGTGAATACAAATATTCCAAAGTTCGACATCCTTCTTGACATTTTTCTATAGCAGCCTTCAAAATACCAAAACTTCACCTTTACTATTATTGGCTTTTTAAGCCTTTACTACTACAAAATATCACAAGTTATCTCACAATATCACACATGTCCCAAATATATAATAAAGTTCAATTATGAAATTAATCCTAAATAATAAGAATGAAACCAATACTTACAACAATAACACTTTCTTCTTTCTTGAAAATAATTAGAGAAGATACAGATTATGGAGCTTTATCTCCATGATATAGCTTTACAAGATGAATTTTCATATTCTTGATTGTTCCCTTCCATATGACCTTTGGATTCTTAACTTGCCACTTGCATAGAAGACTCTTAGCCTTCTTCCATGACACATGTACATATTCTACACATCCTAATTTATCAAATAATATAATATCATCTAACAACTATCAATGTATTGCACCTTAGAAAAGTAATATTTCTAAAACATTGTACTATCATAGCCCCATTTACCAGATTTAATTTGCTAGCTTCCTTCTTGAAGCACAAGTGCAACCATAAAAATTGTAATAAATGGTATATGTGAAAGCACATTAATATTTTGGCTAGAATTTTTTTGAGACCTATCTGGTGGGCTCTGCGGGGATGGCAGCAGTTTCTGAGGAGGTATGAACAACTGGAGGAATGTAGTGATGGCATTAGGTTCGTCATAGAGCATGCATGCTATGGCTGGTATTTCTTTTAAAAATGATTGGAAGAAACAGGATTTCCCATTGCATGCCAGGAATCGCTTGTTAAAGAACAATGGATGTTTGGAACGATGTGAAGCCAGGCCGATTCTAGTGGTTCAACCAGACTTGGTGGCAGAATATGTGGAGTATTTAACCAAACATGCAATTATTGGTAAATTTATGGGCATCCGAATTTCTCTTCCCTTTGTGGAGGCTTGGGTTAGGAAGACTTGGAACCCTGAAGGTGATGTGGAGGTGATGCTGAGTGCAAACAGCTATTTTATGGTGGTTTTTTCTTGTCTTGCGGATCGTAACAAATCATTTGAAGGAGGTCCCTATTTCTGTAACCAAGTGGGACTCTTTCTTAAACCCTGGCATGTGGGTTTCAACCCATCAGAGGAGCGACCGTCATGGATTTCGGTGTGGGTTCGACTTTCGTGGCTCCCCTTGGAATTTTGGAGAAATGACATCTTGCATATGATTGTCCTTCTACTTGGGAAGCTGGTTGGGCCGTCAGGACAGACGCTAGATAAAAAGGTAATCTCTGGTGCCCGTACCTGTGTTGAAATTGATTTAAACAATCCTATTCCAAATTCTATTGAAATACAATTCGGATCAACCACATGGGTTCAAAAACTTGACTATGAAGCTCTTCCATTTCGTTGTCGGATTTGCCATGAATATGGCCACTTACAAAGAAAATGCCCTAAGTTTGTCCTACCTGTGGCTTCAAATCCTGGGCCCTCTCAAGTTGTACAAAATATGGATAAAGTAAAAGCCCCAATAAAGGAGGGGGATCAGGATAAGGAAGGCTTTGTTACGGTAAAACCTCGAAACAAAGGAAGAAAAAGAGACATTAAGGATAACCAGCCAGATGCTCAGCTCAATCGTTTTGAAATTCTAGAGAATCTTGATCCGTGCATGGAGATACCTAAAACATCACTACCTGTTATAGATATAACAGGACCAAATCAGTTGTCTCTTCATGAGGTGGAACCAAGGGAACCAGATACAAGGGGTTTAAATGAAGAACAAAGGGCTTTGGTTTCGAGTATAGGTGATATGGTTGGCCCTAGCCCTGGAAGTGAAGTTATCTTAGAAAATGGCATAGATTTAGATGTGCCCTCTCCTACCCGAGCACTGATGCAGTCATCCATGGACTATAAAACTCCTACGGTGTTGGGATTGCAGCATAAAATAATTTAAAAAAATGCTTCAGATAAGAATATGAAGGTGGGTCGGAAGAAATACCAGGATAAAATTAAGTTAATGGGGGAGACTTTGGTAGAGTTAGGTTTGGTGAGAACATTGGACTCCCATTTTTATAACCCCCAAAAATGATTATACTTGCATGGAATGTAAGGGGGTTGAACAACATCCCCAGACAAAAAGTTGTTCATGATTTGATTAGTGTTCATTCTCCGGATGTGTTTTTTATTCAGGACAGAGTATTGATAACTGGGAGAGTCTCCCGTGTGGGGATTCTCAACACCTACGGGAGTTGATCCATAAGGATGTTCAGACTTAATGTGGTTTGTTTTTTTTTGGTTTTCTTTGGGAGTTGACCTTGTCTGGTGATTTAGTCTGTCTTGTTGCTTATTTGAGTCCTAGGTGGGGGCTCAGTTGTACTTTGTAATCCATACTTTTTATCAATAAATTTTTACCCCTTTATTTAAAAAAAAAAAAGCACATTAATATTTTAAAATAAAGTAGATATTACCAATGGAAAACATTAAAGTAAATCATAATCATTATTTAATTCAGGCAGTCAATTTTTTCTTGTCAGCTTCAATTAAACTTACTCTTTGACTCTCTTTTTACAATCTCCAAATTACTTTTCCCCCCTAACAGCTAAGTTTTCATTCATAAGAACTCTTAAATCGAGATCTCCCCTAGTTTTATCATGAAACACCTTGCTCCATTTCACCAAAGGAAATTTCATTTGATCATGTAATCTTGATATATATATATATATATATATATATATATATATATATTCATCTATTTTTTATTGCAATTTTAATTCATGTAAGAAGTGCCCTGGTCTCTATATAGTTATTGATTGAAGTTACATATGATTATAAGTAGGTGAGGAGAATTTTACCCTTATTTTAAAAAAAAACCACCACCTCCATCGACTTTTCTCTAATTTCCTTTGGAAGTTTGATCAAAATTATTTTTAATAAACCCAAATTTTGGACATTTCCATTTACCATAGATTGAATCAAATCCTTTGTTTTAATGTCATTGTCACAAATAACTCTTCTATGAATATTCAAATCTTGAAACCAAGTGGCTAGCACCACTTTTTCTACACTCAAGACTTTATATGATAAACGCCATATTTGTAAACATTCTACAAGAGAGGCAATAATATAGTTCCAAACTTGGGCATGATTTTGAGATTTATTTATAAAAATTCTATTATTCTTTTCAAGCCATAATTCCAACAAATAATGGCAAGACCAATCCTCTACATAATACATAATGCTTTAGCTTTGAAATAATTAATCCAATATTTCATCAACTCTTTTAATGTTGATGGAGCTACCCAATATATTCTCATATTTAAAAAACAACCCCAAATGGTATGAGTAAAGACAATGAAGAAGTAAATGGTATAATGTTTTTAAATCCTTCTGACACAAGGCACATTTGAAATGTCAATGATATCATCTTCTTTGTAAATTTTTATGTGGAATCACATATATCTTTCGAGGATATCCTCATCATACTTTTTGCTATAAGAATCTTACTTTCAGCTAGTAACCAAAGGAATTTTGAGACCTTAGGGAGAGCCTCTAGTGACAAAACATTATTTCGAGAGAAATATTTAAGAGTTAAAAAGTTTGATTACTCTAAATACTTATATTCCAATTTGACTTAGTATCCAACATCTTTTGATATATTCCAAACCAACTTATCATTTTATGTAAATATAGGTAAATAATACTCTTGAAGCATCTTTTGAATCTCCTCTACAATTTGTTTGAGTTCATGTCCTTCAATCAGGCTACTAATAAAAATCCATGATCTAGAGTTATTGCTCACATCAATATAGTCTTTGATATTTGGGCCTTTACAAGGTAGATATGCCTGAGCCAATGGTTGTCATTTTGAATTAGAGATATGAGGATAAGGCTTCAATCAAGCATATGACTAGAAATTTGCATAATTCCCATCACTGACTAACAATCTAATATGTTTTTCGATCAATTACAAAGTATTTAATATGTAGTTTCGTATTTACAATCCTTTGGGTAGGGTTTGTTTCCTAAATAATTTCATTGCATCAAAAAATCTATATATTTCTAATAATATTTTTACCCAACTCTTTCCATGATCTTTAAATAATCTCCCACCAAGTTTTTTCTCTATGGCCAAACTCATAAGTTTCAATTTCGCAAACTTGCTCCTCCAATATTCTTTCCTTTGCAAACTCTCTCCCACTTACAATGATGAGACTTAAAATTTGTCTCACATACTTTCCAAATAAAATCTCTTTGAATTTTATCATTCTTTTATGTTATATTTTGGTAATCTTGAAAGTGGCATCTTATAAATAGGAATGGATTGCAATGTAGTTTTTATGTGTTGTATCCTTCCAACCTTAGTTATGAACTTACCTTTCTAACCTATCATACCAGATTTCATTCTATCCAAATATGAATTTCAAAGCTCCTTTTATTTCTTTTATGATACAAAGGAATACCCAAGTAGGTTGATGGAAAATATTCAATTTTAAACCCTAAAGTGTCCATAGTAATATTTTGAAAATAGAGGGTAATATTAATAAAAAAGTATGGAAGCATAGAATTTTATAATATTAAACAATTGTTCAATAGCCTTCTCATAGCATGATAATATTCTTTTAAGATCCATGGCTTTATTAACTGAGATATGGACCAAAAGAAAAGTATAATAAACAAATTGGAGATGAGATTAAAAGGTATTATATATTGCAACTTGAATACCTTTGATTTTTTCTTCCATTTTTACCTTTTAGAAAGCTCTCCCTAATGCCTCCATAATAATAATAAATAAATAAGGAGATGGTGGATTACCTTAGTACAGTCTACAAGATGACTTAAATTATCCAACAAGAGATTTATTGATCAAAATATAATATATTGTAGTGCTATAACAACATCTAATCCATTCAAACCAACCTTGATCAAAATCAAACTATTTATGAATATCATGTAGAAAACTCTAACAAATCCTATTGTATGCTTTGTCTATAAATAATTTTATTAGCATACCTGATTTTTCATGAAATGAAGAGAATGTATGGCCTCTTGTGTAATGATTACACCATCAAGAATTTGTTTACCATGAACAAAACCGCCATGTTCTTATGAGATGACATTATCTAGAATATTTTCCAACATGTTTGCCATAATTTTTGACATGATCTTATGAATCATACTACAAAGGCTTAATGGACATAAATTATCAAAATATTTTATCTTGCCTTTCTTGGGAACCAATGTAATAAAAGTGACATTAATATCAATTATTATATCCTTCCTTTGGTGGGCCTCTTCAACCGTAACCAACATCTTACTCTTCAATAAATCCCAAAAAAATCTAAAGAAAATTGCAAGAAATCCATTAGGGCTAGGTGCCTTATTGGAGTGAAAAGAGAAAATTGCTTCTTGTAGCTTTTCCATAGATATCTTCTTAATTAAACTTTCAATTTCTTATTGTGTGATATTGATGGAATAGTTTGCAAAGTCTTTTCTTGTGCCTCATCTTGCCCAACATCTGATAAAATATTTTTGAAATAATTAATTGCTTCCTTTCTGATATTCTCTTTTTCCTCACTATTTCCTCCATCTAGAGCTATAATATTTTTTATACAACCAAAATAAAAATAAAAATTAGTTGTAGCATGACAAAAAATGGTATTTGTATCTCCTTCCTTGAGTTATTTCTTGCTAGATTTTTGGAAACAATATGAATCCTTCTTTTTCAATGTATTATGATAATCACTAAGTAATTATTTTTCTTACATATAAGAGTTTTGGTCCATTCTATTGATTTCTACTCTCTTGTAAATTTTTGAGCTTGGATTCATTTCATTCTATTTTTAAAATTGTTACCAAAAGATTTAGCATTCTAAATCTTGATTTACCACTTTAGATATTTCACCTTTTGAACAAACATGGACATGCATGATCCTTCAAAATTCACTTCATCACACCATAACATTGTCATCTAGAAGAAATCAAGGTCTTAGATCCACATACAAAGGAAGTGAAATGGCTTTGAATAACCATTATTAAGTAAATCATGAGTAAAAGGAATAGATTTGAGATATCATCTTTCTCATAATAAAATATTTGAAGAGATTGTATATTGTATTAGTAACCACATGTGGGATAACAAGAATCTTCCTAGTGTTTTTGACATATGAGTTTGCCTAGTCTATTTATTATCCCATGTATATAGAAAACTTGACGGGGACCGGTTAATCAACACTTGGCTAAATTCTAATTTCTCATTAAAATCTGCCAAAAATATTTACATGCATCAAAGTTCAATTTACATGCATTCAGAATTAAAAACAGCCCGCAGAGGCATACAATGACCGAGCCCGGCTCGGTTCTTCCACTCTGTAACTACTTTCCCCTGTTCTCCGGTCCACCACCTCCATTACAAATTTTTCGGGTTTTTATCGAGGCCCCGTTCCTCTAGGCAATCAATGCCTCCACCTAACAAAATTCAAATTCAAAATTTCCCCCCTCCGGGTTTTCAAATTCTCTGGCATTAATGGGCCACTGCCCGATCCACCAAGTCGCTTGCATTGATGGCCCTGCACCGCCCGCTTGGCTCAGACCGTACTCTGCACTGTCGTCTCCTCCATACTGGCCATGCCCTGCAACAGCGGTTTGTCGAAATACTTCCATAAAGTGGTTGTCCCCGTTTAATGCACATTTCTTTTGTAATACGTGGCCTTCATCTTTACTTTTATACATGCATGCTCTCGCGTGCCAATTTCAACCCTTCCCCCAACTGGTTGCGCTAACTTTAACCCACGTGGTAGCCACGTGCCAAATCCAGCCTTGCTTGGTTGTTCGCTTTCAAATTTTGCTCTGACTTCTGATTGGCCGCGATATCGCGACATGTCGCGATATCGCGACCCAACTGCCGCCTTGCTTCCGATTTTGAATATCGTCGCGATATCGCGACGTCGCGATATCGCGACACAACACGCCCTTGCCACCGTCTGTGAAACAAAGTCATGATATCATGATGTTATCTCCCCTTTCGCCTTTGCCTTGACTAAAGTCGTGATATCGTGATGTCACGATATCGCGATATCGCAATATCGTGACGTCCTCCCCCCTTTCGCCTTTGCTCTGAAGAACTGTCACGATATTATCGCAACGCAACTCACCCTCACCATCAATGCAGCCTTTGAGGTCGCGATTTCATGATCCCCTTCCTCCATGCTTTGGAAACACTTCCCCCTTGGGAAAAACTGAAGAAAAGTACTTGGAAAATCGAGAAAAATTTTGAAGATGCAGGATTGTTCCACTGTTGTCGGATGCTCCTGCATCAGACACCCCGGGTAAAAAGGAGAAGTGACCTTCACTTCTAAGCTGTTCGGTCTGCGTCCTTTGCAAAATCTCTGAACACTCATCAACCTTTACAACTTGCTCAAATCCCGTTTCCTGGCAGAATTTTTTGCCCTCTACCAGACAAATTCTGGCATTACTGCACACTTTCTCATCTTCGGTCTGCAATGGCTTCAACTTGTGCCGCACTCCATCTTTCATCAAGGAGTAAGTATTTGCACGACCATCATGCACTGCACTCCGATCAAACTGCCATGGCCTGCCCAACAGCAAATGGCAAGCATCCATGGGAAAAACATCACATAGGACTTCATCCTGGTATCTTCCAATATTGAAAGTAACTAAGCACTATTCACGGACCCATGCTCTGTGGTCCTTCCGCAACCACGCAATCCGGTATGGGTGCGGGTGCCTCCTTCTCTCCAGTTGCAACTTAGAAACCATCTCCTCGAAAACTAAGTTGTCTGTACTCCCATTGTCTATAATAACATTACAGACTTTGCCTACACTTTTGCATCGGGTGCGGAACAGGCTTCTCCTCTGCTCAGATTTGTCTTCCTCCACCAGCATGGTCCTCCTCACAATCATTGCTTCTCCCTTTTTAGCTTCTTCAGAATGTTCTGAATCAGCATCTTCAACTGCCACAACTGCTCTGGCAGGACCCACTGGCCTCTTGTTTGTCCTTTCTCGGTGTTGTGGACACTCAAATGCCCGGTGTCCTTCACCACAATGGAAACATGTTCCACGAAATACTCCTCTTCCATACCCGCATCCAGATCTACCTCTTCCTCTCGGGTAGCCATCATTCTGAACTTGCGGTTTGGGTTCTTCATCTTCTTCCTTTTGACTTCGGCTGTTGCTCTCCTCTTCTTTCTTCTCTTCCTTTCCTTCTTTCTTTCCACCGGTCCTTCCTCCCGGTCCTTTCACTCTTTGCTTGCTCTCAAAATTTCGGTTCAGTTTTTCTTCCACCTTTAAAGCAAATTGGTAAGCATCTTCAATGGTGCTTACCCGAACCAAACTCAACTCCTCCTGAACACTGGGTCTCAACCCATTAATATAACGGGCCACTTTTTCCTTACTTGCTTCTAAGTGCCCGGTTCTGATGGAGATTTTATAAAACTCCTCCGTATATTCCTGGACAGTTTTATTCATCTGTCTCAAACTCTGCATTTTACGTAGCAGGTCCAGTTCATAATCCATGGGAATAAACTACCTCTTTAATTTCTCCACCATTCTGTCCCATCTTGTTATCCGCTCTTTTCCTCTTCGGTTCCGTTCCAGCTGTACTCCCTTCCACCATATGCTAGCATGACCCTTCAGTCGGGTCTTAGCAAATCTGACCCTCTCGGGATCTTCAACTTCTTCGTATTCAAAATACTCCTCTAAGTCATTTATCCAATCTATTAATTCTTTCGGATTCAAGTTCCCGAAATACGTAGCAACTTCCATCTTCGGCCTCTTCCCGATCTGGGATATGGCCTTGTATAGCCTGGCTTGTGCCGGATCCACAGCTTCCTCTTCTTCTTCTTCGAACTGATTTTCTTCATCCGCTTCGTCCTCACTGTCTGCATCTCTTCTCGGCTCATGTCCTCTACGCAGTTCTTCTTGCAGGGCCTGAACTTGCCGCTGCAAAGCCCAAAAATCTTCTGCTGCCATGCCTCTGCCACCAACGGGGTTTCTTCTCGGAGGCATCTTCACCTGATCTCAAGCCCTCCCACAAGTCCTGGTACAACTGCCTCTCCTTCGACGGTCTGTTGTATGCTCAGGAACAACGGGCTCTGATACCACTGACGGGGACCGGTTAATCAACACTTGGCTAAATTCTAATTTCTCATTAAAATCTATCGAAAAAAAATATTTACATGCATCAAAGTTCAATTTACATGCATTCAGAATTAAAAACAGTCCGCAGGCATACAATGACCGAGCCCGGCTCGGTTCTTCCACTCTGTAACTACTTTCCCCTGTTCTCCGGTCCACCACCTCCATTACAAATTTTTTGGGTTTTTATCGAGGCCCCGTTCCTCTAGGCAATCAATGCCTCCACCTAACAAAATTCAAATTCAAAATTTCCCCCCTCCGGGTTTTCAAATTCTCTGGCATTAATGGGCCACTGCCCGATCCACCAAGTCGCTTGCATTGATGGCCCTGCACCGCCCGCTTTGCTCAGACCGTACTCTGCACTGCCGTCTCCTCCATACTGGCCATGCCCTGCAACAGCGGTTTGTCAAAATACTTCCATAAAGTGGTTGTCCCCGTTTAATGCACGCGACTGTCCATTTTCTTTTGTAATACGTGGCCTTCATCTGTACTTTTATACACGCATGCTCCTGCGTGCCAATTTCAACCCCCCAACTGGTTGCGCTAACTTTAACCCACGTGGTAGCCACGTGCCAAATCCAGCCTTGCTTGGCTGTCCGCTTTCAAATTTTGCTCTAACTTCTGATTGGCCGTGATATCATGACATGTCGCGATATCGCGACCCAACTGCCGCCTTGCTTTCGATTTTGAATATCGTCGCGATATCACGACACAACACGCCCTTGCCACCGTCTGCGAAACAAAGTCGCGATATCGCGACGTTATCTCCCCTTCCGCCTTTGCCTTGACTAAAGTCACGATATCGCGACGTCGCGATATCGCGACGTCCTCCCCCCTTCCGCATTTGCTCTGAAGAACTGTCGCGATATCGCGACGTCGCGATATCGCGACGTCGCAATATCGCGACGCAACTCGCCCTCGCCATCAATGCAACCTTTGAGGTCGCGATTTCGTGACCCCCTTCCTCCATGCTTTGGAAACACTTCCCCCTTGGGAAAACTGAAGAAAAGTACTTGGAAAATCGAGAAAAATTCTAAAGATGCAGGATTGTTCCACTGTTGCCGGATGCTCCTGCATCAAAACTTGAAGGAATAATATCCCAAAGGCTATTTGTCTTGACAAATGAAGAAAAATATTGCATTTATTTAGACTAGGAGTACCACCCTTCTTTTCCAAAGGAGATAGAACTATGTTGAATTCGCCCTTAAGAATCCATAGATCACAATTATGAATCATCATTATGTTTGATAAAAATATGCTAAGGTCCTTCCAACATCTTTCATGAGGATTAACTATAGTTGGAGCATATACATTTATAACCCCAAATTTGATGTTTTCCTCTTTCTTGTAAAATAGTCCAACAACCCAATTACTTTTTGCTTCTTAAAATTATCCATCCTATTTGTGTTTGTCCCAATTTGGTTTTAATAATGTTGGAAGCTCCTATAGAAGAAACTACCAAACAATTACCCCATATTCTAATTCTTTTTAAAACCATCCTTACATTTATCACTACATAATGTTGATTATTATATTAAAATAAACTTGGGACTATAACAACCTTTTAATTTCTTAATATATATTTTTTTAGGGGTCTTAATTAATACCCCTAAAATTACATAATACCATTTTCATCATGACCTTTAAGAGGTCTAGCCTTGCATCTTGTTAATTCTTATTATATTTTTATTTGGATTCCCAAATCGATATCTGGTTGAGTTTTCTTTTCTCTTTAATCATGTTTTGATGACCTTACTCTCTTTTTTCCATTTCCACTAACACTTTTGTCTTCATAAATATCTTCTATTCTTCCATATTGTTCATAAGGAAACTTATCTTCTAAAGATTTAAGTTGCCCTAAAGAACATGAAATGCGAGGAATAACCTCATAAACACTTTTTTCTTTATATTTCCTTGAAAACCTTAAAGTACAAGGATGATACTTCATAGTAATTACTTTCTTATGCTACCCTACAAATCCTAAATTCTCCATGGATAGCCTCCATATGTATTTCTTTGTAATGCTGCTCTAGAATACCTAAAGTGCAATAGATACACTCTATGCTACTTTTATTTTTCTTACACGAAGAGGATTTATGCTACTTGAGGAAAATGAATATGATTTACCTAGATTAAACATAACCACCTTTGCCTCATTTACTTTAACGTTTGTCTCTCCATATTCATTCCTAAATTTAACTTTTCCTGAATATGAACTTGAATATTGTGCTTCCTCATACCTTGTATCATTTTTTATTTTAATGGTTGATTCAAGTAAATTGGAATGACCTTTGCCATTGGTGATGGAGTTTTTTTACCACTTTCTGAGGAGTAGAAAATCCTTGATTTGACACTACTTCTACTATGATATGATCACCTTACTTCATATTGAATTTTATCTTATTCCTAAATTTTACATCTCTTTCTCCATCATTTTCACTTTGCAATCTCTTGCTATGTCCAAACTCATAATATTTGTGACAATAGAATGAAATGTTTTCATAATCCACCTTTTGATCATATTCTCCTAATTTACATTTAATCCTAATGGATTGTAGTAAAGGTTTTGAAATATCCACGGTGACAAGTATTCGAGTGTATACAACATGCCTTATCTTCGTAGTAGGTGGTCTCTCCTAAATGAACTCCTCCTTATAGATAAATTGATAAGGAAGTCCAAAAAGCCTAATCCATACCAAACATCTTTTAATGGTCTTTGTCTCCATAGAAAAATCTCATTCCACTAAAAAATTATTCCATATTCAATTTTTGAACTATAGAAAACAATTTAGAAAAATATTTTTGCAAGAAAATTCATGGAGCAATTTGAATTCAATCCCCACTTCCACTTTGATCCATTTTTGAATCTTTGAAAAACCTGGCTAGTATCCATAGAACTTATATATTATCTCTCTGATTTTAAGAACCATTATATCATGCTTGATTATATCATCCTTGATAATAACTTTGAGTGTAATATCTACTACCTAGATAGAGTTTACCATAGTTTTCGTCTTCCTCTTATCACTAACTAGGGTAGCTATACTTTCAACTAGGGTATCCTTCTAATGAGGACTTTCAAAAATAACTTTCCTATCATGTTACCTATATTTTATTCACATGAATCTTTTAGTTTATGAGTTTCTCCCAAGATTTAGAGCAAGAAGTGGTGTTCACTCCTTGCTTGCACTTTGTTTTTTTATCACACTTATTTCTTGCACCTATAATACTTGTTTACTATCTAGAAAAAGAAAAATATGAGGCTCGTACTCGATCACATAGTAATTTTTTAGACACCTAAAAATGTCACATTTATCCTTGTGTAGTGTTAACGGTTAATTAATTTGCAAAACCCTTAAAATTTGCATAATTTACCTAAAAATACTATTCATCCTACTTAAGCCCCTTTGGCCACTTAAGCCCTTTTCTATGCTTAGCCCCTTGTCACCATACGACCACCTCCTTTAGCCTAATCTAGGGACACCTCACGTAGTCTATTATTTGACTAGCCTAGCCTTCATCCAAGCCTAGCTCACTCTAACCTAACCTTGGTTAAATTTTAACCTTGGTCAACCCTACCCTAGCCTAGATTTCACCTAAGCCTAGCCTCCACCTCACTTGTTTAACCTAAACCCATGGTTAGTCCAACTATGGTCAAACCTTAACTCTTACTTTCCTCCACATCCTCATGTGCATTCAATATCATAAATGATATTTGAAGACTTTTGCATTCAAGGCATTCAAGAAATTGAAAGCATGGATGAGTCATCCTCCACCATGCCATAGAAGGGAGAAGACTTTCATGCTCCATGTATTTTTGAGGTATGGCTCACCCATGCCCATTTAATACATATGTATGGGTGAGGACTTCTCTCATCCAAAACCATTTATAAGGTATGGCATCCCATGCCACCTTAGGAGATACCTCACAGGACTACTCAACCCCCTTGAACATGGCTAATTCTATAAATGGAAGACCATTTTAACATTTTAGGGATATAACACATTTACATACCCAAACTACAAAAATCACATTAGACTCTAATACACTCAACACTCTCTTTCCATGAACCACCATGGATTCCCACACATCTCTATCATCACTCCCTTTTGAATGATAAGTTGTCCTTAATTATAGGTACAGAAGATCACTCGATGCAAACAAAACACTCCAAAAACATCAAAAGAACCTCTACAACAGAAGAATCCTTTATTTGGTTAACACAAGGCCAATCGTAGAAACAAGTACGATCAAAAGCAATGTACCCAAGGATACAAAACCCTCCGAGGACCCATTTCACTCCCAAAACCCTATCATAGATAACCAGGCTAGGTAACTAACACTGCTTTACTATTTGTTTTATCATTTTTAGTATCTTTCATTATGCACTAGAAAAGTTTTATTTGGTCCTTTTGTATTCTATCATGAGGAGTCTGATTGAGATAGACCTCCAAATATTACTAAAAACATTTGTAGGGTTGTGAAAGATTAGAGGATCTCTATAACCAACAATGGCCCAAATGCAATAAGCCCACTTCCCTTGAGGTGCACATAGAAGACTTAGAATGCTATCATTGATTCAGTGAAAAGAGGGTGTCTCCATCAAAAGACTCATATTGTAATTTGTAACTCCTTTTAAACGTTAATGAAAATGGCAGATTTTATATAGTTTTATTCTAGCGATCACGGTGGGACCACCCACTTTTCATGTTTTTTTTAGCTTTTAGCTACCTAACTACATATTTATCACTATTTTGTATTACACGTGCCACCAAACCAACATAGAACCCTCCAAAACCCTGAAGCATACCTCAAGTCCAAAGAAAAAGCCTTTCTAGTCTATGAACTAATATCGTACGAAGTAGTACAATCAAAACAATCGCATGGACCTATACAATTGAACAAAGCACTCCAAAATCTAGGTCCCTAATAGTTAGGTACCACTTTCTACACAGTCCATAACAACTCCATTATTGTAAGTAAGTTGGGGATAAATTTTCCCCATAGAGATTGTTATCTCACTTGCCATCTTGTATCCTAGGCCAAACCACCTTGCAAAATGATGTCTCCAAGGTATACTTTTTCATCTTCCCATTATTTTTTACTCATCTAACTTTATGCTCTTAGTTGTTGTAGGTAATTGTACAAAACTAGTTACTGTGGTAGAAAAACCATAATTAGTGTATAATCTTCCAAACACTTGGCTCTACTTTTGATCGTACATAAAGGTACGATCAAACCAATTGTATGGAGGGGTATGATCAAATATAAGACACAATTTAGACCCTAACAACCATCTAGATAGTATTTCAAAAGCTAGACCATAGGTAAGTACTGTAAAACCTTGTGTCTTCGATTGAAATTGCAACTTTTCTTTTCCAAAGTCAAGGATTTACTATCAATTTTTGCATTGGTATTTTACAAAAGCCCCAAATTGCTTTCGGCATTTTTACAAAATGTATTCCTTTGCTTTCATGCTTTACAAAATATATTTTCTTTAATTTTATGATTTATAAAATGAATTTCCTTTGCTTTAATGCTTTACAAAACTCCTTCAAAATCACTTTTGTCTCTTATTTCGAATCTTTTAGAAGTCCCTTTTGCAAGTATTAGTTCATAGGTGTTTATGCATTTTTATTTTCATTTAATTTAGCATAAAGCATTTGCATCCGACACGAAGAAATTTGTTCAATTTTTATCTTAATGAGTTGAGAATATATTTAGATCTATCTCATACATAAAGCTCTCATAAGACATATGGCCATATCCTTAACAGGTATATCTTGGCCAGTGTACACAAATCTGCGCTCAAGAAAATCTTAGTATAACTCTCACTAAAGTCAAGCGATTTTTATTTAAATAATTTTAGCTTAGACTTTTGCTTACAAAATGCATATCTTTTCACTTGCTTACTGTAATTTTACTTCAAAAAAAAACATTTTATTTTACAAAAATCAAAATGCACCTTTTCTTGCTTGCTTAGCATAGTTTGTTTCTCATATTTAAATCTCTAAAGTAAATCAAACTCACACATGTACATGTATTTCGCACATTTTTAAGGTTGTACTTCATCACCAACCCCCAATGGAAACTAACAACATTGACTTTCATATCCAACTGTTGGATCATCCCCTAGTCGCCATAGTAGCTCCCACAAGCAGTTTTTTGGGTTTCATCACTAGAAGGCTCCCTACCCTTGAGAGTACCTCAGGATAGGTTATGTTAAACACCTATACTCATAGGGCTATACATAATTAGTGATTAAAGCAACTATCTTTTTTACTAAGCCCACTCGAGAGTGAAGGAAAATTCGATTTGGCCAACGTAGGTCTTTGATAATGCTACATCTTACATAAGAGGTTAATAATCTCTTCTTTTGGGTTACCCCAAGCCATATCCATCATTAGAAGCTATATTTTTGTCATTGTATAGTTACTCCTTACATGCCTTTGGGTGTTGTAGGAAAACGTGCATCAACACAACTTCATAGAGTGCATCCATCATCCATTTCATTAATTCTAGGATTTTAAAAATCATAAAACACAAAAAACAAAAATATTACAAAATTTGACAAATTTCTAAACAAAAAAGAAAATATTAGTCAACTACACATCTACTCAACATCACAACTACAATAACACCCACAAAAAAACCCCAAAAATATGCTTTTTGTTTACAACATTCTCAGTTTGATTAGTTAAATTTTTGTTACAAAATTCTTATAAAAACGTAGAAATAGACTTATAAACAGTCCAAAACCTTCCTATGTCTATTTTTTCCATTTTTTGCCTTTATCTCCTTCTTTTCATAGGATCGTATGGATAGGTACAATCAGTTTGATTGTATAGACACGTGTGTTTGACTCTAATATAGTACAGACAGATCTAGTACCTCTAAAAACACATAGATAAATACCCCTTTCGATAAAACTATCCCAAAACTTGGTTTCACAACCTCGTACCCCTTCATAATGGTCCTTAACCTAAGCCAAGCACATGAGCAAGCACATCTATTTGTCGAAGCTTCCCAAGTCACACCTTCCCCTTCAACCAACCCACCTAGACAAATAGAGGAAATGGCCTTCATTCCACCTCGAGATTCATCAACCTATTCCTATAGTTATAGTGCAAGCAACATTCCACAACTTATACCCTTGACTCATGAGAAAACAATGTTACAAAATGCCAAAAACATCCCACAACCTTAGATTTTTTTGGATCCTCAAAATCCAACTTGAGTTTGTCCCCCCCCTTTTTTAAAAAATTACTATTTTGGGCAGTTTGTTATTTTTGGCCAAAATCTACCCTATTTTTAGTAAGTCACCAAAAAATCTTGGATAGCCCCCTAAATTAACACACATTATTGTGTTTCCCATATCAAGACTCCTGGAAAATATTAACACCTATCCTTGTCTAAAAAGTCATAAAAGTCCAAATTTTCTTTCTTTCGATTTTTCTAAAAAACACTAAATCCTATTTTTGAGGCACTAGATGAAGGAATTAGGGCCCTATAACACACTAATAAATATGCAAGGCCTCAAAATAGTCCTTTCCATGAAATTTTCCTCCTCTTTATCTAACTCCATGTAAAATTTCAAGTCAATCCAACGATCGGATCAAAAGTTATGCCCTTCGGAAGATAGGCTATTATGGGCCATTTTCGAATTTCAATTAAGAGATAGTGAGAGGCCATCATTCAGCTCTAGTAATTATAGTTATAAAATATTATTATTATTAGGCTTTATGTAACAAGTATTTTTGACCAACTAAGACCACTACCACACTACAAATAAGAACCACTACAAGCACAATTAATAATATGGGTCATCATGAAGATAGTTGCAATTATGGACCATCATCGAAATAGTTGTAGTTTTTGTAATTATGGACCATCATCGAGCTTTGAATGAGAACCAATTTGCAGGCTATATGATAGGATTGTTGCAAAAAAAAAATCATAAAGTTTTTACACATTAATTTTGCAAGAGGTATACTAGTGTGCTCATCCTTATCAATTGTATTTTCCTTTGTGTGTCTTGTCTAGTCACCCCTTTTTTCTTGTCTTGTCTTGTATATATATATATGATCTCATTTTTATTGTGAGCATAAAGAGCATTTTAAGGTCTTATAATACATGTAAATTAATCCTAAGAACACTAAGATCTTGGTTTTCTTTGCCCAAAATAAAAAGAAAAATTGAACTTATATTTTGATAGGGTTTATGTGAAGAAGTAATGAAATACAACTATTTGGGATAGGTTTTAATTAAAAAAACTCAATTGAAAATTATGTAAAAAACAAGATCTAGGATGGTTGCAAAACAAGTGTCAAGAAGCAAATTTACACGATTAATAGACTATACAAGTCTTATATTTTCTAGCAATTTGTTTCAATTAAAATGAAGATAAATAGAAAAGATTCAAAATTAGTTGTAAAAATTAAAATAAAAGTTCTACTTCCATATGAATTTTTTTAGAAAACATAGACACCCTCCCTATAAAGGTTACCTTTTAAGTTATTTTAAAAATATTATAAAGATGAATTTAAACAAGTGGCCAAGTGTTATAATAGAAAATTAATTAAACATAGAAAATAGTATATAATGACATTAAAAACAAATGGATTAATAGGTTAGATATCAAAAAAGCTCTAAAAACACCCTAGATAGATACTAAAGGGCATCCTCTCATAGTATCAACTTTGAAAAAAGTAAACTTTACTTTCTCAACACACCTACCATGAGATAAATCAAGATAAATGCAATATTGGAATGTGAAATAGAGTTTCCATCCTATATTAGAATTCCCTTATATGTCGACCAATTAAATCTAATCCACTAGAACCATGTTATTGAAAAATTCAATAACAAACTAATAGGTTAGAAAAGTAACCTTCTCAGCCAAGCAAGAAAAATTCAACTTCTTCAATCCACCTTATAGAGTTTAAGGTCCCAGCTAAAACAAAGGAAGCAATAGAGATCATTTGTAAAAATAAAATTATGGAGAGGCGATGAGGAATAGAAGAGATTCCATTTGGTCAAGTGGGAAATGGTGTACCTTCCAAAATCCTATGGAGGACTAGGCCTGAGAAGAATAAAGACCCTCAACAAAGCCTTAGAAGCAATAATGATGTGGAGAATCATTCAGTAAAAAAAATAAAGGAAGACTACGGACTGACATCATGAGGATAAAATATATTCAAGAGGAGGAGCCAAAAACAATTTTGAAGAACAACTAAATCCAATGTGGCTCAATAATATGGAACCATATCCATCAATGCATAGATATCATATGGGGGAACACGTTGGAGGATAGGGAAAGAAACGAAATTAAACTTCTAAGAGGACAACTATCTTGATTCAAGACCTTTAAATAGAGACCAAGATTTAGAGGAACTTAGCAGAAATCTCCAAGATGAGTGGGGAACCTCCTGCAACTTCTATATAGTGAATGAGAGAGGAGTATAAATCTAGAGAACCGACATGCAAAACATCGATCTAAGACACAAGCTAGAAAAAATCCATGCCAAAATAAAGTACTTTTAGATCCCATATTCATAGAAATAAGATTAATTGGTGTGGACTAGGTCAATTTCATGTAAATATACATTAAAAGTGGTTACATTGAGATGTTAGAAAGACATCAAACAAAAGTCTCCTAAATGAATATCTAGAATAAGTGCATTCCCAAAATAAAAATCTTTACTTGGCTTGTGATCCAAAAGAAAATCCTTACTTGGGACAACTTGACCAAGAGAGGCTTCTAGGGACCCAAAAGATGTTACCTCTATAAAAATAATGAAGAAGCAATCATTCATGTTTTTTGGAGGTGTTTCTTCTCTCAGGAAGCATTGGATCAATGGCTAAGATCAATTGGTTTCAGCTAGGTGATGCCTGAGAATATTATTTATTGCTGAATCCAATGGAAGCCTCTTGATAAGGAGAACAAACAACTTAGGAATATTGTCATACCAACCTTTTTATGGTGCATATGGATTGAAAGAAGCAAGATAATATTTAAAGATAAATTTAGGAATATGACCGTTGTATTCAATCAACTCCTACTAAGGATAGAGGAGACTCTCTAGCTTAGGGGAGTCATCCACCACTCCTTTAAACACACTCAAGTAGCATAATCTTCAATGCCTACCAAATTCTCACTCGATTTTGGCCCTCCCTGGATTTGTCCAATAATAGATCCACCAACATGTGTCTTGTCACTAGGCATTAGGCATTTTAGGCTTCTTGTGCCTAGCTAGAAGATCAAGATCTAACTATCAATGAAGAAGATGTAGATCCCATGGTCAACTGATGACAATCCCTAAAGAGATCAAATTTGGTAAACTTTTAGAGGCATGACCCTTTGGTCGATAAAGTAGAGAATTTTTTAGCACGGTAATGAGAGCCAAAGGTTCAATGCATAGCTGGCTTTGTTTTTCTACAAGCTCAATATTTCATTGTAAAAGGGTGAGGTCCCCTTTCAAAACCCTTTTCTTTAATCACAACAAAACAAATTAATCTAACATTTAAAAAATAAGAAAGATATAAAGGTCTATGTATGCAAACAAAGGATTTATGAAGGAATAATTATCACCACGTCATTGGTAGATATGAAGATCATTAGAAGATGTATAAAGACAAACATCAAATGCATAACAAATATGTTCATAGCCCTATTTATGATTAACTGAAATGTAGGTAAGACAAATAGAAGACACAAAAGAAAATGAGAAGAGAGGATTGATTAACTGAAATGTAGGTAAGACAAATAGAAGACACAAAAGAAAATGAGAAGAGAGGATATATATGTCTAGTACACTAGAGACAAAGAAGCAAATAAGTGTTTCATCTTAAAATGTAAAGCTTATAATAATATAACAATAGAAATTATGCATAAATCGTTTAAGAATCTCATGATAAAGATAACAAAAGATTTATTTTTATATTTAATAGCAAAATATTATTATTTTGAAAAATGATGATAAGACTTCATAGGTTTGCAAAACTTTATTTCTTTTATAAAGGAGTTAGTAATATTATATATATTATACTATCTTCAAATATAAAGCTTATAATTATATAAAACAATAAGCGTCGTCCATGAATTGTTTAAGAATCCATTAATTAAAAAACATAACATTTTTTTTAAGATTTAATAATAAAATATCAACATTTTAAAGAAAAAGAAAAAATGATGATAAGAATTCATAGTTTTGGGTGATTTTATTTAATGGACCCACTAGGATCAGATAGTATATTGATTTGTATTATTATACTCCTTGTAAGGCCATTGTCTTTTTCTTTTTTGTCTTGTAATTTTTTTCAATTTTTATATGGGATTGAAATGAGCCCCGCCTATATTAATCATCACCATATTTTTTTTATTAGATAAAAGTAGGGGTTTTGAAAGGGACCCCAAACCTTGATACAAAAATAAATTGAAAGATTTCGGGGTCACACGATGAATCTCAATCAAAAGAAACACAAACTAAGAAGGAAAATTGTCCAACTAAAAGGTAGTCCAACAACAACAAACAATATGGAAACTAAAACCTGTAAAAATATTTGTATGTCATTCCAGAAGCAAAACCACAAACCACCTGAAAACCCATACAATCATTGAGGAGAGCTAAATTCCCATAGACTTTGGGATCAAGTTGTCCTTATGTTGGTACACCAACTCACAAGTTTCATTGATGAAAGAGATCATAACTTGCAGGGAGCCTAGCACAACTTGAAGTTTATCATTCAAATTATAGAGGAAAGGATGGACAACAGGAGACTCGAGACCCAAGAAGGGGGACATCCCATTGACATCCACTGAGTCCACCGAGAGCTTGGTATTTTTCTTTGCTAGCCTACTTTCATCTAAATTAGATGTTTCTAGAGAGACCAGGGAGACTCCTATCTTCATCACCCTCGACGAGGGGCGCTTAGAGCGACGTGTTCGACCCTTAATGGTGTCATTGGAGGAAGTTTCCACCTTGATTGCAAATTTAGCCTTTTCTTTCATGGAAGAGAAGGGATTATTGAAACCATCTGACTCATAATCAAAAGATATTAGTACATCATCACCATGTATTGGTATTATGACAACTTGGATACTATGCATGTATCATTTAGCAAGATTCGAACTAGGGTCACCTTATTCAACATTGAGGAATATAGCCATTTAAGATAATATCATTTGATATTCTATGAGTATTAAAACCCTTCTATTGTGTTATAAATCATTAAACATTATCTCACTTAATGAACACAAAATTGCATGACTTCTGATGATACTTTTTAAAATTAAATATACATTTGTACAATTTTTTTATTTGAATGGTAAGAGTATTGGACCTTCTGACTTGTAGTTGCTAATAATTTTTTGAGTAAACTAAATATCACATCAAGATCTCTTATTTTGCTATTGATTTTATCATTCATTAAAATTAAGACATTTAATGTGCTATATAATATCTAAAAGGACTTATTTATATTACATTATAACCACATTGTAGTATTATAACAAGTTGGCAATTATACATGTATCTCTTGGCAATATTTGAACCTTAGTCTCCTCATGAAAAGTTGAGGAATTAAATTGATCAAGTAAATATCACTTTATTTTTTCTTAAATAAGGTATATGTACCTTCTATTGGGGACCACTTCCATCAAAATACCAAAGTATTAATTTTTTTGTTAGATCAATTAAACCATATCGAGCTTGGCTTTTAGCAAATATATTCTTCATTTTATTTTCTATAAAATATATTCTTCATATTTCTCAAGGTTTTATGTTTTTACAATTAGTTCCTTGACATCATTTTCATTAAGAGATAAAATTTCACTCATCCAGTTGCCTTCTAAATTTTGAATTTCACCAAAACAAAGATCAACATCGTAATCGACTAAATTATTTGCTACTAAGTTTTTTTTCTATATATATACTCACATTTCCAAGAGATTACATCCAATAATAGATAATGAACATCAGTGATTTTATAAAAAAAAATTAATCCCCGCATCTATTTTTGTTGATAACGTTAATGATAATTTGTGAATTCCCCTCAATTGAACTATATTTTCATCCTTCCCTAATCTTGAAGCAAAAAGCCTTGATAGATGGAGTCAAGTCATCAAATGGGATTATGATGTTAGGTATAGGAGAAACAAAAGGAAGGTAAAGATCATAAAGTGAAAAAAACCAGAAGTGGAGTTGGTCAAACTAAATTTTAATGGAGCATCTAAAGGAAATTTAGGACCAACGGGAGGAGAAATTAACTAGAAATAATAGAGGCGAGATTTTATCATATCATGCTTTCTTTCAATAGTGTATTTAACACATACAATGAAACTAAAGCTTGGATATCTTTGAGGGGGTTACAAATATACAAACAAATGAAATAGAATAGAGTATGGTTGGAAGGCAATAGTAATAAATGTAACTATGATAAAAGAAAAGGATCCATAGAACATATAAGAGATCATTGTGGAAATACAAGATCTTGCTACAAATTTTTAATATATCAATTTTATGCATATGTTAAGGGAAGGGAACAAATCTCCATGTAGGCTAGCCAGTATAGGGGTTTTAATAGAGAATAATGATGTTAAATTATATTTTCCATGGTTAGAGGAAGTAGTAAGTTTAGCTGAAACTTACAAGAAAATGTTGACTGTCTTAATCAAATAATGATTAAGATTTACTATAATGTTTTTCATTGGTGATATTTGTTGTATTTTATAAAATTAATGTGTTTTAATATAAAGTATTTATTATAGTTCTTGTAGTTGCACTTATGCTTCAGGAAGGAAACTAATAGTCCATATGTGGTAAAGTGGACTATGATAGTGCAAATTTTTTGAAATATTACCCTACTAATAGGAAATAATAGATAGGAGAGTTGGATTTTTAGTATTATGAAGGTTGCTACGATAAAATATCAAGAAGAAGGATGTTGAGTTTTGGAATATTTGTATTTACAAAGAAAATTGAAGAAGATCCACAAAATAAAAATCAATAATTAAGGGATTGTACTTGGGTCCCCCACCCTTAAGAAATCACAACTCTCTCCTTTAGACCTTAAGAGTTTACAAACATATTCAATTCTCATATCAATTGAGTTTCTGTAGCTAGAAACCTACATCATTTTACATAAAATGTCTAAATTCCTGATTTTTATTTTCTAGAACTTTTTTAATTTTGTGTGAATACAAATATTCCAAAGTTTAGCATCCTTCTTGACATTTTTCTATAGCAGACTTCAAAATACCAAAACTTCACCTTTACTATTATTGGCGTTTTAAGCCTTTATTACTACAAAATATCACAAGTTATCTCACAAGATCACACAGGTCCCAAATATATAATAAAGGTCAATTATGAAATTAATTTTAAATAACAAGAATGAAAACAATACTTACAACAATAACACTTTCTTCTTTCTTGAAAATAATTAGAGAAGATACAGATTATGGAGCTTTATCTCCATGATATAGCTTTACAAGATGAATTTTCATATTCTTGATTGTTCCCCTCCATATGACCTTTGGATTCTTAACTTGCCACTTGCATAGGAGACTCTTAGCCTTTTTCATGACACATGTACATATTCTACTCATCCTAATTTATCTTATAATATAATATCATCTAACAACTATCAATGTATTATATCTTAGTAGAGTAATATTTCTAAAACATCACACTATCATAGCCCCCTTTACCAGATTTAATATGCTAGTTTCCTGCATGAAGCACGAGTGTAACCATAAAAATTGTAATAAATGGTATATATGAAAACACATTAATGTTTTAAAATAAAGTAGTTATTACCAATGGAAAACATTAAAGTAAATCGTAATCATTATTTGATTCAGGCAGTCAATATTTTCTTGTCAGCTTCGACTAAACTTACTCGTTGACTCTCTTTTTACAATCTCTAAATTACTTTTCCCCCCTAATAGCTAAGTTTTTATTTATAAGAACTCTTAAATCGAGATCTCCCCTAGTTTTATCATGACACACCTTGCTCCATTTCACCAAAGGAAATTCCATTTTATCATGTAATATATATATATATATATATTCATCCATTTTTTATTGCAATTTTAATTCATGTAAGAAGTGCCCTGGTCTCTATATAGTTATTGGTTGAAGTTCCATATGATTATAAGTAAGTGAGGAGAATTTTACCCTCATTTTAAAAATACCACCACCTCCATCGACTTTTCTCTAATTTCCTTTGGAAGTGTCATCAAAATTATTTTTAATAAACCCAAATTTTTGACATTTCTATTTTACCATAGATTGAATCAAATACTTTGTTTTAACGTCATTGTCACAAATAACTCTTCTATAAATATTCAAATATGTTAACCAAGTGGCTAGCACCACTTTTTCTACACTCAAGACTTTCCATGATAAACACCATATTTGTAAACATTCTAGAAGAGACGCAATAATATAGTTCCAAACTTGGGCATGAATTTGAGATTTATTTATAAAAATTATATTATTCCTTTCAAACCATAATTCCAAAAAATAATGGAAATATCAATCCTCTACATAATACATAAATCTTTAGCTTTGAAATAATTAATCCAATATTTCATCAACTCTTTTAATGTTGATGGAGCTACCCAATATATTCTCATATTAAAAAAACAACAACCCCAAATGGTGTGAGTAAAGACAATGAAGAAGTAAATGGTATAATGTTTATAAATCCTTCTCACACAAGGCACATTTTAAAGGTCAATGATATCATCTTCTTTATAGACTTTGATGTGGAATCACATATATCTTTCGTGGATATCCTCATCAGAATTTTTGCTATAAAAATATTACTTTCAACTAGTAACCAAAGGAATGTTGAGACCTTAGGGAGAGCCTCTAGTGACCAAACATTCTTTCGAGAGAAATATTTAAGAGCTAAAAAAATTTATTACTCTAAATCCTTATATTTCAATTTGACTTATTATCCACCATCTTTTGATATATTCCAAACCAACTCATCCTTTTATGTAAATATAGGTAAATAAAACTCTTGAAGCATCTTTTGATGCTCCTCTACAATTTGTTTGATTTCATGTCCTTCAATCAGGTTACTAATAGAAATCCATGATCTAGAGTTATTGCTCACATCAATATAGTCTTTGATCTTTGGGCCTTTACAAGGTAGATATGTCTGAGCCAATGGTTGTTATTTTGAATTAGAGATAAGAGGATAAGGCTTCAATCAAGCATATGACTAGAAATTTGCATAATTCCCATCATTGACTAACAATCTAATATGTATCCTGATCAATTACAAAGTATCTAATATGTAGTTTCGTGTTTACAATCCTTTGGGTAGGGTTTTTTTCCTAAATAATTTCATTGCATCAGAAAACCTATATATTTCTAATAATATTTTTATCCAACTCTTTCCCTGATCTTTAAATAATCTCCCACCAAGTTTTTTCAAAAGGCCAAACTCATAAGTTTCAATTTCACAAACTTGCTGCTCCAATATTCTTTCCTTTGCAAACTCTCTCCCACTTACAAAGATGAGACTAAAAATTTGTATCACATACTTTCCAAAAAAAATCTCTTTGAATTTTATCATTCTTTTATGTTATATTTTGGTAATCTTGAAAGTGGCATCTTATAAATAGGAATGGATTGCATTGTTTTTATGTGTTGTAGCCTTCTAACCATAGTTATGAACTTACCTTTCTAACCTATCATAGAAGATTTCATTCTATCCAAATATGAATTTCAAAGCTCCTTTTCTTTCTTTTATGATACAAAGGAATACCCAAGTAGGTTGATGGAAAATATTTAATTTTAAACCCTAAAGTGTCCATAGTAATTTGTTGAAAATATAGGGTAATGTTAATAAAAAAGTATGGAATTTTATAATATTAAACAATTGTTCAATAGCCTTCTCATAGCATGATAATATTCTTTTATGCTCCATGGCCTTATTAACTGAGAGATGGACCAAAAGAAAAGTATAATCAACAAATTGGAGATGAGATTAAAAGAGATCATATATTGCAACTTGAATACCTTTGATTTTTCGTTCTATTTTTGCCTTTGAGAAAGCTCTCCCTAATGCCTTCATAATAATAATAAATAAATAAGGAGATAGTGGATTACCTTGGTACAATATACAAGATGACTTAAATTATCCAACAAAAGATTTATTGATCAAAATATAATATATTAGAGTGCTATAACAACATCTAATCCATTCAAACCAACCTTGATCAAAATCAAACTATTTACGAATATCATGTAGAAAACTCTAACAAATCCTATTGTATGCTTTGTCTATAAAAAATTTTACAAGCATACCTGGTTTTTCATGGAATGAAGAGAATGTATCGCCTCTTGTGTAGTGATTACACCATCAAGAATTTTTTTACCATGAACAAAACCACCGTTTTCCTATCATATGATATTATCTAGAATATTTTCCAAACCATTTGCCATAATTTTTGACATGATCTTATAAATCATACTACAAAGGCTTAATGGATAGAAATTATCAAAATATTTTATCTTGCCTTTCTTGGAAACTAAAGTAGTTAAAGTGACATTAATATCACTTATTATATCCTTCCTTTTGAGGGCCTCTTCAACTGTAACCAACATATTACTCTTCAATAAATCCCAAAAAATCTAAAGAAAAATGCAAGAAATCCATTAGGGCTAGGTGCCTTATTGGAGTGGAAAGAGAAGATTGCTTCATGTAACTCTTCCATAGATATCTTCTTAATAAAACTTTCATTCTCTTATTTTGTGATATTGATGGAATATTTTGCAAAATATTATATTTTGCCTCATCGTGCCCAACATCTAACAAAATATTTTTGAAATAATTAATTTCTTCCTTTATGATATTCTCTTTTTCCTCAATATTTCCTCCATCTAGAGCTATAATCGTTTTTATACCAAAAAATAAAAATAAAAATTAGTTGTAGCATGACAAAAAATGGTATTTGTATCTCCTTCCTTGAGTTATTTCTTGCTAGATTTTTGTAACCAATATGAATCCTTCTTTTTCAATGTATTATGATAATCACTAAGTAATTATTTTTCTTACATATAAGTGTTTTGGTCAATTCTATTGATTTCTACTATCTCTTGTAAAATTTTGAGCTTGGATTCATTTCATTCTATTTTTATAATTGTTACCAAAATATTTAGCATTCTAAATATTGATTTACCACTTTAGATATTTCACCTTTTGAACAAACATGGACATGCATGATCCTTCAAAATTTACTTCATCACACCATAACATTGTCATATAGAAGAAATCAGGGTCTTAGAGCCACATACAAAGGAAGTGAAATGGCTTTGAATGACCATTATTAAGTAAATCACAAGTCAAAAGAATAGGTTTGAGATATGATCTTGCTCATAATAAAATATTTGAAGAGATTGTATACTGTATTAGTAACCACATGTGGGATAACAAGAATCTACCCAATGTTTTTGACATATGAGTTTGTCTAGTCTTTATTATCCCATGTATATAGAAAACTTGAAGGAATAATATCCCAAAGGCTATTTTTCTTGACAAATGAAGCAAAATCTTGCATTTATTTAGACTAGGAGTACCACCCTTCTTTTCCAAAGGAGATAGAACTATGTTTAATTCACCCTTAAGAATCCATAGATCATAGTTATGAATCATAATTATGTTTGATAAAAATATGCTAAGGTCCTTCCAACATCCTTCATGAGGATTAACTATAGTTGGAGCATATATATTTATCACCCCAACTTTGATATTTTCCTCTTTCTTGTAAAATAGTCGAACAACCCACTTACTTTTTGCTTCTTAAAATTATCTATCCCATTTGTGTTTGTCCCAATTTTGTTTTAATACTATCGGAAGCTCCTATAGAAGAATCTACCAAATAATTGCTCCATCTTCTAATTCTTTTTAAAAGCATCCTTACAGTTGTCACTACATAATTTTGATTATTTTATTAAAATAAACTTAGGACTATAAAAACCTATTAATTCCTTAATATATATTTTTTTAGGGGTCTTAATTAATACCCCTAATATTACATGATACCATTTTCATCATGATATTTAAGAGGTCTAGCCTCGTATCTTGTTAACTCTTGTTATATTTTTATTTGGATTTCCAAATCGATATCTGGTTGAGTTTTATTTTCTCTTTAATCATGTTTTGATTACCTTCCTCTCTTTTTTCCATTTCCACTAACACTTTTGTCTTCATCAATCTCTTCTATTCTTCCATATTGTTCATAAGGAAACTTATCTTCTAAAGATTTAAGTTGCCCTAAAGAACATGAAATGTGAGGAATAACCTCATAAACACTTTTTTCTTTATATTTCCTTGAAAACCTTAAAGTACAAGGATGATACTTCATAGTAATTACTTTCTTATGCTACCCTAAAAATCCTAAATTTTCCATGGATAGCCTCCATATGTATTTCTTTGTAATGCTGCTCTAGAATCCCTAAAGTGCAATAGATACACTCTATACTACTTTTATTTTTCTTACACGAAGAGGATTTATGCTACTTGAGGAAAATGAAGATGATTTACCTAGATTAAACATAACCATCTTTGCCTCCTTTGATTTAACGTTTGTCTCTCCATATTCATTCCTAACTTTAACTTTTCCTGAATATGAACTTGAATATTGTGCTTCCTCATACCTTGTATCATTTTTTATTTTAATGGTTGATTCAAGTAAATTGTAATGACCTTTGCCATTGGTGATGGATTTTTTTACCACTTTCTGAGGAGTGTAAAATCCTTGATTTGACACTACTTCTACTATGATATGATTGCTTTACTTCATATTGAAGTTTGTTTTATTCCTAAATTTTCCATCTGTTTCTCCATCGTTTTCACTTTGCAATCTCTTTCTATGTGCAAACTCATAATATTTGTGACATTAGAATGAAATGTTTTCATAATCCACTTGTTGATCATATTCTCCTATTTTACATTTAATCCTAATAGATTGTAGTAAAGGTTTTGAAATATCCACAGTGACACATATTCAAGTGTATACAACATGCCTTATCTTCGTAGTAGGTGGTCTCTCCTAAATGAACTCCTCCTTATTGATAAGTTGATAATGAAGTCCAAAAAGCGTAATCCATACCGAAATTATTTTAATAGTCTTTGTCTCCATATAAAAGTCTCATTCCACTAAAAAATTATTACATCTTCAATTTTTTAACTAAAAAAACCATTTACAAAAACCTTTTTGAAAGAAAATTCATGGAGCAATTTGAATTCAATCCCCACTTCCACTTTGATCCATTTTTGAATCTTTGAAAAACCTGGCCAGTATCCATAGAACTTACATATTATCTCTCTGATTTTAATAACCATTATATCATGCTTGATCATCTCATCCTTGATAATAACTTTGAGTTTAATATCTACTACCTAGATAGAGTTTACCATAGTTTTCGGCTTCCTCTTATCACTATCTAGGGCATCTATACTTTCAACTAGGGTATCCTTCTAATGAGGACTTTCAAAAATAATTTTCCTATCATGTTACCTAAATTTTCTTCACATGAATCTTTTAGTTTATGAGGTTCTCCCAAGATCTTGAGAAAAAAGTGGTGTTCGCTCGTTGCTTGCACTTTGCTTTTTGGTCACACTTATTTCTTGCACCCGTAACACTTGTTTACTTTCTAGAACAAGAAAAATATGAGGCTTGTACTCGATCACATAGTAATTTTTTAGACACCTAAAAATGTTGCATTTATCCTTGTACAGTGCTAACGGCTAATTAATTTGCAAAACCCTTCAAATTTGCATAATCTATCTAAAAATATTATTCATCCTACTTAAGCTCCTTTGACCACTTAAGCCCTTTTCTATGCTTAGCCCCTTGTCACCATGCGACCACCTCCTTTAGCCTAATCTAGGTACACCTCACCTAGTCTACACTTTGACTAGCCTAGCCTTCACCCAAGCCTAGCTCACCCTTGCCTAACCTTGGTTAACTCTTAAACTTGGTCAAACCTACCCTCGCCTAGCTTCCACCTAAGCCTAGCCTCCACCTTAGCTTGGTCAACCCTAAATCCATGGTTAATCCAACTATGGTCAAACCTTAACTCTTACTTCCCTCCACATCCTCATGTGCATTCAATTTCATAAATAAAATTTGAAGACTTTTGCAATCAAGGCATTCAAGGAATTGAAAGCATGGATGAGTCATCCTCCACCATGCCATAGAAGGGAGAAGAATTTCATGTTCCATGTATTTTTGAGGGATGGCTCACCCATGCCTATTTAATGCATATGTATGGGTGAGGACTTCTCTCACCCAAAACCTTTTATGAGGTATGGCACCCCATGCCACCTTAGGGGATACCTCACAGGATACCTCAACCCCCTTAAACTTTTATAAGTCTATAAATAGAAGGCCATTTTTACCATTTAGGCATATAACACATTTACATTACCAAATTATAAAAATCACATTAGACTCAAATACACTCAACACTCACTTTCCATCAACCACCATGGATGCCCACACATCTCTATCATCACTCCCTTTTGAATGATAAGTTGTCCTTAATTACAGGTATGAAATATCACTCGATGCAAAAAAAACACTCCAACAACATCAAAAGAACCTCTGCAACACAAGAATCCTTTATTTGGTTAACACAAGGCCAATCATACAAACAAGTACAATCAAACAGAATGTACCTAAGGTACAAACCCCTTCAAGGACCCATTTCACTTCTAAAACCCTGTAATAGATCGCTAGGCCAGGTAACTAAGACTGCTTTACTATTTGTTTTATCATTTTTAGTATATTTCATTATGCACTAGACTAGTTTTATTTGGTCCTTTTGTCTTCTATCATGAGGATTCTGATGGAGACAAACCTCCAAATATTACCAACTATTTTTGTAGGGTTGTGAAATATTAGAGTATCTCTACAACCAATAGTTGCCTAAATGCAGTAAGCCCACTTCCCTTGAGGTGCACATAGAAGACTTAGAATGTTATTATCATTTTAGTGAAAAGAGGGTCTCTCCATCAAAAGACTCATATTGTAATTTGTAACCTCTTTTTAATCGTTAATGAAAATGGCAGGTTTTCTATAGTTTTAATCTAGCGATCACGATGGGACCACCCACTTTTTCATGTTTCTTTTTAGCTTTTTAGCTACCTAACTAACATATTTGTCACTATTTTGTGTTACAAATGCTACCAAACCAACACATAACCCTCCAAAACCCTGAAGCATACCTCAAGTCCAAATAAAAAGCCTTTCTAGTCTATGAACCAAGATCGTTCGAAGTAGTACAATCAAAACAATCGCATGGGCCCTTACGATTGAACAAAGCACTCCAAAATCTAGGTCCCTAATAGCCAGGTACTAGTTTCTACATAGTCTATAGCAACTCCATTGTTGCAAGTAAGTTGGGGATAAATTTTCCCCATAGATATTGTTATTGCCATCTTGTATCCTAGTCCAAACCACCTTAAAAAATGGTGTCTCCAAGGTATACTCATTCATCCTCCCATTTTTTTTTACTGATCTAAATGTATGCTCTTAGTTGTTGCAGGTAATTGTACAAAACTAGTTCTTGTGGCAGAAAAACCATAACCAGTGTAAAATCTTCCAAACACTTTGCTCTACTTTTAATCGTACAAAAATTTACGATCAAACCAATTGTAGAGAGGGCTACGATCAAATATAAGACACAATTTAAACCCTAACAACCATCCAGATAGTATTTCAAAAGCTAGACCATAGGTAAGTACTATAAAACCTTGTGTCTTCGATGAAATTGCAACTTTTCTTTTCCAAAGTCAAGGATTTGCTATCAATTTTTGCATTGGTGTTTTACAAAAGCCTCAAATTGCTTTGGGTATTTTTACAAAATGTATCCCTTTGCTTTCATGCTTTACAAAACATATTTTCTTTACTTTTATGCTTTACAAAATGCATTTCCTTTGCCTTAATACTTTACAAAACTCCTTCAAAATCACTTTTGTCTCTTGTTTTGAATCTTTTAGAAGTCCCTTTAGCAAGTATTATTTTATAGGTGTTTATGCATTTTTCTTTTCATTAATTTAGCATAAAGCATTTGCATTTGACGGGAAGAAAGTTGTTAAATTTCTATCTTAATGAGTTGAGAACATATTTAGATATATCTCGTACATAAAGCTCTCATAAGACATTTGGTCATAGCCTTAACCGGTATATCTTGGCTAGTGTACACAAATTTGTGCTCAATAAAATCTTAGTATAACTCTCGCTAAAGTCAAGGGATTTTCATTTAAATTATTTTATCTTAGATTGTTGTTTACAAAATGCGTATCTTTTTACTTGCTTAGTGTAAACTTTACTTCAAAAAAAACACTTTCTTTTACAAAAATCAAAATGCACCTTTTTCTGCTTGCTCAACATAGTTTTTTCTCGCATTTAAATATCTAAAGTAAAGCAAGAAAACTCACACGTACACATCTTTCACACATTGGTAAGGTTGGACTTCATCACCAACCCCCAATTGATACTAACAATGTTGAATTTCATCTATAATTGTTGGATCATCCCCTAGTTGCCATGGTAGCCCCCACGAGTAGTTTCTTGGATTTCATTACTAGAAGGCTCCCTATCCTTGATTGTACCTCTAAGTAGATTAGGGTAAACACCTGTACTCATAGGGCTATACATAATTAGTGAGTATAGCAACTATCGTTTTTACTAATCCTACTTAAGTGTGAAGCAAAAGTCGATTTGGCCAATGTAGGTCTTTGACAGCAGTACCTCTTACATAAAAGGCTAATATTATTTCTTTTTGGGTAACCCCAAGCCATATCCATCATTAGAATCTAGTTTTTTGTCAATGCATAGTTACTCCTCACATGCCTTTGGGTGTTGTAGGAAAATGTGCATCAGCACAACTTTATAGAGTGCATCCATCACCCATTTTCTTTATTCTAGGATTTCAAAAATCATAAAACACAAAAAAGAAAAAAATTACAAAATTTGAAAAATTATAAAACAACAAAGAAATCATTAGTCAACTACACAGCTACTCAGCATCACAATCGCAATAACACCCATAAACATACCCAAAATGTGCTTGTTGTTTCTGACATTCTTAGTTTGATTAATTAAATTTTTGTTACAAAATTATTATAAAAATGCAGAAATAGACTCATAAATAGTCCAAAACCTTCCTATTTCTATCTTTCCCATTTTTTGCCTTTGTCTCTTGCTTTTCATAGGATCGTACAGATAGGTATAATCAATTTGATTGTATAAACACGTGTTTGACTCCACTATAGTACATACAGATCTAGTACCACCAAAAACACATAGACAAATGCCCCTTTCGATGAAACTGTCCTAAAACTTAGTTTCACAACGCTGCACCCCTACATCATGGTCCTGACACAAAGCCAAATGCACAAGCAAGCACATCTAGCTATCAAAGCTTCCCAAGTCACACCTTTCCCTTCAACCAACCCACATAGACAATTGGAGGAAATAGCCTTCATTCCACCTCGAGAATCACCAACTTATTCCCATAGCCTTAGTGCAAGCAACATTCCACTACTTATACCCTTGACTCATGAGCAAACCATGTTGTAAAATACCAACAACATCCCACGATCTTAGAATTTGTTGGATCCTCAAAATCCAACTTGAGTTTACCCTCCTTTTTATAAATAAAATACTATTTTGGGTAATTTATTATTTTTGGCTAAAAGCTACCCTATTTTTAGTAAGTCACCAAAAAATCCTGGATAGCCCCCTAAATTAACACACATTATTGCATTTCCTATATTAGGCCTTCTAGAAAATCTCATCACCTATCCATGTCTAAAATGTCATTAAATTCCAAATTTTCTTTCTTTCATTTTTTCTAAAAAACACTAAATCCTATTTTTGGGGCACTATGAATGAATTAGGGCTCGATAACACACTAAGAAATATTCAAGGCCTCTAAAGAACCCTTGCCATGAAATTTTCCTCCTCTTTATCTAGCTTCGCATAAAAATTCAAGTCGATCCAATGATCGGATCAAAAGTTATGTCCTTTGAAAGATAGGCTATTATGGGCCATTTTCAAATTTCAATTAAGAGATAGTGAGAGGCCATCATTCAGCTCTGGTAATTGTAGTAACAAAATATTATTATCATCAAGCTTTATGTAACTGGTATTTGTGACCAACTAAGACCACTACCACACTAAAAATAAGAACCACTACAAGTACAATTAATAATATGGGCCATCATGAAGATAGTTACAGTTATGGACCATCATCAGAACAGTTGTAGTTTTCGTAATTATGGACCATCATCGAGCTTTGAATGAGAACCAATTTGTAGGCTATATGAGAGTTGTAGTGTGACAAATCTATTAAAGGTGTAGGAATTTCCCCCAACAGAGTCCTAGCATGAATAATCCTCCTACCACTCTTTATTCACACATCATTTATGTTGCGCTTGAAAATATTCAACATTTTTTATCCTATCACAACTTGTCTTTACCTTCTTCTCCTCATTCCCATGTCCTTTCTTGCAACATCATTCTCATTGACTTATTTATGGTGATGATTCTAGTCTCTATCAAATTTATCCAGACACTGACATTACCTCCCAAACTGTGGCTTTGGTGTTAACCACTTGACTCTCCCTTGATGATTACAAAACATCTTCCTCCAATGTGCCCCTCTTCATCATAGAACCCCTTATAAATTCCCCCGTCATCCATCTCTTCCTATATTGCCACATTCTACTCACCTACCCCTCCTAAATCTATCATTCCCAATTTACCTTCTCAAATCCTCCACCTTAAAATTCTTATCAAGAAAGTGCATATGGATCCTCTTCTTCTAGCCATCCAACTTCTTTTCCACATTCTTATTTTAACATTCGATAACCTCCTCCCTTATTTCCATCACCTTTTATTCCTCTTTGTTCATACAATCCTTAATGGCAATGCTCCATTTCATTCATTCACTTTCTCAATTCTTTATTCAACCACTTAATGTAAGTGACTCACGAATTCAACAATTCAATTCATTCATTTTTCATTTTTATTTTTCCTCCAACATAATGTACAACCCAACTCTTCTATTCCTCATCCACTTGATCATTCACAAATCAATTATTTCTCTTCTTTAACTTATGCATAAGCCTCTTCCTCCAATCAACCCCTACCTCCACCTCATTCACATTAGACCACTTTCTTCACTTCTCCTTCTTGGACCTCCACTCCACCTTCTCGATCCCAAATTCCTCAATACTAAACCCATCCTCTTTAGTACCAAACCCCTCCTCTTCAACATCAAGTCTCACCTATTTAGTACCAAACCCCTCCTCTTCAAAATCAAATTCCTCCTCTTCAATACCAAACCCTTCCTCTTCAACATCAACCTCCTCTCCAATAACAAATTCCCCACTCCCAACACCAAACTCTCCTAGTTCAACACTATCAACCTTCCACATCTCAATATCAAGCTCCCCTAGTTCAGGGCCAATTTCCTTCCATCTCGACTAAACCTCCTGAACCTCCCATCGGTCAATGGGTTGTGCAACCATAACAATATCCCCTCCACCCATACTCCTCAACAACTCAACTTCCTGATTCTTTTTCTTCTCCAAGCCATTCTACTGCATATCAAACCCAAACTCCTCATCCATATTACCCACCTCTACCACCACATCAATACACATACTTCTATGTCTACTAGAATGAACCACCCCTAATGGACACCCCAATTTATCCTACCTGGGTACAACAAACACCCCTAAACAAGATACAACTCAGGAGGGAGCAACTTAAATACTTGGAGCTTGGAACAAGTGGTTATGTATCTCAAAAGCCTACTTATAGTCAGATTTGCAATGACCCCATAAATCCCTCTATTGATATCCATCCTTATCCTTACACATTTGAGATACCCAAATTTGACAAATTTAAAGGTAAGGAGGATCCCAAGTAACACATAAGCAACTACAAGTTTACTTGCTACCAAATCAATGGTAGTGACCCACTTATACTTTTCACCTTCCCTTTATACCTTGGGGTCAATCCTTAGATTGGTATAAAAATATCCCCCAACATAGCCTCTTCACATTTGAGCAACTAGCAAATTCATTTCTAGAACACTTTTCCATTAACATCAAAAATAAGACATTGTTATCAAACCTCTATAGCTTGTGATAATTTGATGATGAATCCATCAATGATTATGTTGCCAAGTGTCATGGGATTATTAACAACCTAAATTTTCTATCCCACCCATGGAGTTGGTGAAAATATTTTCAAAGAATTGTGTGAAACATATATCTACAACATTGCTCCTTTAAAGATGTTATTGCTCAAGCCAAAGGGATCAAGGATATCAAAATCCAAAAAGGAGAGGTTAAACTTTGCAAGAAAATGGACTACCCTACCAATACAAGATTCAATAAGAATACCTCCAACACCAACACATCTAAAACCTCTCAAACAAACCACGTTGTACTGAATGTGATACCTGTCCCATCGCAAAAATACCCTCAACCATGCCAATAAGCATATCAGCCACCTAAAACTTCCTTTCCATCTCCTCCACCTAATCAACCACTCTCCCATGTTGCAACTATACCCCTCTTTGAGCCTCTACCCATAATTTTCTAGAATTTGTATGATGTAGGACACATCATCCTACCTAAAATTAGATTGGACGATCCTAGTTGCACAAAACCTATAGGCTATAATGAACACACCTACAAATACCATCAAGAATGGGGCTTTGATATAAACAATTTTCTCCATTTTTTCCATGTGGGTCAAGACCTCATTAATCATGGTGTTATACACATCGATCCTCTAACTCCTCCAAGTCAAAACCTAGGTATTTACATAAACCCTCTACTCGAGCATGGAACACAACCTAATCAAGCCATTGCTTTGACATCACAACCCCTACCTTGATAAGTCAATCATGTCAATAATGGTCCATCTCATCAAGGTTTCATAGTCATGATCAATATCTCCATGCAAAACTAATGATATCTTGTGCAACCCAACCAATAGTCAAACCCTCCTATCATACTAGACTCCACAAACACACCACCATTACCAGGTGCTCCTCCTTCCATTCCATGAAATATTGTAACCGTCCAAAGTAGTCTTAGGCACCAAATTTACACTGTATTAGTGAAGTTATCAATATACAACCTCCTACAACAATCCCAACCTCATCGTGAGACCCTAAATGATATTCTATATTCCATAGATCTTGAATCTAATGATGCTAACACTTTTTCCAATTTTGTTCATAGTGTATAGACATGCATGCAACCTCCAATTATTTTTTATGATCATAAAATATTAACTCTTAAAGGCGTAGGGGTTGATCCTCATCTACATATCATAGCATGCATTGATGGAATAACATTCAAGCATGTCTTAATTGATATTGGTTCGTCCATTAACATCATCTCTATTATTGCCTTTCAACATCTAAACATCCCACCCATCCACCTCACACCCCATCCCTCAACTTATATGATTTTGATGGCTCTTTGTGTTCCACTATAGGTACAATCATCCTACCTCTTCAGGTAGGTTCCAAAACAATATCTACATTATATCATATCATCGAATAGGAGATACCTTAGGAAAACCATGGATTAGGAACATGCAATGTGTTCCTTCTACACTCCATCATTGCTTGAAATATCTTCATGCCTACACAAGTGTATTACATTTTGGTTGATGATGATACCTTTTAATTTTACAACATGGTCATCTTACCACAAGGTCCACCCTTATATTCCACTCAATTTACCCCTATCACAGTTCAACTTAATGTGTCATCTCAATCGATCCCTTCACTTGTAAGCCAACAAAGCCTTCTAATGGCAACCCCTTCTGCTCTTATAGACTCCCTAACAAATAATTCCTCCCAATCACCTATCCTCCAATGATGTTGCTTACAACCACTGTCTGATTTCTTCTCTTCTTCTTCTACAAATCCTCCACCTCCACCTTTACACTCAAATCGTTTTCCTCCTAGGCCAACACCTTCTCATAGCATCACTTCCAATACTCTCATTCTTCCTACTCCCAATTTTTCCCTAAATGTGCAACCATTCTTAGGCTTCTTTAACCCTTGTTCTCACCTCCCTAATAATCCTACTCAACCTACCTCACAATTAATGCATGCCATCCATGCCATATCGTCTACTCATAGAGAGTTCCATTCTTAGGAGCGATATACCGCATAATATGACTCTCAACTTATTGTGTCTACCCCATCTATATCCCCTTCTACCAATCTTCCTCAATACTCCTAACCATCTTCATCCTCTCCTGCCTCTTCACACTAGGATCATTGTCATCCCAAGTGCAGCATGGGATACGTCATGTATCGATACTTATGACATCCTAGTATGAGAAAGTACAATGTGAAGATATCTAAAAAGACCATACATCCATATAAAGAAATGCAATATTGAATATAGAAAATCTAATAAAACCATACAAATGAAGAACAAAATAAAGAAATGATAGAGGTGCCCTCTTATTGATAATATCTTGTTCTTTACATAGAGGTTACAAAGAAGATTCTCTTTGAAGGATCACTACCAATATTTGATACAATGAATTACACATAAAACCATTTGGATGTACTACACCAAATTTTTCTAGTATCCCATAAACTGATTATAACAGGTTCTAGAGACTGTCGCTATAGATGATGAAGATGTGATAATCTTTATGTCATTTGCTCCATTGAAAAGACATGTACACATGCACACAAGGAGTCTACAAAGCATTAATAGCATATGAAGAGGCTTTCATTATAAGGCCCATATCCATGATAAAAAAAAGCAATAAAGAAACTAAAACTCGATAAGATATGTGTATGAAAATGAAATTAAGCTATGCTAAAATAGTAATTGAATGTTGCTAAATCTATTGAAAGTAAGAAAATAGGGAAAAGATCTCTTCTTAGGAGGCCATACTTATGTAGGGTGGTCCTATCTACTGGTCGTCCTTATAGAGGATGGTGGCACCTGGGGGGCATCTCTAGGTGAGATGATTGCTAAGTCATGAAGGATTTCCTTGTGGTTGATGCAAGGTGATGTCGGTTTTGATCCGTGTAATTGATGTTCAAGGGTGCACTCGTGAGGAATGACTTAATGGTAGGATTTAACACTGAAGCAAGGATGTTGAATGGCATAAAGGATGTGGATGTGATCTTCAACTTCAAAGGGAATCATTGACATGATTTCCATGGAGAAATGATGCAAAGGAGGCTTGGAAGCTTTGTGGTTGGAATCCGATAGCACTTCGTTTCTTGAAGGTTGTGAACTCCTTGATCTTCGATTCGATAGCACTTCATTATATGATAAACTAAGATTGATTCAATGAAGTCTAGGCACCTTTAAATAGACTTCCAAATGGGATCAAGCTTCCTTGAGAAGCCAAGAAGCAATTGGAATCAAGAAACGATTATCAAGAATCTGTTGTGCGTAGCTGGTGTGTTTTTGGTTTGAACTATGGCAAGAAAACTTGTTTTAGGTACGATCATCCCAGGGTAGGGCGACCATGACTACTAACCGTCTTATGGTAAGATAATCGTTTGAGGTCATCCCTTGGTAGGGCGGTCCAAGCTATAAAGAGAAATTTATCCCTGTTTGAGTGGTAAATGCCATTGTTAAGCCCTAAGGTTGCCCAAGGTGGGTCATATGGCCTAAAAAGGTATCCATATGGGTAGTCTCCTCAAAATGATGTGTTTAAGATGTCAACAAATGCTCATTTTTTGGATGCGTTGCATGAAAGCATAGCGTGGAGCAAAAATAGATATGATCTAAAGTCAAATTGAAGGTTGATGGTGTTCATTGATCTAGTCAATATTAGATGCCCCAATCATGGAAATAACATGCATATTTGAATTATTGCTTCCAACTCATTAAAGAAATTGGTCTTGGTTTCTCTTCAGCTTCCAGGTAGGCTCATGGAACTTACAACCCTAGGATATAGAGAATACCAAGTATTTGATAACCTTTCAGGGTATACCAAACAGGCAATTTTGGCTATCCTGTTATGTGTTTAGTTGAAATGTTTGCTTGTTGTTTGCCTCAAGCATGGGCATGATTTTCTTTGGCAATGATTCTTGTACGAGTGTGATTTGCATTGATTGAGTATTTGATTATTGACTTTATTATGAGTTTTGTGATTATAAGACTACCCCCTCAAGCAACAATTCGATGAGGAGATAGAAGGTGATGAAAGTGATGAGTCACTTGACCAAAACATTTGGGGTACCTTTGGAGCCTTTTAAAATGGACCAAAGAAATTAGGCATCTTTGGAACCTTTTGTAATAATTTGGAGATAGCAAGGCAAAGGATGCATCCTTTTGAACCTAGCAAGTGATTTGTTGATTGATGCAAGGCAAAGGATGCCACCTTTTGAACCTAGTAGTTGATTTGTTGATTGATTAAATGCGAGGTAAAGGATGCAACCTTTTGAACCTAGAAATTGATTTATTGATTTATTAAATATGAGGTAAAGGGCACAACCTTTTGAACCTAGCAATTGATTTGTTGATTGATTAAATGCGAGGTAAAGGGCACAACCTTTTGAACCTAGCAATTGATTTTTTGATTGATTAAATGCAAGGTAAAGGGTGCAACCTTTTGAACCTAGAAATTGATTTATTAATTGATTAAATTTGAGGTAAAGGGTGTAACCTTATAAACATAGCAATTGATTTATTGATTGATGATTGATTTGAATTAGATTTTTGAGTGGGAAGGCACGCTCCCTTGAATTACCCCATATTGTTTTATTATTTGATTGATCATTGGGGTAGGTGTGATACCTTTTAGTGCCCCAGTGAGTATTGAAGATGTTTACAGGATGCTTGCAATTGTTGTGATTTTGAAGCCATCCGAGGGTAGGGAGATTGCTTTCTCCAAATTGTAGGGCCATCTCAGGGTAGGATAGTCACACTGAATGTGATTGCCTCACACAAGGATGGTATCAAAATTTGAAAAATATAAAAGCAAATTTTCTAAATTTTTTATGTCATTTGTACTATTGGTATTTGGAGAAAATGAGAGGTGAGGAAGAGGAGATAAAGTTTCTGATGCGAAGCGCTGCCAAACTTCATACCTATTTTGATTATGGACCAATTCGAGGCTTCGACTAGTGAAGGAGCTAGAGTGAGGAAGGTAGAAACTTGACTCCCTCTCTTGTTAATTTTTACTTTAAAAGAAACCTCATTAAGCAATGAGAATAATGGACCTCATTAAGTAATATGAAAAATGAACACACCTTAGATTAGGCATTGTAATGTAAGTTTTAAATTTATTTGTTTGTTTGTTTGTTTTTGTTTTTTTTTAAGTTTGCTTGCTTGATTTGATTGATTGTTTGGATTGGGTTTAGTTGTTGAAGGCTCATCATAGAGTTCCCACCATTTTTGAGGAGGTGAAATGATAGATCATTGATGACAAGTGGGTATGGCTTGAGGTGATTGGCCTTAAGCAGGTGACTCGACTAGGGGTAGTAATGTCAAATTATGCCTATTTAATTGCCCTAGTTGACCGATGGGACAACCAGAAAAACATTTGCCACATCTGATTGGCAAGATGATAGTCACATTGGAGGATGTGTACCATATTTTATGCATTTTGATTAAGGGACACTCAATCATCTCCACTTCCCTTCTTCAGCAAGATAGAGTATTATAGAGGGTTTTTGGTACAAAGGTTGAGGTTGTGAGACAACGTATGGACAACAATGGAGTCATGATTGGTGTATGGTATAGAGCATGGGTGTTCACTTGGAGACATGTAGTACTGATATGTGTGATATCAAACATCTTACTACCTAACTCTTCAAGAGCGAGGTTCCTATGGAACCTCCTCGATTTAGTATAGGACCTTATAAAGTGTGATATCTAGCAACCACCGATCATGGCATGGGGAAGAACCTTACTTGCTCATCTATATGATGAGTTATATCAGATTCGACAGTGGGGGTGGCACAGATTGGGTTGTAGCCCCCTGCTTCAGGTTTGGGTATGGGAGCATATCCGAGTGGACCGACCAAAGAGACTTTTGGTATCAGCATGAGAAAATATGGAGGACCATGAGATTGGATATACGACTTGGTGGAGGTGAGACCGAGAGGTGGGTTGAAGCCATCCTCATGAAGGTATATTGGCACATTATATAAGGTCCCTTAAGGGACTAAGTTCAAGTCAGGTGGTTTAGAGGTCGTATATGGATTTTCCTCCTTAGGCATAGGCAGCAAAACAACTGGGGCACCTGAGGCATGGATGATGGTTGATTGGGCAACATGGTACAAAGCGAGAGTACTTCCAATACTCATGTGATGCGATAGTTTAGGATATGTCAGGTTGCTCTTGAGGAACCTGTCATCTACCACCACTAAGGGGACAAGACGCAGCTGAAGTGGCCTCGAGTGGAGCCACTAGGCAATGAGGAGGATGCTCTAATAGTTGAGCCTAGTTTGGGTGATCCAGGTACTACAATAGATTTGTTGGGAATTTACCATGTACAAACAATACATAGCCTATGAAAAATAATAATAATAACAACGAAAATGGAGAAACAGTTCAAACCCTAGTTAAGCCCCCATAAGCAAAATAGGAAATAGTGCAATAAACAACAAGCAATCACACAAATGTAAGAGACACAAGATATACGTGATTCAGGTAGTGTACCCTACGTCCACTGAGACATAATCAGTCGTTTGTATTAGCAACAATACAATAATCTTCTCCACTTGTACAATGTCTCCTCCCCTCTCTTCCTCCAAACCATAAAAGAGCATTCACATCTAAGATGACCTTTACAATACAAAATATATAGAGATTCATGACTTTTCCACTACCCGAAACCACATAGTGGTGTCGTTCCTATTGTTGATCGTTGCCCATCAACAATATTTAATGGCCTTGGAACCCCACCAACAATATTTAATGGTAATAAATTCCTTTCTTATCAATTTGGTTCCATTACCTAACAATCTCCCACTTGGAGACAAGATTGATGCAACATCCCTGCATCCTAGGACTAAACGTTTCTCATAATCATAACCTTACTCCTTAAGGCCAATCGAAGTAGAGCAAAAGATCAACTTCTCCCTGGTTACTACTTTAGTAAGCATATCAGTAAAATTTTGGGAAGTGTGAATCTTACCCAACTTTACCAAACCATCCTCCATTGTTGATCGAATGAAGTGATACCTCAACTGAATGTGATTTATCCGTGAGTGAAAAGCAGAGTTCTTAGCTAAATTAATGAAACTTTGGCTATCACTCCAAAGTGTCCCATATCCTTGCTCCTAACCCAACTCCTCAATTAACCTCTGAATCCATATGAACTCTTTGGCACCTTTCTTGATGGCTACATACTCAGCCTCCAAATCACTGTTGTACCTCCAATTGTGAATACATACCCAGTAGTGCTCCTCCCACCATCCAAATCACCTGCCATATCTAAATCCACATAGCCTTGTAACTCAAATTTGGAACCTCAAAAATTCAAACAAAATTTTGAAGTCCCTTTCAAATACCTAAGTATCCATTTTACTGCTTGCCAATGAGATTTACCTGGATTACTCATATATAGGTTCACAACTCCCTCTGCTTGGGAAATATCTGGTCTTGTACACACCATAGGATACATCAAACTCCCAAATGCTGAAGCATAGAGTACCTTCCTCATGTACTCTTCCTCCTCATTTGTCTTGGTACATAGCTTCTTTGAGAGATTAAAGTGCTTTGCAAGAGGTTGGGCTACCGGTTTTGCATCATGCATATTGAACCTCTTAAGCACCTTTTCCACATAATCCTCTTGAGACAACTTCAGTGTTTTCTCCTTCCTGTATCTAGTGATTCTCATGCCAAGTATTTTTTTGGCTTCCCCCAAATCCTTCATGGCAAATCTACTTGCCAACTCCCTTTTCAATTTCTTAATATCCTGCATAGTGGATCTTGCCACAAGCATATCATCAACATACAATAAGAGAATAAGGAAGATGCCATTTCCTGTAGCCCAAAAATAAACACAATGGTCACTCTGGATCCTAGTAAAATCATGCTCACTCATGAAACTATAAAACTTGAGATATCATTGCCTTGGATCTTGCTTCAAACTGTACAAGCTCTTTTTTAGTTTACACCCAAGGCTCTTCTTACCTTTGACCTCAAACCCCTCTAGTTGGTTCATATAGATCTGATCCTCCAAATCCCCATGAAGGAATGTTGTCTTCACATCTAACTATTTAAGATGAATATCTTCTACTGTAACTATACTCAAAATAGTCTGAATTGAAGTTATTTTTACTACAGGTGAGAAAATGTCATCATAGTCAATACCTTTTCTCTGTGCAAATCCTTTCACAAGAAGTCTTGCTTTGTATCTCTTGCTGCCATCAACTTTGTCCTTCACCCTGTACACCCATTTGCAATGCAATGTCCTTTTGACCTTGGGAAGCTCAACCAAATCCCAAGTTTGGTTTTGAGTCAATGAGTCCATCTCATCCTTCATAGCATGCTCCCACTTAATCCTAGCATCCACTTTCAAAGCCTCATGAAAGTATTTTGGTTCACCGACATCAATGTACAGTACATAATGTAAAGTAGGAGAATACCTATCAGGTGCATGTCTTACCCTTGTAGATCTCCTTACTTCCTATGGGGATGATGGTGGAGTAACAGTAATTTCCTATTCACCTTGCTCTTCCTCATGAGCACCTTGTTCATCAATCTGAACAAGAGACTGTATTTTTACACCATGCTTTGGGATTGCCTCCAAGTCAACAAGCTCAAGTGCATCCTCTTCAACCTATATGTGCCTATCCTTGTACAGCCTATCCTCATTGAAAAGCACATCTTTGCTCCTAATAACTTTTCAGACAAAATTATCCCATAGCCTATATCCCATATCATCCACACCATAACCAAGAAAGTAGCACTTTCTAGACTTTGCATCAAGCTTACACCTATTTTCTTTATCTATATGGGCAAAAGCCTCACAACTAAATACTCTAAGGAAAGAGTAGTTTACAAGCTTACCTTTCCAAGTCTCCTTTGGAATATTTTCCATCCAATGTAGTACAAGGTCCTCTGTTTATCAAATAAATTGTTGTATCAACTGCACTAGCCCAACAGAACAATGGCAACCCTGCATGCAATCTCATGGCTCTAGCACACTCCATTATAGTTCTGTTCATCCTCTTTGAATCTCCATTCTCCTATGGTGTCCTAGGAGTAGTCTTGATTCTCCTAATTTCTTCCTTTGTGCAATAGTCTTCAAACTCCTTGTTGTAATATTCACCACCATTGTCAGATTTAAGGCACTTTACTTTCTTACCTGCCTCAATATCCACTAATGCTCTCCACTTTCGAAAAGTGTCAAAAACATAAGATTTATGCCTGATTGTGTAGATCCATGTCTTCCTACTGAAATCATCAATGAAGGTAACATAATAAGAGTAGCCCTCAAGAGAAATTACCGGTGAGGGACCCCACACATCCTAGTGTACTAACTCTAATTTCTCTTTCTTCATTTTTGGACCAACTTTTAGAAATCTTACCCTTTTTTGTTTTTCGTATACACAACCTTCATAGAAACCCAAATCAACATCCTTGAGTTTTGGAAATAGTTTTTTGGAGTGAAGGGTTTTCATCCCTTTCTCACTCATATGACCCAACCACAAATGCCATGCTTTCACATCATCTTGAGTAGCATAGTTCAATGTACAATAATATGAAATCTACAGTAAATACAAAGTTCCATTCAACTCACCTTTTGCAATCACCATTGAACCCTTTGTCACTCTCCATTGCCAGTTTTTGAAATTAGTGTTGTATCCCTCCAAATCAAGTGCACTGGCTAAAATCAGGTTCCTCTTTAGATCATGAATGTGCCTAACATTGTTGAGCACCCAGATATTTCCATTTGGAAATTTTACATTCACCGTGTCAATACCCACAATTTCATATGGATAGTTATTGCCCAACAAAACCTCTTGATAATGGCCTAGAGTATAATCAGAAAAGTACTCCCTATGAGAAGTGACATGATAAGAAGCTCCAGAGTTCATAACCCAATACTCACTCATGCAAGTTGCTATAAGAATCAGGGCATCCTGATAAATTACACCTACAATGTTTACCCCTTGAGCATCATTACCATTATTGTCCTCATTCTTCTTTCTATCTTTGCACTCCCTCTTGAAGTGTCCACTCTTCCCACAATGCCAGCAATCAATCTTGCTTTTGTCTCTGCTTTTAGATCTACCCTTCAATTTTCCTCTGTTCTAGATTTTTCATCTAGCTTGGCCTTTTCCTCTTTCTCTGTTTTTGCCTCTACTATCTATAGATAGTGCCACTCTAAATTATGAAGCCTCCCCTGAGGCTTTTCTCCTTATATCCTCACTAAGGATTGTGCTAACCACATCATCAAACATTAGCTTTCCAAATCCAGGCACAAAATTACTCACTGCCATTACAACGCTACCCCATGATTCTAATAGTGAAAAAAGAAACCCTAAAGTCATAACCTCATCATCAAAATCAAGCCCTACATATTTTAAAGAACCCATAACAGCATAAAACTCGTTAACGTGTTCTTGGATAGATCCACCCTCTTGCAACTTCATAGTAAAAAGCTTTCTAATCAAGAAAATTTTATTTGAAGCTGAGGGTTTTTCATACAACTTAGCTAGTGTATCTATGGCTCCTTTGGTGGTCTTTTCCTTCCCGATGTTGTATGCAACAAAATAATCCAAGCTCAATCGGATCACCCCTAGTGCCCTCATGTCTATTAGATCTCATTCCTCATCATCCATCATCCTAGGTTTACCATCAATCTTCTCTTTTAGAGCCAAGTACAGATTATCCTTCTGATATAGATAATCCTTCGCTTTGATTTTCCACATACCAAAATTTTGTCCAGTAAACTTCTCTAGTTTAAACTTCAAACTTTCTTCCATTTCTCCCACTCGAATAGAAAACTCTCCTGTGAGTACCCTTTCCCAACAACCTAGCTCTGATACCAATTGTTGGGAATTTACCATGTACAAACAATACACAATCTATGAAAAAAAATAAATAATAACAACGGAAATGGAGAAACAGTTCAAACCCTAGTTAAGCCCCCATAAGCAAAATAGGAAACAGTGTAATAAACAACAAGCAATCACACAAATGTAAGAGACACAAGATATACGTGGTTTGAGAAGTGTACCCTACATCCACAGAGAAACAATCAGTCCTTTGTATTAGCAATAATACAACAATCCTCTCCACTTGTACAATGTCTCCTCCCTTCTCTTCCTCTAAACTAGAAAAGAGCATTCACATCTAAGACAACCTTTACAGTACAAAATATATAGAGATTCGTGACTTTTCCACTACCCGAAACTACATAGCGGTGTCGTTCCTATTGTTGATCGTTGCCCATAAATAATATTTAATGGCCTTGGAATCCCGCCAACAATATTTAATGGTAATTAATTCATTTCTTATCAATTTGGCTCCATTATCTAACAAGAGTATGATTCCTGGTGGATGACTCAGTTATGACAGGGAGGCGGGCCTATAAGCAGGTCGACTGGGGTTGCAAGTAGAGGAGGGTATTAATGATGTTGGATGAAGAGTGCATCACCATATAGAAGGGGAGTGGGGCCAACCTACAGAGGGAGTGGAGGAGCCATAGAACGAGGGTAGATATGAGGAGGATCTCGAGGATGAAATTATTCAACTTAGGGCATAGGTGTAGAGTCTCTATGGGGTGGCTAGTAGAGCAGGATACCACCATTGTGATTTTATAGAGCCAGCTATCTAGAGAGTAGCAGAGGAGTAGGGACTTCTCTAAGGAGAATGCCACTTAGGTAGCTCAGTTATAGAGCTCTCAAGAGGAGGTGGGCAAGCTACCATCACAGCTGGTAGTTGCGACTATAGCTTAGGAGTAGGTAGGGTCAGGTGGATAGGTAAAGATAATCATATTATGGTCCTTTCTAGATGATTATCATGCATGATGTCAGTCTGATACTACTTATATTATAGATTTGGCGTATTTTTTTAAGCGAAAAACCTCTTACAGGGCTGCCTTGGTCTGAGAGACCATGACCAAGGGGTTCTATACCGTCAAAGTCATCCAGGAGTCACACTCAATCTTTCTCGCACCAACATTATCAATTAGATTTTGGGTACACAATTCAATTTTTTGGTAGGGTGGAGATTCGAACCTGGGACCTCCCTTGGAGGATTGCCCTCTCCTCTCCAACTCACCTACAACACCTGGGTAGATTTGGAGCATTAGGTAGGGCTACTTGGTAGTCATTTACTAGTGTGCTCCTTAGTAGGAGGATTCCAACGGAGCTATCGTAGTGAGTCGGGACAGTTATCTATGAGACAGAGTCACAGGTCATCAACTAGGCTAGATAGGTCAATGGCTAGTGGATATGTTCAACCTCATCAAGGTGGGGTTGAGGGTGGAGGTGACTCTCGGAGTGTAGGCCCTATATGACTTATACTTATGGATTGGCTCCTTTTTGGGTGTAAGGTCTGAGGACCTACACGATTGTAGCCTATGGGTAATTTTATACCATGATGTATTAGGCATTGACCATATATATGATATCTCTCTTATTTATTGCCTCTCATGTGTTTATATTATATTTTGATTTTATGTATAGATGCAATGACGTATGTTTAGATGATGGATGTGTGACTATACATTGTAGCCTAGATCCATAGATATATGCCTAGATATGTATATGTGTGGATGCAACATCTAATGTTAGATGGATGATTTAGATTTGTTTATTTGATTTATAAATGTAACTTCATGTTTTAGTATGACAAATCTAATGTGTATGAGATGCATTATTTTTTTATGGATGTTCTAATGCAAATTGTGGAGGTATATTTTAATTGCTTAAAACATAATGAATGAAACTAAATATGCTTAACAAACTAATGGTAGACACCACATAATGTATAAAAGGTCATGAATCAAAAATGTTAACCTTATCAAAAAATTCATACATTTATATGTGAATATATGAGATGAAATATGTGGGATATGGGGGATTTTCTATGGGCTTTTTCAAACTAAAAGGTGTGCATAAAATAGTCAGTGGCCATCTAAATATCATTGCTAATATTTATCTGATATCTAACCTATCTTATGAGGACCCCTTAATAAGCAAAAGCTCATAAGGAAAACTGCAGATGATGATGAGATAGTTAGGTGCTATGAGGGGATTTTGAGGTTTTTCATGAGACTCAAACATCCTAGTTGACTAGTCAAAAGTTTGTATTTTGGCTACACAAGACTCTTTTTTATACAAGCCTATTATGAAGACCCAAATATTCAATATCCCTATGTGTGCAAAGTGAATATATTATATGATGCATGAGACTACCTCATTGCCAGGCGGGTTTCATGCAACCCATTCTTGTAATGAGGGTAACCCTGTGGTCATATTATCCTGAGTGTGGACATAGTTGGACTAGACTACTAAGCAATGCAAGCCACCAAAAGCTAGCTCATCTGTAAGCTAACATTGGTCTATACAAAATAAGGTCGCTAATGTGATAAACATATCAACACACGTAAGGCTACTCCATTGTCGTGTGGGTTTCATTCAACCCATTGTTGTAATGGAAATTACCCCATGGTTTCTAAATAACTAAGGATTCCAAGGATTCAAGCTCATTACCCCCTTCTTTTCTTTTGATTGCTTGGGATACTTGCTCATTGTTTTTTTTGTAGTGGTGAAAACCACTCTTTAGGAGTAAGGGATTTTATTAGTGGTGAAAACCATTGTTTCTTTTGTTATTTGGGAACTTGCTCTTTTTGCGAAGAGCAAGGGGATTTACTTGGGTAGGGGGAGCTTCTCCTTTGTCAGTTCTCATCATTTTAAACCATGCGCATAAGAGGATGAGCAAGGGAAACCTTTCACTTGAGGTGGCAAGGACTATGTTGTAGCATCATCCTTCCTTGTCCAAACTTGGATTTTAGATGTGTAAAATTGTGTTAGTATTTTGATATATGCAAGGTACTATCAAAGAAAGACCTTACCTTGTAAATCCAAGATAGCTTTCTACAAAATCTAAAAAGATAACTAGAGATGGTTGAATGACTAAAAACCCTAGTATATATCCTATAACAATTTATTAATTATTTTGAAAAACACAGTTACTGACAAAGGGGAATGTGGATGATATGATATGTGATATGTGGAGGGGGGGTTCCCTATGATATTTTGTGAACTAAAAAATATGCATAAAATAGTCAGTGGTCATCTAAACATCATTGTTGATATTCATCCGGTATCTAACCTATCCTATGAGGACCTCTTAATAAGCAAAAACTCATAAAGAAAACAGTGAATTATGATGATGGATAAGGTTTATTTAAGACTCATGACTGGCATACAAACATGGTGTCATTCATAAGAATGCAGACACAATTTATCCTAATGCAAGTGCAATGGATGACAATTCCTAATGCAACTAACTAATAAATGCAACATAATGCTTAATAATGTAATGCAAAATATTTTGTATTTTTGATGTTTTTGTTTTGTGGTTTTGTGTTCCTATTTATTTTAAAAAAATTGATGATTTTTATTTTTTTGTACAGGGGAAGGTATGATACCTTAAGCACCCCTAGAGTGTGTGGTGATTATTGAATGTGGGGAAGATGTGATACCTTTAGAATCCTCAAATTGCTTCAACAGTTGTGATGTCGGTGATGGAGAAGGTGTGACACTTTGAGCACCCCCAGTATGCACTGTTCTTAATGTGGTGTGATTGGCTTGATTGGGAGGAGTGATGAAAATTGGCTCCTCCTGTTGTGGCAAGGAATCTAGGTCAATACCACTGTTTTGATGAGATGAGGTAAGCAAATTGTTTGTGGGAAAGACCTCCCTATCGATAAGATCTTAGACCATATTTCTAAATGCATAGCAATTGTTAATGTCATGGTCCTCTATTCGATGATAAAGCCAAAAGTGATCCTCCTTATAAGTCTCAGGCTTAGTCCTGTTGGGATCAAGAGGACGTATGTCAGGTAAAACAATTGCATTTGCCTCCTATAGTTTTTGAAACATGGTCAACATGATCTTAGATAATGAAGTCTAGGTATGAGGTTGGTATCTTAAACGAGGTGGATTGGTAGGTGTTGTGTTTTCTTCGTGTGTGGGCAAAGGGTCTTGGAAAACTCCTATTGGTTGGTTGTTTAGGGCAAGAGGATTTCCAATATGAAGCTCTTGCCTCTCGATCATATCCTGTACTAAATTTCTAAAGGGGTAACACGTCTAGATGTCATGACCCCCTTTTTGGTGGTAAGCACAATATAGATTTTTCTTGTGCTCCCTTGATTTGTGCTTATTAGGTTTCAACAGACAGATCTCAGGAAGGTTTATTGCTCGTGTCTTGCATAAGTGATTGAAGATCGACATTAATGCCTCTCACAAATGAGTATATTGTCATGGTGGCTAATGTTGTTGGCCTTGTTTTTTATTTTGTTGCATATGATTTTGGACCAGTGGAGGCTGAGCCTGGTAATTAGGATGCATTGGTAGTTGAGGTGGTGCAGCTTGGTTTGAGAATTCGAGGATATTTAAAACAACTTGATTGACTGGGATTGCATTTTGTTGCATATTTTCACCTTTAATATTCTTTTTTGATCATTCCTTATTGTAGAGTTGTATATCAATCACCTGCCTAGGTTGCTCCGCTTGATTTATTGGCGTAGGTAATGGGTTATTAACTATACCTATTTGTTGATCCTTGGTAGTGAGGGGATTGTCATTTTGAAGTTGATTTTTCTTGAGCATGTCTTGTATTATGTTCTTGAAATCATAGCATGCCTAGATATCATGACCATTTTATCGATGACATAAATAGTATAAATCCTCTCTATGCTCCTTAGAATTTGGGCGGTTTGGATCTAGCGGGTGTATTTCATGCAAGGTGATAACCTTTGCCTCACGCAATCGATTAAAGAGCGACACCAAGGATTTAGGCAATGGCGTATAAGTGTGAGGCAGGTGGTGTGTTCAACTTTGTCGTTTCTCTTATTGGGGTTTCTTTTGTGGTTGTAGAGAAGTCAGTTTAGCCTTGGGTGCGATTTGTTGTTGTAACTCAATGTTTGTGATTTGACCCATGATTTTTTGTAATACATCATTTTGGAGACCCACTTGTATCTCAATTTTGGCTAGCCGATACAAGATATGTTGTAAAGCTATCATTGGTGTTTGGTAGCTATTGAAATATGATTGAAAGGGTTGGAGAAATGGTTGTAATGTTGGAGGAACGTTAGATGGAATCTTGGAATTTTGGCCTTTTGTGACCATATTGATCATTCCAACAAAACCTTCTCTTGGATGAGGTATGTGCACCTCATTAATCCACTTAGGATGCTCTACTTGTCCCCCATGTTCATGTAATGAATCATGAATGGTTTCGATGGGTAGATATTTGACAGGAGGGCGACCTAGATCTTTGACTAACCCGATGATAGGAATGAACATAACGTTTAGCACTATATACTCACCGAGCTCGGGATTGGTCAAATGAACCGTGACTTGCGGTGGGATGGATGAAGATGGTGTGGTGTGATCTGACTCATCTATAACAACAATAAATTCTTCCTCATTAATAGGAGTGGAATTGTACTCTGTTAAAATGATAGAAATAGATAGGGGAATCTCCTCGATTGACTCCAACTTTTCTTGCTCAGAGGATTCGAGGATGAAGAAGGGATATTTGGAGAAACTAAAGGTAATTATAGAGATGGAATAAGTGGTGATGATTTAGTGGATGGTTGTAACAGTGAAGCTAGACTTTTTATGGTGTTATTTGGTTAGATGTCCAGGTGAGTTGGATTGTAATACTTGAAGGGCTCTAGATCAGCGTGAACCACATGGACTTGACTCTCATGTATTAACTTGAGGTGTTAATGTACTATGAATGGGATGCACTTCATGTATCTCATCCAAGGTCTTCCAAGCAGTATATTGTACTATCTTGCACCCTCTAATATGTGGCACAATGTAGGTATAGTCTTTAGACCAACCTAAATAAGGAGGACTATCATGCCAACAATGGGATATAAAGCATCATTAAATGCTTATAAGGTGAATGTGGATGTTGTAATATGTGAAGGTAGAAGGTTGAGATGCTTTAGGGTAGCCGTAGTGATTATGTTGATGGAGGAGCCCATGTCAATCAACACCCGCTTGTAGGGAATCCTATTTATGCACGCAATGATGTGCAATGGAGGATCAACTATATTGGTAGGTATTGTTTGATCTCCTTATCCTGAAAGGTTATAATGTGATTGTTGTATCAACTCGTAGATGGACATTTTGGTCGATGTCGTACGTAGACTTTGAGTAAGTCTAATTTTGATCATCACCGTTGGTTGAGGTGGTGGAATTTGGATAGTAAATTGAGGTGACAAAGGCTATGATGTAGTAGAAGTGTGAACCCTCCTACTAGGCCCCTCGACAGGCAAGTTATGTCTGGCAGTGGTGCAAGATCGACTTTGACCAAGAGGTTCGCTTTCTCGACCATCTCAAAGATCTACAAATGCCACCTGAATTGGGACATATTGAAGGTCTGATTTCTTATAAGTGATGCTAACATTTTGATGAATATTAGAATACCATTTGGAAATGACTAAGTCCTCGAGACTAAATAAGAGGTGTTCTAGGTCTCCTTGTAAATTTTTTGTATCACCGACTCGTGATTGAGCTCAGCTACGTATAGTTACCATGATTTGTGATTATACAAACAAAAAGAAAACAAATGAAGTATACAACTATTATTATCTCTTTTAAATCTTATTTGTGAAACCCTATTCTATTTTGTGTGTTTTAATATTGAAACCCCTAATCCTATGAGACTAAAGGTAAAAAAAATAGAAAAACCACTAAAAAGTAGTCTGAGCACATCCCCCTATCGGAGAATGCAACCCAAATGGCAAAAACATGGTTTCCTACTGGATGTCAAATCAAGATAAACCTAAGGAGTCAAAAATTACCTCACTAGGGAAGTCATGTTATTTGAGTCTTGCTACTAGCCCAAAAAGGAGTTCACTTCAACACTTGGGTGTATCTTGGACAAAAATGATAGTTGCGTTCCACTGATTATTTTACCCCATGGTAAAAGGGCACTACTAATCCTTCCTACTCCAGGTGCACCCAAGAGTAGGGGACCTTCTAGTGATGAAATTTTGAAAAACTTTTGCCAACTAGGTTGCTAGGGTGCGAGCCAATGGATGGAGATGAAGCCCATTGTCGTTGGTCTTGATTAACGATTGAGGATGAAGTCTATCTCGTTAATGTTTAATATGATATGTGGTGTGTGGGGTTCTTTTTATTTCATGCAAAAGTGAGTAAAAGCATAGAGCATTCGCTGTTATTTCACTAATGCATAGAAATAACATATTAAAATTCATATTTCTATAGAAATTTATGTTTCAATTTTAGAAACCTAAAATGTATAACCCTAAGATGATATCAACCTAGGTTCAGACAACAAGAAATTAGGTAAAAAAGTAATCAAACAGAGGCCATCTCTATGAATGATGATCTACATAAGAGGTCGTATGACACAAGCGCGGTCAAAAATAGGGGTCATCTAGGATAGGGAGGGCCATAGACAGAGGTCATCTGACCTAAGGACAGTCACAGACAGATTATTTTAAAGCTAAATTTTTTTCTATAATTTATCTACTTAAGCATGAAGAATTTGATTTTCTTTACTGAAAGTAGGAAATTAAGGATAGAATAACTCACTTGTGTATCCTAAGTTTGTTGTAGATGTAGTTTTTGATGTTTTCTTATTTATGATCTAAGGTTGTCTCTTGGTAGGATGGTGGCACCTATAGATCGTCTTACTCGAGGACGATCATGATTGTTGACCATTTGTGCTGAGGATGGCAGTACTTGTAATTCACAAACAACAAGAAAATAAGAATTAGTGCTATGAATGTGCAATGTGGACAAAGTCCGGCCATGATTGCCACTGAAGATAGCTAAAAATACCATACATCCATAGAAATAAATGCAAGATTTAATATAGCAAACCTATAATAACCATACAAATGAAGAACAAAATAAAGAAATGATAGAGGTGCCCTTTTATTGATAATATCTTGTTCTTTTACAAAGAGGTTACAAAGAGTATCCCCTCTAAAGGATCACTACCAATCTTTGATATAATAAATTACACATAAAACCATTTGGATGTACTACACAAGATCTTTCTAGTATCCCACAAATTGATTATGACAGATTCTCAAGATTGTCGCTATAGATTATGAAGATGTGAGAATCTTTATATCATTTGCTCTATTAAAAATACTTGTAGACCCACACACAAGGAGTCTACAAAGCATTAATAGAATATGAAGAACCTTTCATGATAATGCCCATATCCATGATAAATAAAGCAATAAAGAAACTAAAATTTGACAAGAAATGTGCATGAAAATGAAATTTAAGCTATGCTAAAACAATAATTAAATGCTACTAAATCTACTGAAAGCAATAAAATAGGGAAAGGATCTCTTCTCGAGAGGTCATCCTTATGCAGGGTGATCCTATCTACTAGTCATCCTTATAGAGGATGGTGGCACCTATGGGACATCTTTGGGCAAGACATTCGCTAAGCCATGAAGGATTTCCTTGTGGTCGATACGAGGCGACATCGAGTTTGATTTGTGGAATTGATGTTCAAGGGTGCACTCATGAGAAACAACTTAATGGCAAGATTTGACACCAAAGCAAGGATGTTGAATGACACAAAGGATGTGGATGTGATCTTCAACTTCAAAGGGAATCCATTGACATGCTTTCCATGAAGAAAGGATGCAAAGGAGGCTTGGAAGCTTTATGGTTGGAATCCGACAGAACTTCATTGCTTGAAGGTTGTGAACTCCTTGATCTTTGATTCGACAGCACTTCATTACATGACAAACTGAAATCGATTCAATGAAGACTATGCATCTTTAAATCGACTTGCCAAGGGGAGCCCAAAGCTTCCTTGAGCAGCCAAGAAGCAGTTGGAATCAAGAAACAATTATCAAAACTTTATTGTGCTTATCTGACCTGTAACTAGTTTGAACTGTGGCAAAAAAACTTATTTTAGGCGTGATCATCCTGGGGTAGGACGGTCATGATTGTTGATCATCTCGTGATGAGACGGCCACTGGAGATCATCCCATGGTAGGGCGGTCTAGGCTACAAAGGGAAATTTATCCCTGTTTGAGTGGTAAAAACTATTCTTAAACCCTAAGGTTACCCAAGGTGGGTCATATGGCCTAAAAAGGTGTCCATATAGGTAGTCTCCTCAAAATGACGTGTTTTAGGTGTCTACACAATGTACATAATACTTATATCTCTCCTCCTAATGTACAGTCCATTAGAGGCTTTGGTCATCCTCGTGACGTCCCTCTCACTATAGGTGTTCTAATTCCTCTTGGTCCACCTACAAATCAAACACATTTTTTCTACGAAGGTATCGATACCTCCTTACAAATGCTCAAACCAAATAAGTAAAAGATAAATTTTGTGATAACCTAGATTACATGTCTAACCTATCTTTTGTCATATATTATTTCCAAAATTTCAATTGTCGTGGGTTTGGTCTTAGACACTATAAACAAGGACCTAGGAGCCTTATTGATCCACCTTCCCAACAATCCAAAGATAAATCAACCTTGGGTTACCATCGTAACCACAAACATTTTAGAGGATGAACTCCATAAACTCACCCTCAATACTATAGAGGATAATTTTGACATGGATATCGTGTTTGAGCTCCATGATGATTGATATGGAAATATCCAAAGTGAAGTTGATTATTCATTAGGTGCAATAGAATATATAAGCTTACAATAGAATCACATAGGTTACAGTGGTTGTAACAATTTGCCAAACATGGCCAACCACTGTAACTAATATATAACAATTTGCTAAACATGGATGTCAACTAACTTCTAGAAGACAAAGGACAACTCTAACAATCTAACTGAACATCCTAACAAATAACAACCTATTTCCAACATGGGCATACTATGCCTCACGTAAATACAAAGTGCAAGAAATAGGAAATAATAATAAAATAATAACTTAGGCTTATAATTAAGCCTAAGGTACAATCATATCCTCAACAATCCTCTCAACCATAGAAGCATTGGACTCTAATGCTCTAAAAAATGTGGAAAGTCATGGGTCATCTGATGGTGAGGAATCCAGCAAGCCATGTGTGGAAAGTGACTACGATGGGAGACAAGGTAAGAAGTGGAAGAACCCCATTGAGTGTGATGAGTCTTCATCTCAAAAACTCTATCTGTAGTGAGCGAAAGTTGATGATCAGGTGCCACTATTGTTGTAGGGTTGATGACAGGTTTAGGTACCAAAGGAGGATCTTGATATGGTGTATCTGGAAAGCATCACTTATCCAAAGGATGCCAAACTCTATCTCCAACCTAAGATGAGCGAGGACTATGATGCTTGTGCATCACTTGTTTCTACTTCTGTTGAGTATTTTGCAAGTCATGTGTTATCTTACCCTAAAGGCTCTGTCGGTGCTGAATGAAGGAAGTGACCTTAGCTTGCTCCTCCATATGTGCAATGGTGGAAGAGGGCAAATCCAAAGGCAACTTCTATGGATCAAGTGGTTGTGTGTTCATAGGTGTACCCAAAATGATACCAATGGAATGGTTGGTATCTTTCTCATGAGTGAGAGTGATGGGTTCCTTAACCACAAGCTCTTGTGATTGTTCAATTTGTGGAAGTGAAGCTTCTTCTTTATCTTGAATATTTGATGGTCCTTGTTCTTTCTCTTGTGTGGGACTTATGCAAGTACTGAAATAAGTGCTTGAATTAAAGGCTTACAAACTTGCCTACAACTTAGCATCAAATTTTATGTGGGTGTAGTGATTTGTATCAAATATGTTTTATCATGCAAGTCCATAGTGTATGTGTTATTTTTAGCATGATACACTATATTCCTATCAAATTGATAGGAATTACCAAGCAATAGTCCACAACAATCCATCTCAGTGACATCACATCTTACTTTGTCCACAAAATTATCACCAAAATCAAAAGATATGGTGCAAGTGTATGTGATGTTAGATGTGGAGTCTACATCCTTACACCCAAGTGCATAGGGTTGATGATGTGGTTTTGTGTGAAGCTTCGACTTCTCGACAACGGAACTCACGATGAGATTCTTCTACAAGCTATTATCTATGATACAATCCACATAAAAATCATGCATAAGGTGGGCTCTAGTGACAAACAAATGGTCACGACCCCCTTGTGCCAAAATATTTGTCATGAGGGTAACTTTGTTTAGTTTACCCTTTAAAGCAGGATATTCTTCTTTTGTCCCTATAGTCACAATGGGACCATCTTGTGGTTCCTCATATGTAGGCTATACAATTAGGGACTTCTTCTTCTTCATTCTTTCAAAAGTAAAGCATTTAGACTTTATATGACCATGTTTTTTACAAAAATCATAATACATTGAAGAAGAAGGATCTTTAGAGTGAGAAGAAGAAGAATGTGCTTTAGGAGAAGTGGGAGGAGAAGAAGAATAAGGGGAAGAATGAGAAGTGTTATTCACCTTTTATTAATGTTGATTTACGCCTTTAGAACTGTTGTCCTATCGAGATATGTAAGAAGCACCAAATTTCTCCTCTATGATAATGGCATGCTTGAATACCACATCCAAAGTGAGGAAATCATTGAACTTGATTCCCCTAAAAATATGATATTGCAATCCACAAGTAAACTTGTTAATCAAATATTTGTATGGATCTTTCACACCAAGAAGCACCCTTAGCCTATTGACTTGAAAAATGTAGTCATCAACTAACATACTATAGGCTTGCCTTAATCTATACCACTTGGTCGTGAGTTCACTTTGGTAATTTAGTGGGAAAAATATGTTTTTTAGAATTTGGATCAATTCTTTCCAATTCATGACAAAATTATGGCTTTGTCTTTCTATAATTTAAACTTTTGCTAAGCCTGTAAGTTTGACTGTGGCAAAAGCAACTTGGTTATCTTCCATAATTTTAGCATAGGTGAACCAAGTTTGCATATCTAAAATCCATGTAGACAAGACATCAGGATCCCTTGATCCATCATACAATTTGACCTTACATTTTGCTTTATTGGCATGATTGTGATGAATTTTGACCTCACTAGGAGTCAATTGGACAAAAATATCTATCACTTTATCTGCCAAAATATCTACTACAACAGTAAGGTTTTCCATGTTTGTTTTGAGGTCGGTAGCCATTTTATTACGTGTATATGCCAGACTAGGAGGATTCCAAAATGGTTGCAAGAACTATCTAGGCTCTTAGGAATAATTTTCAAGTTTTCCTAATGCACAAATTTTGCCTAGATTTACAAAAATTTGCCTTTACAATTTGCAAAAAGGGGCTATTATAGTGCTTTTCCAAAATCACAATGAATGTGGAATTACAAGAATTTTCCCTTTGATTTGAAGTGGTAAAATCAACACTAAAATGTGGAATTTCTACCTTTAATTTGCAAAATAAATTCGATCTTTGGAATGAAAAATTAAAAAAAATCACCTTTGCTAGTTGTTGTGGCACCAAATTTTGTGTTTGAGTTTTGAATTTTTCAAAAACAGCAGAAAAACTTTGTCTTTGCACCAAAAAAATAAATTTTGAACAATCAAATTATCATTCAACTATGGTCAACCGCCCTTAGTGAAACAATCCACAGCCATGTCATCCATAGCACGGTTAAGCAACTATCGAAACCATCGAATTATTGATCAACTACGATCAACCGCCCTTAGTGAAACAAATCCACGACCAGGTCATCCGTAGCACGGTTAAGCAACTATCGAAAACACCAAGAAAAGCAACATCAAACAACTATCAGAACCACCAAAGGAATGGGAAGCAACCATCAGCAGGTCAACGTTGAAAGAGCCTGCCACTTGGTGCAAATCGCGTATGCACCTTTCAACTAGCGTGGTCACCTAAAGATGGCCCAATGTGACCACCGTGAGGTGGCCACGAAACAATAGTGCGTGATTACACTTAAAAACCTTCTCAACCCTATCGTACACTAAATGTGGGACAAAAGTTCCAAAGGTAATTTGAAACCCTTATGTAAATTTTCCCACCGAGCACACTGTTTTTGTTGGACAAAAAATTTATCCAACGATCGTGAATGGCCTATTGAAGTGCCACATGATCTTCATGGATTCAATGTAAAACTCTTCACTAAGGATCTAGCGGTGCCGCGTGTCTCATTTCCATTCATTAGAGACTTTAGGATTTGTGAGCTAAGCTGCCATTAGTTGGATTTATGACTTTAGGGCATGTTTTTTATTTAATTTTTTATCGATGATTGTCACACCTCTGTCTGCACATAGGTTTTTTATTTCTATGAGTTGCTACAATTTTATTTGTTTTCTCTACCTCCGTTTATGAATCAACATACGAGCTACGAATGACGTCCACCTACGATGGACAAAGGTGGGGTTGTATGGTGATCTCCGCGTAAGATCAATGTTGTGACAGTACGAGAAAGGATTTCTAACTTCTTTCATGGGCAATAGTGACCGACAAATAATCTACCTATGTAATATTTGCATGGGCTCTGGTCTGTGAGCGATTGCACACAGTCATCTGTTTATAGGCATATGATGGCTACAAAAATGAATCATACTACTATTGGTGGATCAGGTTGTTGCTTCTACGAGTTTGGACTTGTTGGAACAAAATCTGCCTTCGGTTAATAGTGTTGCACCTTAGACTTTGCCAACATTGAATAGACAGATCTTGCTTGAGATCATCTGTCTAGTCTCCAGAGAAGGTTGGTTCCTTTGAGTTTTTTAGAGAAAAGGGGAACAAGAGATAAGGGAAATATAGCCTAAGCTATAACTTTTCTCACGATACAGATTAGACAACAACAAACATTGATGATGCAGATTACTACTTTCAGAGTTTTATTTATATCTTCTTATAGAAAACATGAATTCCTGAGTGTGACTTTTAGATGTTCATCTAAATACATGTAAATATATTTAATGTTCAACTCTAGAAACAAGTTTTATACATGCACAGTCCAGATTTCATAACAGATACATTATAAAACTTAGAATGAATAAAATTTAAAACACCAGATACATACACTTGCACACAGAAGTTTCGAAAGCCAGAAGAAGAAATCTTGTATTGCTTGTAATCTAGTACATGTACATCAAACCTGTAAACATCCAAGAGCCGATGCTTTTTCATGGTCGACTCACTCCTATTTATACCCTAAAAAGAGTATCTTCTACTACGTACATTTAATTTCTTCAATCAATTACAATTAATTGTCTACATTTTCTAATAATATACAACGGATTTCCCTCAGATTGGATAGATTTCCTTCTGGCTAATTTTAGATGAGTCTGTTATTCTGCAATCATCCAGTGGACCTACCAGGTTATAATCAACTGACCATTCTTTAGAAATTAGCACCTGATGTCAGTGCATGTCCCCAGTTGCCAAAAATATACTCTATTTCCTTGGCAAAAATCGGACATGTCGCAAAATCGTGACACTCTTGTTTCTCTGCCTGCCTGCCCTTTTTGAGTCACGAAAATGCAACATGTCGTGATATCGCGACACTTTTGCCTCCTTGCTCCCTTTTGTTGCTCTTAGTCGTGAAAATGTAACATGTCGCGATATCGTGACACTTTTTCCTTCTTGCCCTTTCTCTTCTCTTTTGGTCGCGAAAATGCAACATGTCGTGATATCGCGACATTTTTTCTTGCTTGTTCTTTCTCTTCTCTTTTGGCCGCAAAAATTCAACATGTCGCGATATCGCGACACTTTTGCCCCCTTTCTCCCTTCTGTTGCTCTTGGCCACGAAAATGCAACATGTCATGATATCGCGACACTTTTTCCTCCTTGCTCTTTCTCTTTACTTTGGACCGCAAAAATGCAACATGTCGCAATATTGCGACACTTTTTCCTCCTTGCTCTTTCTCTTTGCTTTGGACCGCAAAAATGCAACATGTCGCGATATCGCAACACTTTTTCCTCCTTGCTCTTTCTCTTTGCTTTGGACCGCAAAAATGCAACATGTCACGATATCGTGACACTTTTTCCTCCTTGCTCTTTCTCTTTGCTTTGGACCGTGAAAATGCAACATGTTGCGATATCGCGACACTTTTTCCTCCTTGCGGTGTTTTGTTTTTTCTTTGATCTTTAGCATATGGGCCACTTCGGTCTTCTTGGAAAATATGCAAAAAGGTGCATCAGCTATTTTTTGTAGTTAGTCACTTTTTGACTAACAAGACTACAACTTCGTCTATGGAGTACGGGTCCTGTAGTCGGCTGGTTGGTCTGTGGTAGCTACCAATAATAGCCATGCTCTAGTAATGTTCATTGAGACAACCATCGATGAAGGCTTTATCCGGTGGAGAGTTGGTTGGTGGATAGGCTTGGCCGATAGAAGGTCAGTTTGCAGATAGGGAGCCACCGGTGTGTCAGCGAGGTGTCGTTGGTAAAAAATTGTGTAGTGTACCTCTAAATAAGGCACGGGCCTATTTTATCCTTCAAAAGGTTAAAATAGAATTTTAATGACCTTTGAAAGCTTTAGTTGACTAAATATTTAGTTGCTCTTAGCATGAAACAATCGTATGCATTAAACTAAAGCAGTAAATAATGCCTTTTAACCCTTCTTGTTATTATGGTTTAAAGAGAAACCTTTATTCTTCAAATAAGTTGTATTACTATAGTTTATTGAGACTCTCTTGGCAACAAATAGTGATTGAAATGCATAAAATCATGCAATATTCAACCTATGCAACCTTCGACAACTTGGGTGCTATCTCGAAAAGGAGTGCCAATGCCTTCTCTTGGCCAAAAATTGGCCTCAAAAATTATGGAATTAATCCTCAAATATGTCTTCTTTCTGATCTTCAAAGCAGAATTTTTTTCCAAATAGGAAAACTTTTCTTGCCTTCCTTAGGGTAAGTTTGGTTACCCTCTGACCTCTTGTCAAGGGTATCTAGTGTAGGTGTAAATTCTACCCTCTACCACCTTAGGAGCTTCACAAATGATGCTACGGGTTGGCCCAAATCAAAACCTTGCAACAACTACCCTAGGATTTGGTGCACTAGCAAAACAGTACTAGTCACCTAAACTTTCCTATGGCTCTGATTACCAGTGATATGGAAATATCTAAAGTGAAGTTGATTATTCATTAGGTGCAATAGAATATATAATCTTACAATAGAATCACGTAGGTTACAATGGTTGTAACAATTTTCCAAACATGGCCAACCACTGTAACTAACAGATAACAATCTGCTAAACATGGATGTCAACTAACTGCTAGAAGATAAAGGACAACTCTAACAGTCTAACTGAATATCCTAACAAATAACAACATATTTCCAGCATGGGCATATTATACCTCACATAAATACAAAGTGCAAGAAATATGAAATAATAATAAAATAATAACTTAGGCTTATAATTAAGCCTAGGGTACAATCATATCCTCAACAATGATAGTCTCTCTCCTCAATTCATGTTCAATATTTCTTGTAGCTTTTTCCAAGTATTACCAATCCATATTACTTTCACTACCACTTCTAACGACAAGCCCAATGAAAACATCGACACTCTCTCATCTACATATACTAGCTCTGACGATGTCTCCTCACACATTCTTCCCTTCTCTATCAATCTACACAATCATCTCCCACATCACATCATGCCTCATTGACTCCCACATCAACCATGTTCTTCTTTGATTGTTTTGTGACCATTCCTAAACTAATCGCTTCCCTCATCAACCTCGAATACCTCCTCTAGCAACTATGCATCCTTGTTTCATTTAAATTCTTCAGTGAATATGATTTTTGTTGATCTATTTGCCCAACTTTGCTACACTTCCCATCCTGATAGAATCATCAACATTGATCCAAACTACATCAACTTTGATCATCTTCCTTTGATCCTACCCAATGAAACTTTCTTTCATCTAAACATGTGTTACACCAAGCTATCATTCACCTTCCTCCATTACCGCCCCAAGCTTCTTTTGTCAATCAGGCTGACGTTACTCATGATGGTGAGGTCTTTGTTGAGAATACAGTCAATGATCTACATCTCATCCCTATCCCTACCCAACTCGAAGATGGCTCCAACATGCTTGTGGAGGACACCATCGATGTTGATATCATTGAGGATCCTACTAATCCTCATATCATCAAACTTGGACAAAGCTTATCCATTGAAGAGCAAGAAAACTTTATTGTGCTTCTTAAGTAATACAAGAAAATCTTCGCTTGGTCTTATACCGACATGCCTAGTCTTGACCATATTTAGTGGTCGATAACCTCACACTCGATAATAGTGCAAAATCAGTTAAACAAAAACTCAAGAAGATAAACCCCATAGTTGCTTTAATGGTCAAAGAGGAGTTATAGAAACTCTTAGATGTGGAACTTATTCAACCGATTGACTACCTTGAATGGGTGTCCAATTTGGTACCTTTTGGAAATCCAAAAGGGAGAATATGTGTATGCACTGACTTTCGAGACCTCAACAAAGCATACCCTAAAGACAATTTCCCCTTGCCCAACATCGATACACGAGTCGATTCCATCATCGATCATGAAATGTTATCCCTCATGGATGGATTTTTAGGTTACAACCAGATTCGAGTTAACCTTGATGATCAATATAAAACATCCTTTACCACTCTGTTCAGTGGTAATTTTGCCCAATTGTAAAACCACACTCACAGTTAGAATTTTGATTAGAAAACCCTCTCTTGCAAAGAAATTGAAATTTCTCCAAGGTTTCTTTTACTTAATGTGTGCTTGTATGTTTGTGAAAATGTGTCAAATAAGTGCTAGGAATACCTTAGTGATTTGCAAATAACTGTTAACAAGGGGCCTGTGTTGGTATTATTTTATTACCATGCTATTGATTGTTCATGAAACTTAAAATAAACGAAAATGTTATTGGCCCTCATATGACCATGATGAAAGCCTTAGTTCATTTTATCTTGAAGTATTTTAGGTATATTTTATCTTCTTTTGGTTAAGCAGATTTTAAACAAGTTTTATCTTCTTTAAATCTTGCTTTGAGAATGAAACAAAAGATTAAAATCTATCTCTAAAATGTGAATCTCAAATGATGATTAGATTCATTTTAACTTTCTTGGTGAATGAAAGAAAATAAATTTGTATGACTAATTGTGAAAATATGATGGTCTTTGATATGCCATATAAATTACCCCTCTTTAATGAAATCGTAATTTTCATAAAGAGAAGTTAATTTATTGTTTTAAAAATAATGGCCTTTGGAATGCCATATAAATTACCCTTATAATGAAATTGTAATTTTCATAAAGGGAAGTTAATTTATTGCTTGGAAAACAAAAGTGCAAAGCTTGAAATTCATTTTTCCTTAAAAAATGAAAACATGTAAAATCTGAAATTACAGAATGTCTTTAAAAAAACAACTTTGAATAATTTTGTAATTTTGGATTTGCTTCAGAATGAAATTAAAATTGTTCTAAATGAAGCATTAAAGCTTATTCTTCACCACCCATTTTTTCCCCACCTTGATCAGGATTTACTTTCCACCGATATATATCAGCCACCAATTTTGCTTTGCGTACTATGTTAGATCAAAAGAATGATACTAACTAAGAGCAAGCTATATACTATATCAATTGTACCTTAGTAAGCAATGAAACACAAGAATCCTTTGTCTGGTTAACACAAGGCCAATCATACAAATAGGTACGATCAAAAGGATTGTACCCAAGGGTACAAACCCCTCTAGGGATCCATTTCACTTACAAAATGTTGTAGCATATCGCCTGGCTAGGTAAGTAACACTAATTTACTATTTTTCTATCATTTTTAGTATCTTTCATTATGCACTAGACTAGTTTTATTTGGTATTTTTGTCTTCTATAATGAGGGGTCTGATTGAGATAGGCCCACAAATGTTACTAATAATTTATGTAGGGTTATGCAGGTTTAGAATATGCCTACAACCAATAGTGGCCCACATGCCATAAGCCAACTTCCCCTTGAGGTGCTCATAGAATATCTAGAATGTTATCATCGATTTAGTGAAAAGAGGGTCTCTCCATCAAAAGACTCATTGTAGCCTATGGGGTAATTTTGTTGAAAGAACAATTACGTAACCCTTTTTTAATCATTAATTCAAATGACAGGTTTTCTATAGTTTCATTATAACGATCACAACGACCACCCACATTTTCATGTTTCTTGTTAGCTTTTCAGCTACCTAACTAACATCTTTGTCACTTTTTTATGTTACATGTGCTACAAAACCAACATAGAACCCTCCAAAACCCTAAAGCACACCTCAGGTCCAAGGCAAAAGTCTTTTTGGTCTATGAACCAGGATCATATGAAGGGGTACAATCAAAACAATCATATGTACCCATATGATTGAACAAAGCACTTCAAAATCTAGGTCTCTAACAACCAGGTACAAGTTTCTACGTAGTCCATAGCAACTCCACTGTTGCAAGTAAGTTGGGGATAAATTTTCCCCATAGAGATTGTTATCTCACTTGCATTCTTGCCTCTTAGGCCAAACCACCTTACAAAATGACATCTCTAAGGTATTCTTGTTCACCTTCCCATTCTTTTTTACTCATCGTAAAACTCGGTTGTCTACCCTCTTACGTTTTTAATTTAGTAGTTAGAATTTATTTCCCTTAAACAAGTATTTTCTAGGTAAATCTAACTTTTTGCTCTTATTTATTCCAGGTAATTGTACAAAACTAGTTTTTGTAGTATAAAAACCATAACCAATGTAAAATCTTCCAAAAAATTTGCCCTACTTTTGATTGTATAGACAAGTAAAATCTTCCAAAAAATTTGCCCTACTTTTGATTGTATAGACAAGTATAATAAAACCAATCACAGGAGGGGTATGATCAATTCTAAGACATAATTCAGACCCTGACATCCATCCAAATAACATTTCAAAAGCTAGAGACCACAGGTAAGTACTGTAAAACCCTGTGTCTTCAGTTAAATTGCAAATTCTCTTTTCCAAATTCAAGGATTTGCTATCAATTTTTGCATTGGCCTCTTACAAAATTCCCAAATTTCTTTAGGTATTTTTACAAAATGCATCTTTGCTTTCATGCTTTACAAAACACATTTTATTTGCTTTTATGATTTCCAAAATGCATATCCTTTGCTTTAATGCTTTACAAAACTCCTTCAAAATCGCTTTTGGTGCTTGTTTCAAATATTTTACAAGTCCCCTTTGCAAGTATTAGTTCACGGGTGTTTATGCATTTGTCTTTTCAATAATTTAGCATAAATAATTTACATCCGACATGAAGAAAGTCATTAAATTTCTTTGTCTTAATGAGTTGAGAACATATTTAGATATGTCTCGTACATAAAGCTCTTCTAAGACATCTCGCAATAGCAAACTCATACACTGCACGTCTTTCAAACATTGGTAAGGTTGGACTTCATCACCAACCTCCAATTAAAACTAATGATGTTGACTTTCATCTCCAACCGTTGGCTCGCCCCCTAGTTGCCATAGTAGCCCCCACGAGCATTTTTTTGGGCTTCATCACCAAAAGGCTCCCTACCCTTGATAGTACCTTAGGGTAGGTAAGGTTAAACACCCCTACTCATGAGGCTATACATAATTAGTGAGTAAAGCAACTATAATTTTTTACTAATCCTGCCTAAGGGTGAACCGAAAGCCAGTTTGGCCTATGCAAGTCTTAGACAATGCTACCTCTTACATAAGAGGCTTATATTCTCTCCTTTTGGGTTACTCCAAGCCATATCCATAATTAGAAGCCAATTGTTTGTCATTGCATAGTTACTCCTTGCATGTCTTTGGGTGTTGTATGGAAATGTGCATCAACACACCTTCATATAGTGCATCCATCACCCATTTCCTTTATTCTCAGATTGCAAAAATCATAAAACACAAAAAAGCAAAAACATTACAAAATATGATAAATTGCAAAACAATAAAGAAATCATTCGTCAACTACACTAGTCAACATCACAACCAGAATGACACCCACAAACACATCGAAAAACATGCTTGTTTTTTGCGATATTCTTGGTTTGATTAGTTAAATTTTTGTTACAAAACTATTATAAAAATGTAGAGATAGACTCATACACAGTCCAAAACCTTCGTGTGTATTTTTCCCATTTTTTTACCTTTGTCTCCTATTTTTCATAGGATTGTATGGATATGTATGATCAGTTTTATCATATGAACACATGCATTTGACTCCACTGTAGTACAAAAAAATACGGTACCACAAAAAACACATAAACTAATACCCTTTCGAAAAAACTATCCTAAAACTTGGTTTCACAAACCCTCACCTCTTCATCATGGTCCTTACCTGAAGCCAAACATGCGAGCAAGCACACCTAGCTATCGAAGCTTCCCAGGTCACACCTTCCCCTTCAACAAACCCACCCAAAAAATCAGAGGAAATGGCCTCCATTCCACCTCAAGATAACCTATTCCCATAGTCATAATGCAAGAAACATTCCATAACTTATACCCTTGAATCACTAGCAAACTATGGTGCAAAATGCCAACAACATCCCACGACCTCAAATTCCTAGCATAAAGAATCCTCCTACCACTCTTTTCCCACACATCATATATGTTGTGCCTAAAAATCCCCAACCTTCCCTCTCCTATCATGACTTGTCTTTACCTTCTTCTCCTCATTCTCCACATCCTTTCTTGCAACATCATTCTTAGCACCTTCTTGATGGTGACGATTCCATTCTCTATCAAATTTATCTACACAGTAACATTCCCTCCCAAAAAATGGCTCTCGTGTCAACCTGCCTCTCTCATGATGATTATGGAATGTCTTCCTTCAATGTGCCCCTCTTCATCATATAATCCCTTTTAAACTCCTCGTCCTTCCATATCTTCCTATCTCACCACATTCTACTTGCCTACCCCTCCTTCTAAGTCTATTATTCCCAATTGAATTCCTTCCTTCTCAAATCCACCACCTCAAAATCCTTTTCAAACAAATGCATATGGATCCTCTTCTTCTGGTCATCCAACTTATTTCAATATTCCACAACCTCCTCACTTCCATCAACCCCCTTTTATTTCCCTTTCCTCATACAATTCTCAATATCCACCCTATTTTCAACCTCCCTCTTATCATTTGGCTCAACGCAATGTACAACCCAACTCTTCTATTCCTCATCCACCTGCTCATTCACAGATCAATTCTTTCTCTTCTCCATCTTATGTGCAAGCCTCTTCCTCTAATAAATCCTTGCCTCCACCTCATTCAAATCAGGCGACTTTCTTCACTTCTCCTTCTTGGGCGTCCACTCCACCTTCTCAATCCTAAATTCCTCAATATCAAATCCCTCCTCTTCAACATCAAGTCTTGTCTCTTTAGTACCAAATCCATCCTATTCAACATCAAGTTCCTCATCTTCAATACCAAAACCCTCCTCTTCAACATCAACCTCCTCTCTAACAACAAATTCCCCATCCCCAACACCAAACTCTCTTGGTTCAACACTATCAACCTCTCACATCTCAAAATCAAGCTCTCCCAATTTAGGGTCAAATTCCTGCCATCTCAACTCAATCTCCTAAACCTCCCATCATTCAATGGGCTACGCAACCACAACAATACCCCCTCCACATACTCTTCCTCAACAACTCAACTTCCTTATTTTTTTTCTTCTCCAACCTATTCTACTGCATACCAAACCCAAACTCCTCATCCATATTATCCACCTCTACCACCACATCAATACACCTACCCATATGCCTACTAGGCTGAGCCACCCCAATTTATCCTACCTGGGTACAACAAACACCTCTAGATGAGATACAATTCATGAGGGAGCAACTTAAATACTTGGAGCTTAGAACAAGTGGTTATGGGCCTCAAAAACCTACTTATAGTTAGCTTTGCAATGACCCTATAAATCCCTTTGTTGTTGTCCATCCTCATCCTTACACATTTGAGATATCCAAATTTGACAAATTTAAAGGTAAGGAAGATCCCAAGTAACACAATCAACTACAAGTTTGCTTGCTACCAAATCAATGGTAGCGACCCACTTATGTTGCGCACATTCCCTTTATCCCTTGGGGGTCAAGCCCTATATTAGTATAACAAACTCCCCCAACATAGCCTCTTCACATTTGAGCAACTAGCAAATTTATTTTTGGAACACTTTTCCATAAACATAAAAAAAAAAGACGTCGCTATCATACCTCTATAACTTGTGATAATTTTATTATAAATCCATCAATGATTATGTTGCCAAGTGGTGTGGGATTATTAATGACTTAAATTTTCCATCCCACCCATGGATTTGGTGAAACTGTTTGCAAAGAGTTGCACAAAACATATATCTACGACATTGCAAATCTAACAACACTGCTCCTTCAAAGATGTTACTTCTCAAGACAAAGTGATCAAGGATATCAAAATCCAAGAAGGGGAGGTTAAAATTCACAATAAAATAGACTACCCTACCAATACAAGATTCAATAAGAACATCTCCAACACCAACACATCCAATTCCCCTCAAACACATCAAGTTGTATTGAATTTGACACCTTCCCCATCGCAATAATACCCTCAACCACACCAACAAGCATATCAACCACCTAATCCTTCCTTTCCACCTCCTACTCCTAATCAACCACTGTCTTACACGTCGCACCCCACTCACCCACGATGCAACTAGACCCCTCTCTTTGAACCCCTACCCAACATTTTCTAGAAGTTGTATAATGCAGGACACATCACCCTGCCTAAAATTAGATCGAACGATCCTAGTCGTCCAAAACCTAAAGGTTATAATAAGCATACCTTTTGCAAATACCATTGATAATGAGGGCATGATTTAAATAGTTATCGCTAATTGTATCATCTGCTTCAAGACCTCATTGATCACAATGCCATACACATTCACAATCCTTTAGCTCCCCCAATTCAAAACTTGGTGATTTATAGAAACCCTCTACTCAAGCATGGGATGCAACCCAATTAAGCAACTGCTTTAACATAACAATCCCTACCTCAACAAATCAATCATGTCAACAATGGTCCATCTCATCAAGGTTTCGTAGGCATAATCAATATCACCATATGAAACCAATGATATCTTGTGTGACCCAACCAACAGTCAAACCCTCCTATCATACCAGCCTCCATCAATGCACCACCATAACTAGGTGCTTGTCCTTCCATTCCACAAATTTTATAACCATATAAAATAGTCTTAAGCACCAAATTTGCACTGTGTTAGTAAATTTATCAATATACGACCTCCTAAAACAATCTTGTTAGTAAATTTATCAATATACGACCTCCTACAACAATCCCAACCTCATCACTAGGCCCTAAAGGATATTCTACAATCCATAGGTCTCAAATCTAATGATGCTAATATTTTTTCCAATTTTGTCCATAGTGTACAAACATGCATGCAACCTTCAATTTTTTTTATGATCATGAAATATCAACTCTTGAAGAAGTATGGGTTGATCCTCCTCTGCATATCATAATATGCATTGATGGAATAACATTCAAGCATGTCTTAGTTGATACATGTTCATCCATCAACATCATCTATAATGTTGCCCTTCAACATCTAAACATCTCACCTAACCACCTCACACCCCATCCCTCTACTTGTGGGCTTTTAATGGCTCTGTGTTCCATTGTAGATACAATCATCCTACCTCTTCAAGTAGGTGCCAAAAAAATATCTACATTATGCCATATCATTGAATGAGACATACAATACAATCTTCTCCTAGGTAGGCCATGGATTAGGGATATGCAATATGTTCTTTCTACACTCCATCATTGCTTGAAATATCTTCATTATGGACAAGTGCATTGCATTTTGATTGATGATGATGCCTTTTAATTTTGCAACATGTTCATCTTATCACAAGGTCCACCATTATATTCCATTCAATTTACCCCTATCATAGTTCAACATAATGTGCCATCTCAATTAGTCCATTCACCTGTAAGTCAACAAAGCTCTATAGTGGTAATCCCTTCTGCTCTTGTCAAATCCCTAGCAAATAATTCCTCTCAATCACCTACCATCCAACAACATCACTTATAGCCACCGCCTAGCTTCTTCTCTTCTTCTTCTTCTACAAATCCTCCATCTCCACCTTTATACTCAATTTGCTTTCCTCCAAACAATACTCATGTTCTTCCTCCTCCTCCCACTCTCTCCCTAAATGTGCATCCATTCTTAGACTCCTTTAGCCCTCATCCTCACCTCCCTAATAATCCTACTCAACCTGCGTCACTATTAACACATGCCATCCATGCCATATCGCCTACTCCTAGAGAGTGACATTCTTGGAAGCGACATGCCTCACAATATGACTCTTAGCTTACTGCGTCTATCCCATCCATTTCCCTCCTACCAATCTTACTCAAAACTCCTGATCATAGTCATCCTCTCCAACCTCTTCAAATTGAGGGTGGTTGTCATCCCAAGCGCATCATGGGATTCCTCATGTATCGATACTTATGACAAATCCTAGTTTAGGGGAGTACAACATAAATAATGCTCATATCTCCCCTCCCAGTGTATAGTCCATTAAAGACTTTGGTCATCCTCGTGATGTCCCTCTCACTATAGATATCATAATTCCTCTTGGTCCACTTACAAATAAAATCACCTCCTTAGAAATACTCGAACCCAAAGAATTAAAAGATAAATTTGGTGACAACCTAGATTACATGTCTAACTTATCTTTTATCATACATTATTTTCAATATTTCAATTGTGATCGGTTTGGTCTTCGACACTATAAACAAGGACCTAGGAGCCTTATTGATCCACCTTATCAACATTCCAAAGATAAATCAAGCTTGGATTACCATCATAACCACATAGACATTTTGGAGGACAAACTCCATAAAATCACCCTCAATACTATAGAGGATAATTTTGACATGGATCTCGTGTATGAGCTCCACGATGATAGTCTCTCTCCTCAATCCATGTTCAACATTTCTTGTATCTTTTCCCAAGTTTTCCCAATCCATATTACTTTTGCTACCACTTCTGATGACAAGCCCAATGAAAACATCAACACTCTCTCATCTACATCTACTAGCTATGACGATGTTTCCTCACATTCTTCCCTTCTCTATCAATCTACATAATCATCTCCTAAATCACATCATGCCTCATCGATTCCCACATCAACCATGTTCTCTTTTGATCTTTTTAAAACCATTCCTAAACCAATCATTGCCCTCATTGACCTTGAATACCTCCTCTAGCAACTCTACATCCTCATTTCATTTGAATTCTTCAATGAATATGATTTTCATTGATCTATTTGCCCCACTCTCCTACATTGCCCATCCTAATAGAATCATCAACACTAATGTAAACTACATCAAATTTTATCACCTTCCTTTGATCCTACCCAATAAATGTTTCTTTCATCCAAACACATGTTACACCAAGCTAGCGTTCACTTTCCTCCATTATCGCCCCAAGCATCTTGTATCAACCAAGCCAACGTTACTCATGATGATGAGGTCCTTGTTGAGAATGCAATTGATGATCTACATCTCATCCATATCCTCACCCAAATCAAATATGTCTCCCACATGCTTGTGTAGGACACCATCGATGTTGACATCAACAAGGATCCTACTAATCCTCATATCGTTAAACTTGGATAAAGCTTATCCATTAAAGAGCAAGAAAACTTTATTGCGCTCTTTAAGTAATACAAGAAAGTATTTGCTTGGTCTTATACCGACATGCCTAGTCTTGACCCATATTTAGTGGTCCATAACATCACACTCGATAATAATGCAAAACTAGTTAAACAAAAACTTAAGAAGATGCACCTTATAATCGTTTTAATGGTCAAAGAGGAGTTATAGAAACTCCTAGATGTGGGACTTATTTAACTGATTGGCTACCTTGAGTGGGTCTCCAATTTGGTACCTATTGGAAAGCCAAAAGAGATAATATGCGTATCTACTGACTTTCGAGGCCTCAACAAAGTATACCCTCAAGACAATTTCCCCTTTCCCAACATCAATACACTAGTCGATTCCATCGTGGATCATGAAATATTATCCCTCATGGATGGATTTTTAGGTTACAACCAAATTCAGGTTAACTCTAATGATCAATATAAAACATCCTTTACCACTCCTTGGGGAAATTTTACTACAATATCATGCTATTTGGCTTTAAAACCGTAGGCGCCACATATCAGCATGTCATGACCTACATATTTTACAATTACATGCACAAAATCATGGAATATTATATGGATGACCTGCTAGCTAAATTCAAAAAGTGCCATCAAAACATCAATGTTCTACACCAAATCTTTGACCGCCTCTTAAAGCATAATGTGCGATTGAATCCAAAAAAATGTGTCTTTGGCATAACCTCAAGCAAACTTTTAAGCTTCATCATCTCCCAATGCAACATTGAAGTGGACCCACAAAAAGTCAAAGCCATCATAGAAATTTCTCCCCTACCAATCTAAAGCAACTACATATCTTGCAAGGGAAGATTCAATCGATTTGTTGCTTTATAGCCAAATTATCATACAAATGCAAGTTATTTAATCATTCATTACAAAATGAGGTCGTATTTTAATGAGATGAATAATGTCAAGTTGTCTTCCAAGCAATCAAGACATACCTTACCTCACCACCTATTTTATCCCCACCTCGACTAGGATTTCCTTTTCGCCTATATATATATATATATCAGCCACCAATTTTACCTTGGGTACTATGCTAGATCAAGAGAACAAGGCTAACCAGGAGTATACTATATCAATCGTACCTTAGTAAGGTACGAAAAAAAATAATCCTTTGTCTGGTTAATACAAGGCCAATTGTACGGATATGTATGATCCAAAGGATTATACCCAAGGGTACAAACCCCTCCAAAGACCCATTTCACTCCTAAAATGTTGTAGCAGATCGCCAGACCAGGTAAGTAACACCGATTTACTATTTTTCTATCATTTTTTGTATCTTTCTTTATGCATTAGACTAGTTTTATTTGGTCTTTTTATCTTCTATCATGTGGGGTCTGATTGATATTGGCCTCCAAATGTTATTAATAATTTTTGTAGGGTTGTGTAGGTTTAGAGGATGTCTACAACTAATAGTGGCCCACATTCAATAAGCCCGCTTCCCCTTGAGGTGCTCATAGAAGACCTAGAATGTTATCATCGATTTAGTGAAAAGAGGGTCTCTCCATCAAAAGACTCATATTGTAGCCCATGGGATAATTTTGTAAAAAGAACAAATTTGTAACCCCTTTTTAATTGTTAATGCAAAATGTAGGTTTTCCATAGTTTCATTCTAATGATCACAGTGGGACCACCCACTTTTTCATGTTTCTTGTTAGCTTTTTAGCTACCTAACTAATATCATTATCACTTTTTTGTGTTACATGTGCCACAAAACCAACACAAAACCCTCCAAAACCTTGAAGCACACCTCAAGTCCAAGGAAAAATCCTTTCTGGTCTACGAACCAAGATTGTATGAAGGGGTACAATCAAAACAATCATATGGGCCCATACGATTGAAGAAAGCACTCTAAAATCCAGGTACTTTATAACCGGGTACCAGTTTCTACACAGTCCATAGGAACTCCACTGTTGCAAGTAAACTGGGGATAAATTTTCCCCATAGATATTGTTATCTCGGCTGCCATAGTGCCTCCTAGGCCAAACCACCTTACAAAATATCATCTCCAAGGTATACTCGTTCACATTCTCATTCTTTTCTACTCATCGTAAAACTCGGTTGTCGACCCTCTTACGTTTTTAATTCAATAGTTAGATTTTATTTCCCTTAAACAAAGATTTTCTAGGTAAATATAACTTTCTACTCTCATTTGTTGTAGGTAACTCTACAAAACTAGTTCTTGTGGCAGAAAAACCATAACCAATGCAAAATATTCCAAAAACTTTGTCCTACTTTTGATCGTACAAACATGTACAATCAAACCAATCATAGGGAGGGATATGATCAAATCTACGACACAATTCAGATCCTAATAACCATCTAGAAAACATTTCAAAAGCTAGATAACGCAGGTAAGTACTGTAAAAACCCTGTGTCTTTGGTTGAAATTGCAAATTTTCTTTTCCAAATTCAATGATTTGCTATCAATTTTTGCATTGGTGTTTTTTAAAAGCCCCAAATTGCTTTGGGTATTTTTAAAACACATTTCCTTTGTTGTAATGCTTTAAAAAACACATTTTCTTTGCTTTTATGCTTTCCAAATTGCATTTCCCTTGCTTTAATGTTGTACAAAACTCATTCAAAATCACTTTTGTGCCTTGTTTCGAATATTTTAGAAGTCCCCTTTGCAAGTATTAGTTCAAAGGTGTTTATGCCTTTGTCTTTTCATAATTTAGCATAAATCATTTGCATATGACATGAAGAACGTTGATACATTTATATGTCTTAATGAGAGCTAAGAAGAGATTTAGATTTATCTCGTACATAAAGCTCTCATAAGACATATGGCCATAGCCTTAACCAGTATATCTTGGCCAGTGTACACAAATCTATGCTCAAGAAAATATTAGGATAACTCTCGCTAAAGTCAAATAATTTTCATTTAAATTGTTTTAGCTTGAACTTTTGCTTACAAAATGCAAATATTTTCGCTTGCTTAGTGTAAACTTTACTTTTAAAAAAATACTTTCTTTTACAAAAATCAAATTGCACATTTTCTAACTTTCTTAGCATATCTTTTTTCTCACATTTTAATCTATAAAGTAAAGCAAAATCACACATGTGCATGTATTTCACACATTGGTAAGGTTGGACTTCATCACCAACCCCTAATCGAAACTAATGACGTTGAATTTCATCTCCAACCGTTGGCTCGCCCCTTAGTTGCCATAGTAACCCCCAATAGCAATTTTATGGGCTTCATCACCAAAAGGCTCCCTACCCTTGAGAGTACCTTAGAGTAGGTAGGTTAAATACCCCTACTCATAGGGCTATACATTATTAGTGAATAAATCAACTATTATTTTTTACTAAACTCACTCTAGTATGAACTAAAAGTCGGTTTGGCCTATGTAGATCTTAGATAATGCTACCTTTTACTTAAGAGGCTTATATTCTACACTTTTGGGTTACCCCAAGCCATATTCATCTTTAGAAGCTAGTTGTCTATCGTTGCATAATTACTCCTTGCATGCCTTTGGGTGTTGTAGGGAAATGTGCATTAACACACCTTCATAGAGTACATCCATCACCTATTTCCTTTATTCTAGGATTTTCAAAATCATAAAACACCAAAAAAAAAAAATTACAAAATCTAGAAAATTGCAAAACAATAAAGAAATCATTCGTTAACTACACAACTAGTATCGCAACCACAATAACACCCACAAACACACCTAAAAACATATTTTTTGTTTGTGACATTCGTGGTTTGATTAGTTAAATTTTTCTTATAAAACTAAAACAAAAACGTAAAAATAGACTCATACACAGTCCAAAACTTTCCTGTGTCTATTTTTTGTTGAGCAAGGTGCAGTAACAGTGTTGTCATTGTTGTCAACACAAACAGTTAGATCAGTTGATGCAGTGAACACAGTCATGATGCAGTGAACAGGAAGTTCAAAAGTCGTTCGGAATATGTAATGATATTGTCATTGTTGTCAACACGATCGGATAGATCAGTTGATACAATGGATAGGAAGTTCAGATGCTCAGAAGTTATTCAGATGCAGTGGTTAGGAAATTCAGAAGCAATTCAAAGTATGTACAGTGCTTTTCCAAGAAGATTAAAGTGACCCATATGCAAAAAATCAAAGAAAAAAACAAAGAAAAGTGTTGCGATATCGCGACATATTGGAAGAGAGAGAAGCAGCAGGTAAAACTGTCGTGATTTCACGAAATATTGGAGGAGAGAGAAAGTGTAAGAAAAAATGTCGCGATATCATGACATATTGGAAGAGAGAGAAGCTGCAGGTAAAAATGTCGCGATTTCGCGACATATTGGAGGAGAGAGAAAATGCAAGAAACAATGTCACGATTTCACGACATACTAGAGGAGAGAGAAACAATAGAGAAAACTGTCGCGATTTCGCGACATGTTCGAAAGGCACAAGCAGGGAAAACTGTCGTGATTTCGTGACATGTTGGAAGAGAAGAAGACAAGTTGAAAAACTGTCACGATTTCGTGACATGTTCGAAGCAGAGGCGCAAGTAGGGAAAACTGTCACGATTTCGTGACATGTTGCAAGAGAAAAAGGCTAGTTGAAAAACTGTCATGATTTCACGACATGTTGAAAGAAAAAGTGCAAGGAAGGAAAACTGTCGTGATTTCGCGACATGTTCGAAGAGAAAGCTCAAGCAAGAGAAACTGTCACAATTTCGTGACATGTTCGAAGAGAAAGCACAAACAGGAATAACTATCGCGATTTCGCGACATGTTAGAAGAGGAAGAGAAAGCAGGTTAAAGTGTCACGATTTTGCAACGTGCTGCAAAAGAGAAAGTCTGAAGTGAGAACTGTCGCGATTTCACGACAAGTTCAAGGAGAGAGAAATTAAAATGAAAACTATCATGATTTCATGACATGCTACAAAGAAAAGTGTTCGAAGTGAGAACTGTCGCGATTTCGTGACATGCTGCAGAGGAAAGAATTTGAAGTGAGAACTATCACGATTTCGCGACAGGTTCGAGAGAAAGAGCTTGCAAGGAAAAGTGTCACGATTTTGCGACAGTCTGCGAGGAGTGTATGGACAAAAAAGTGTCACGATATCGTGACATGTCATGTTTTCGCTAGTGCAAGCCGAACAATGAAGCAAGGCAGCAAAAGTGTCACGATTTCGTGACATGTTCCATTTTCACGGGCGAAAGGCAGCGAAAGTGTCACGATTTTGTGACATGTTCTGTTTTCATGGGCGAAAGGCAGAAGGTAGTGAATGTGTCACGATTTCGCGACATGTGTTTTCACGGGCGAAAGATAGAGAAGAGCACAAGGCAGTGAAAGTGTCATGATTTCGCGACATGTCATGTTTTCGTAGGTGCAAGCCGAGAAAAGGACAAAGAGGCAGAAAGTGTCACAATTTCGTGACATGTCATGTTTTCGCGGGTGCAAGCTGAGAAGAGGACAAGAAGGCAGAAAGTGTCGCGATATCGCGTCATGTCATGTTTTCACGGGTGTAAGCTGAGAAGAAGACAAGGAGGCAAAAGTGTCGCGATTTCGCGACATGCTGCATTTTGTGGGTATAAGCCAAGAAAAGAAGTACGACGACGAAAGTGTCGCGATATCGTGACATGTTATGTTTTCGCGGGGCCAAAGTTAAGAAACAGAGCAAAGAGAAAAAGTGCAGCGATATTGCTACATGTATTCTCGCGGGCCGAAGTTGAGAGAAAGCATACGGAGGAAAAAGTGTAGCGATATCGCTACATGTTGCATTCTCACGGGCCAAAGCTAAGAGAAAGTGTTCGGAGGCGAAAGTGTCGTGATATCGCGACATGTTGTGTTTTCACGACAACAGCTACAGAAGAGTTTTAGAAGCAGTTAAAGTCGACAAAGACTGATGTTAGCCAATGAAGATTAGGGTTTGCAGTCGACAAAGATTAGGGTTTGCAGTCGACTAAGATTAAGGTTACAACCGACTAAGATTAGGTTTTTGATCTTGAAAATATTGTTATAAAAGAAAGGTTGTTTGAAGAGTTTGAAGTGTGAGTGTAGTGCGACGCTTGGAGATAGTGCACAGAGTGCAAAGTTCGGTCGAAGATATCGTCGAATAAGTGTCGAAGCGGGAAATGTGGTCGTAGGAGCACAGAAAGCACAGAAGCGATGAGATGATGGCGAAGTGCACAAAGTGAGCAAAGAAGTCGAATCATGCCAAGTGTGAAATTCATAAAGGAAGCAGAGTGCGCAAAAGTGAGAAGATGATCGTGAAGCTCGACAGTGAAGCAGCAGATTATGCAAAGTGTTTGCACAGAGAGAGTAGAGTGTGTAGAGGACGCAAAGGTGAAACATACCAGTTAGGGTCTTGTAAAAGTAAAGGTATTTTATCATCAAACTTATAGATTCAAAATTGAAGTCCAGGTTACAGTCTGGCATCAGGGGTTGGTGCTCCTTCCATTAGGTTCTAGTAAATCAGGGGTTGGTGCTCCTTTCTATTGGTGCAGATAAATAAGGGGTTGGTGATCCTTCCAGTGGGTGCTGGAAAATAGATTGTAAAATTGATTGCTTTGCTAAGGCTGGATTTGGATGGGAGTCCAAGCAGTCAATTTTTGAGGAGTAGCCATATTGGTGAACCTCATTAAATCTTGTGTTGTGTGATGCTCTCTTGTTATGCTTGCTGTTTTTGGTTTTAAGTTTTCATTATTTCAGCATTAAGAGTTGCAGATTTAAGTTTTTGAAATGCTACACTGATTCACCCCCCTCTCAGTGCCATTGTAAGTCTAACAATTGGTATCAGAGCCAAGTTCCCTTTAAAGGCTAAATCAGCTAGGGTTGATCTTGAATTAGTATGTAATGGGTAAGAAGAATAGATTTTCCTCCAAAAGGGCATCTCAATCAGTTTTAGTTTTTGTAGAAGAGAAAATTGAACCAGAAGAGGTTGAAGGTTTTTTATCAAACAAAGCACTTGTGTTTGATGGAACAAATTACACGACCTGGATAATAAGGATGCAGGCATATCTTTGTTCTTTGGGATACTACATCTGGGATTCAGTAATCAATGAATGCACAATACCCATCACTCCTCCAACCGATGCTGACGATAAGAATCTGGTTGAAAATGACTCAAAAGCAAGGAATGCTATCAGGTGCGGATTAGTAGACAGTGAGCTGATAAAGGTCAAGAGTTGTAAAATGGCAAAAGAAATATGGGACAAACTGAGGAGTGCTCATGAAGGAGACGATGAGATCAAGGATGTCAAGCTACAAACACATCAAGCTCAGGTCGAAGCTGTAAAAATGAAAAACGATGAGAACATAGAGATATATATGTTGAAAGTTAATGAAGTCCTAGAGGATGATTCTAAAAGAGAAACATAAAAAGAACATAAATGTGATGAAGAAGAAATTGATGCTAAAATAAATTTGAAAGAGGAACTAACTGTAGCTCTGGATGAATTGAAGATAGAAAGAAAAAGGAATAAGGAAATCTCAAGAAAGCTTGATGATGCAAATGAAATAATAACCAGGTTGAAAGTACAAGTAGAAGAATTCAAAAGGATTGAAGAAACTCTCGAGTCACGAGATCAATGAGAAAGAGATTGGTTGCTGCAAACAAGAGGAAGAGACTGTGTTATTGAAGAAACAACTAGAAGAGGCCAATACAAATCTCAAATTCGAGAAGAGCATAGAGTCGCTAGATAAAATGATAAACCAACAAAGAAGCTCCATGGATAAGCGTGGTCTTGGATATGAAGCTGAACGACCTTCATCTTCCAACTCTGTAGAGAAGAAGAAGTTCACCTGCTGAAGGATCGAAGCAAGAAAAGTTTGAAGTTGAATCTTCAAAAGGAAAAAAATATCAAAGGAGATCTACTAGAAAGCGACCACAACAAAAGAGGTTTTATCACTCTCACTCTATTTATACTAATACTTTTAATGGCTATTGTTTTAGATGCAACCGAGTATGGTCACAAGGCAACTTATTGTGGATTGAATAATAAATCAAAAAGTTATGCTGGTAGAAATACTTCTGCGTTTCTGAGTGAACAATATGTACTATGTTTTAAATGTAATGGTCATGGACACATAGCAAGGTTTTGTCCAAGCATGTTTGTATCTAATCCAAGGCAAAATAGTAGATTTCATCTGACGCAAAGAATGCAACACAGACTGGGAATAAATCAGGTGCATGAAAAGTAAAATAATCATTCATCAAGGATGCACAAGAGACAACCACACAAGAGAAATGTTTGAGTTCATGAAAAGGTTCAAAACAGGGATGCAGCTGAAAAATCCAAGCCCGAGTTCAAGAAAGTTTGGAGAAAAATAGAAGAAAGGAAATCGTGTCTCCTTGAACTGAAGGAGACTGCTCCTCTACTGCACTAAGCAACTCTAGGTAACACATCCTTAGGGGGAGCAATCTGAAAAAGGTTTTATTTTATTGCTCCTATATGTTTGTTGGATTAACCTGAGGATGAAAAGCAAGCAGTAATGGGGAGTTGCACTATAGTTGTCTAAGTTTATTTTAGTTCATATAGTTGTTTGTGGAAGTGCCATAAAGGATGGAGATTAAATGGAGAGTCGTCACCGTTGGTAGTATTGTTGTATGTCATTGTTGTACTAAGAACTGTAACTGTTCGAAGCCATGGACTATAACAGTTTAGATAATTTGATTAGTGGAAGAATGTTTGCCCTAGCTGCGTATTTGTGTTTCGATAAAAGCAACGTGTATCTGTTCCATTCATTGGTGTGGAGATTGTTAGATCTTTCATGACGCCTTGGTGAAAATATTCAATTCATAGACAGTTTCGTTTTAACTGTTGATAAAATGCCAATCCGAGGTTAAGAAGTTTGAGGTTGAGTAAGGTGCACTATGGTTGGCTGTGAAGTTTTTTGTGTCCTCTCCTGATTTGCATAGTTGAAATTTAGAATTGACAATGGAATTGCAGAGTCAGTGTAGTGTTGGACAAAAGTTGGTACAATTGAGGTTTGTTTGCAGGAATAATTCCAAGCAATTTGGAAAAGAGTTCAGATTTTGTTGAGCAGATTTGAGGCAAGTCTTTGAGAAGGCTTGTAGATTGTTTTTCAGTAAACAAGCACAGATTGGGCAGGATGTGTTGATGACATAAAGAGTTCCAATGGAGGTGCATTCTATCTTGGTGACAGGTTGGTTGCTTGGCACAGCAAGAAACAAGAGTCAGTTTCTTTATCAACAGCTGAGGAAGAATATATTGCAGCAACAACATGGTGTACACAGGTTTTTTGGATGAAAAAAACCCTGAAAGAACTTGGTTTTAACCTCAGTGAGCCAATATCAATTAAGTGTGATAACACCAGTGCTGTTAACATCTCCAAGAATCTGGTTATGCATTCACGCACAAATCATATTACTATCCGGTATCACTTTTTGAAGGAGTCTGCTTGATTGGACAAGAAGAAGAAATTTGGTTGAGGCACAAGAGGTCCGGTCATATCAGTTTTGACAATCTAGTAATATCAGCTCAAAAAGACCAGTGAGAGATATTCCCAAGAATTGTCTAGCTACAGGGATCATATTCTCAGGGGGAGCATTTGTGATTTTGTCTATCTTTTGCTCATGTTTTTAATTTTTACCAAGTGTAAAATTTTTAGCCTGAGATTGTTGTGCATGGACTCAGGGAGAGTCTGCAGCAGCCCTTTGGTATTATTGTCAAAGGCGGAGAAGAATTACAGGTAACTGCATATGTGTTGACAACAATTCCAAAGGGGGAGATTGTTGAGCAAGGTGCAGTAACATTATTGTCATTGTTGTCAACACAGAAGTTAGATCAGTTGATGCAGTGAACACAGTCATGATGCAGTGAATAGGAAGTTTAGAAGTTGTTCAAAATATGCAATAGTATTGTCATTGTTGTCAACACAGTCAAATAGATCAGTTGATACAATGGACAGGAAGTTCAGATGCTTAGAAGTTATTCAGATGCAGTGGTCAGGAAATTCAAAAGCAATTCAAAGTATGTACAGTGCTTTTCCAAGAAGATTAAAGTGACCTATATGCAAAAAATCAAAGAAAAAACAAAGTAAGAAAAGTGTCGCGATATCGTGACATATTAGAAGAGAGAGAAGCAGCAGGTAAAACTGTCGCAATTTCGCGACATATTGGAGGAGAGAGAAAGTGCAAGAAAAAATGTCGCGATATCGCGACATATTGGAAGAGAGAGAAGCTGCAAGTAAAAATGTCACGATTTCACGACATATTGGAGGAGAGAGAAAATGCAAGAAACAATGTCACGATTTCACGACATACTGGAGGAGAGAGAAATAGCAGAGAAAACTATCGCGATTTTGTGACATGTTCGAAACAGAGGCACAAGCAGGGAAAACTGTCGCAATTTCGTGACATGTTGGAAGAGAAGAAGGCAAGTTGAAAAACTGTCACGATTTCGTGACATGTTCGAAGCAGAGGCGCAAACAGGGAAAACTGTCACAATTTTGCGACATGTTGCAAGAGAAAAAGGCAAGTTGAAAAATTATCATGATTTCGTGACATGTTGAAAGAAAAAGTGCAAGGAAGGAAAACTATCACGATTTCGCGACATGTTCGAAGAGAAAGCTCAAGCAAGAGAAACTGTCGCGATTTCGTGACATGTTCGAAGAGAAAGCACAAATAGGAATAACTATCATGATTTTGCAACATGTTAGAAGAGGAAGAGAAAGTAGGTTAAAGTGTCATGATTTCATGACGTGCTGCAAAAGAGAAAGTCCGAAGTGAGAACTGTCACGATTTCGTGACAAGTTCGAGGAGAGAGAAATTAAAATGAAAACTGTCGCGATTTCACGACATGCTGCAGAGAAAAGTGTTCGAAGTGAGAACTGTCACGATTTTGCGACATGCTACAGAGGAAAGAATTCGAAGTGAGAACTGTCGTGATTTTGCGACAGGTTCGAGAGAAAGAGCTTGCAAGGAAAAGTGTCACGATTTTGCGATAGTCTGCGAGGAGTGTACGAACGAAAAAGTGTCGCGATATCGCGACATGTCATGTTTTCGCTAGTGCAAGCCGAACAATGAAGCAAGGCAGCGAAAGTGTCGCGATTTCACGACATGTTTCATTTTCGCGGGCGAAAGGCAGAGAAAGGCACAAGGCAGCGAAAGTGTCACGATTTCGCGACATGTTCTGTTTTTACAGGCGAAAGGCAGAGAAAGGCACAAGGCAGCGAATGTGTCACGATTTCATGACATGTGTTTTCGTAGGCGAAAGACAGAGAAGAGCATAAGGCAGCGAAAGTGTCGCGATTTCACGACATGTCATGTTTTCGTAGGTGCAAGCCGAGAAAAGGACAAAGAGGCAGAAAGTGTCACGATTTCGCGACATGTCATGTTTTCGTGGGTGCAAGCTGAGAAGAGGACAAGAAGGCGAAAAGTGTCACGATATCACGACATGTCATGTTTTCACGGGTGCAAGCTGAGAAGAAGACAAGGAGGCGAAAGTGTCACAATTTCACGACATGCTGCATTTTTGTGGGTATAAGCCAAGAAAAGAAGTACGACGACGAAAGTGTCACGATATCGTGACATGTTATGTTTTTGTGGGGCCAAAGTTAAGAAACAGAGCAAAGAGAAAAAGTGTAGCGATATCGCTACATGTATTCTCATGGGCCGAAGTTGAGAGAAAGCGTATGAAGGAAAAAGTGTAGCGATATCGCTACATGTTGCATTCTCGTGGGCCAAAGCTAAGAGAAAGCGTTCGAAGGCGAAAGTGTCGCGATATCGCGACATGTTGTGTTTTCATGGCAACAACTATAGAAGAGTTTCATAGGTAGTTGAAGTCGACAAAGACCGATGTTAGCCGACGAATATTAGGGTTTGCAGTCGACGAAGATTAGGGTTTGCAGTCGACTAAGATTAGGGTTACAACCGACTAAGATTAGGTTTTTGATCTTGAAAATATTGTTATAAAAGGAAGGTTGTTTGAAGAGTTTGAAGTGTGAGTGTAGTGCGACGCTCGGAGACAGTGCGTAGAGTGCAAAGTTCGGTCGAAGATATCGTCGAATAAGTGTCAAAGCGGGAAATGTGGCCGTAAGAGTGCAAAAAGCGCAGAAGCGGTGAGATGATGGCGAAGTGCACAAAGTGAGCAAAGTCAAATCGTGCCAAGTGTGAAATTCGCAAAGGAAGTAGAGTGCACAAAAGTGAGAAGACGATCGTGAAGCTCGACAGTGAAGTAGCAGATTGTGCGAAGTGTTTGTGCAGAGAGAGTAGAGTGCGTAGAGGACGCAAAGGTGAAACAGACCAGTTAGGGTCTTGTAAAATCAAAGGTATTTTATCATCAAACTTATAGATTCAAAATTGAAGTCCAGGTTGCAGTCTGGCATCAGGCGGTGGTGCTCCTTCCAGTAGGTGCTGGTAAATTAGGGGTTGGTGCTCCTTTCTATTGGTGCAGATAAATAATGGGTTGGTGCTCCTTCTAGTGGGTGCTAGAAAATAGATTGTAAAATTGATTGCTTTGCTAAGGCTGGATTTGGATGGGAGTCCAAGCAGTCAATTTTTGAGGAGTAGCCATATTGGTGAACCTCGTTAAATCCTGTGTTGTGTGATGCTCTCTTGTTGTGCTTGTTTCTGGTTTTAAGTTTTCATTATTTCAGCATTAAGAGTTGCAGATTTAAGTTTTTGAAATGCTACACTGATTCACCCCCCCTCTCAGTGCCATTGTAAGTCTAACATTTTTCCTATTTTTTTGCCTTTGTGTTCTACTTTTCATAGGATCATATAGATAAGTACAATCAGTTTGATTGTACAAACACGTGTGTTTGACTCCACTATAGTACAGACAGATTTGGTACCACCAAAAACACACGGACTAATACCCCTTTCTATAAAACTATCCTAAAACCTAGTTTCAAAACCCCTCACCCCTTCATCATGGTACTTATCTAAAGTTAGACTTGCAAGCAAGCACACCTAGATATTGAAGCTTCCAAGGTCACACCTTCCCCTTCAACCATCCCACCCAGACAATCAAAGAAAATATCCTCTATTCCACTTCAAGATTTGTCAACCTATTCCCATAACCATAGTGCAAGCAACATTCCATAATTTACACCCTTGACTCACGAACAAACCATGGTGAAAAATACCAACAACATCCCATGACCTCAAAGTCCTAACACAAAGTATTCTCCCACCACTCTTTGCCCACACATCATATATGTTACGCCTAAATATCCCCAAAATTTCCTCTTCTATCATGACTTATCTTTACCTTTTCATCATTCTTAGCACCCTATTGATGATGATGATTCCATTCTCTATCAAATTTATCTAGACATTGACATTACCTCCCAAATTGTGGCTCTGGTGTGAACCACTCAACTCTCCCCTAATTATTATAGAAAATCTTCCTCCAGTGTGTCCCTCTTCATAATAGAACCCCTTCCAAACTTCCCCTCCTTCCATCTCTTACTGTCTCGCCTACCTCTCCTTCTGAATCTATTATTCCCAATTTACCTTATCAAATCCCCCCCCTCAAAATCCTTTTCAAACAATTACATATGGATCCTCTTCTTCTAGTCATCCGACTTCTTTTCCACCTTCTTCTTTCAACATTCTACAACCTCCTCCCTTTCATCCACTCCTTTTAATTCCCCTTTCTTCATACATTCCTCAACGATAATGCTTCATTTCATTCATTCACTTTCTCAAATATTTATTCAGCCACTTGACATAAGTGACTCACAAATTCAATAATTCAATTCATTCATTTTTTATTTTTATTTTTTCTCCAACTTTCTTCGCTTCTCCCTTTTCTTCTCTTATTCCTTCTATAAGATTCATGTCAATGTTGTATGGTCATGCATGAGCGGCTATATACCTTTGACCAATTCTCTTTTTCCTCTCTTCCTTCCCCTTCTTCTTTTTTTCTTTTCCTTATTTTCTACTTTCCTCTCCTTTCCCCAGGTCTTCATTCTTAGGTTACCTATCCATGATGTATGGTCATGCATAAGTGGCCCTATACCTTTGGGGATAACCTCCATCGGGGCTATAGATGCTTGTCTGGTAGTGGAGTATGCCTTATGAGTGACGACATGTCTGTCACATTAGCGACCTTCTTTTGTATAGACCATTGTGTGCTCACGGATGAGCTAGCTTATACTAGCTAAGTTTATAATTGGTTAGTCCAACCTCACTCAAAATGGATAAATGAACATCATTGCACACACATTGGTCCATGATAAGCTTAATGTTAGTCAAGATAGTTAAGATTTCTGTAGAACCTTGGCTGAAAAATAAATAAGTTTGATTGTTCAACCTATGGTGTTTGAATATCTACAAATTCTTCTAGCATTCAAAATTGCTTGAAAGAAGGCATGGACAACATCACAACTAGTTTCATCAAACAACAATGTTCTCTTCACATCATTACCACATGGTACAATCAATAGGTCATCAAGATCATTACGCATAGCCATTTAGCTTTTACTTAAACCATTGTTTGTATCATTTATCTACATCTATTATTAGCTTTGCATTCATCATACACATTGCATGTTTGTTTGCATTATATTAGGTCAATATGTGTCACTCTTAAGTTTTCATTGATTAATCAAATTTGTTTTTATGGTTAAATTTAAATACATGCATCTAAAAATATGCCTACACAAGCATATATCAAGAGTGCATACAATATGTTTTTCAAATACATACATTTTCATTCCTAAACATCAACAAATAACAATGGAATGCTACATACCATATTCCATCTATCAATAATACATGTCTCACTACATGAGTTTCATATACTCAACAACTACAACCATACATCATACACAATCTATACAGATCAAAACATCACATGTAATCATAAATATCCATCACATATATTATATATCAAAATGATATGTACATAATCAAACTTTCCTATAGACTACATCATCTATCGCATTATACGTATAATCCTCATCCCATACATGTACAATAGAAAACATAGAAAATCAATGGCATATCTACCACACAAAAAAAAAGAACATTAACCCTGATGCCCACTAGGAGTCTCCCCACTCCCCTCACACACCCTAAGAGCCTCCTCGATGCTCCTCTTCATCCCCTCTCCACCTTGCGCTTGGGCAGATCCCTCTGCCTATGATGGTGCAACCTCCATAACTTGAGTCATTGTTGGAACAACTAACTGTGTGCTCCTCTAACTCCATAACAAATGTAAATGACATTGAGATCCTAAATGCGATGAAATAGACAAACCCATCTCACCATCTCTAACTCCAAAATGGTTGTTATGGTCCTCTCTCGAACATAGAGAGACTCAACATCATCACATGTTTGCTACAAGTCCTCAATATTGGCACTTTATGCCCTCAATTGCCCCACCTCCTCTAAATTTTAGCCATATCTACTACCATGACATATCACTCGCTTTGTAAGATCTACCTCTCTGCTATGAACCTCTCTAGTGTTAGAACCACTGTATCTCTCTCCTATTATAGCCTCACCCTATCCACCAGAGTTGTCTCATTCTTGCTATAACTTATCCTTGTTAATCAGAGCTATGTCTCGCTCCTATTGTAATCTATCCCTATCAATCAAAGTTGTGTCTCACTCTTGTTGCAGTCTATCCCTATTCGCTAGAGTTGTCTTGCTCATGTTGTAGTCTATCCATATCAACTAGAGTTGCATCTCTATCTACTAATATCTCCATCCTCTCCAAATTCCATGCAACCTCTTTATCAATCACCCGTACCTCTATCTATCGCACCCTGTCTCACAACATATCGATCTTATCCATCTCATCCAACATATTATGCAATCAAATATTATCATCAACATTTGGTCTCCCAAAATTTGGTACTAACACCTCCTCTCATAGCACCTCCACTACCTCCTTCATTATTACCCTAGATGGTCTTGCTCTTATATCCACACATCATCGCAGACATCACCTAAGTGGTGACTTCTCCTCATCATCATCATCATCACCACCAACATCAGTAATAGTCTCTAGGCCATCTGTTGTTGTCCCTGAACTACCTGCTCTTGCCTTGGTCCCACTCGCAACCCACTCCAACCTGCCAGCTATCGCTACCCATGCATCTCTAGCACCATCCACCACTCTTATCTCAAGCTTCTACCTTCAAGTTGCCCACCAGGCATCATACTTTGGCGTGGTCTTTGCATCATCTACATCTGGTATCACCATGTCCTCATCCAATATGATATTCAAGAGGTCCACATGTGGTTGCATCCCACGATCTCCCTTGACCCTCTAGATCACCACTAGCAGATCAAACAACCTCTGCTATAGAACAAATATTTCAACACAAGAGAATGAAAATAACTCAATTTGGGTTTGATAGTGACCAACAACCCATCTACACTGCCTAACTTGGATCACCTCCTCCACATCCTTCTCCCACACCGGTGCTCCTCTCCATGGACACCAGGTTAAATATTGATGCCTCAAGCTCCCAAACTCCCTTCAATAATATAACACATTACCCTTGTGCAACCTCTTCACTCATGTCTACCATCTCAAGAAATATGACACATCCTCCCCCATTATACTTTGTGCTTGATATGGCAATCCCACGGGCCTCATCATAGCTATATGCTCCCATACCCATAATTGTACCAATAAACTACAACTCAACCTTGTTCGCTGACTCATCCTCATCCCACGCAACTCTCTATAGGTCTATGCCAACAATGTTGGAGCTCATGCAAATTGTACCTCCCTCTCCACCAAATCACATACGATACCAATCATGTTACAAGGGAACCTCACCCTTGAAGAATTTGATAGCATATAATTGGTAATCAAAACCATTGCTAAGGTGTGTCTCAATCACAATACTTGCATTTTCTAATAATCCTCATACAAAAAACCTCCACAACCACACTCTATTGCTTGCCACCCAACACCAAATGCTCTCTACAATGTCACATCTCTCTATTGACTCCCTCTCATAACCATAATTGTGACTCCCTCCACGGGCACTCTATAAATATTGTATACATCCTTTAAAGTGATAGTCATTTTCTCTATCAAGAAATGGAAGGTGTTTCTATCTGGATTCCAACACTCACATAACATCGACAGATAGGAATGGTCACAATAGACAGTTATCTATGCCACTCCATAAAATCTTATCTTATGCAATGAATCTCAGTTAGCTATCATCCACACCTCCCTCAAATCATCCAACAACGATCAAAATTAATATCTTGGTCACACCTCTTTGACCTAACACCATTCACCAATGTCACACATCAATCATAAAAAAAAATTGATCTGTATGATTCGTATTGTATGACTCTATACGATCGAGTCAAATCAGGTAGATTCGGTTACCCATTTCGTCAAAACACACCCCCCTCTCAAAAAATTTCCTGATCTCATCCAAAAATGTTTCAAAAATACATAATCACACATCTCAAGCATGCATACACATCGGAAAACATGTCAACAAACAAAATCATCCAACACATATGCATGCATGCAAGCCCCAAACCCATTTACCATTCACCCCACACAACGCTAAGTAGCCTACCATGCTTCTATAATTTCATTTCACTAAACATTGGGCCTTATGGTTTATTTTATTTCCAATATCACTAAGCTTGAAAAAAAGTTAACCTACCAACACTACACACCCTCCAACGCCAACACTTGTCGCACCCTCAACCATCTTATCGGTTTGCGTTCTCAATTCAACAACATTCCATATCACAAATTCATCCTCATCACTCTCCTCTCAATTCTCCTCAATCACATGATCTAAATGAGAAGCATGCCCTATGATTGCACCTTTATAGGTATGCACCACCTAATCATATGGATGAATGCGTCCATATCCGATCACACCCCTCCATATGATCAAATAAATTACCCCAAAAATTTGCTCTACACCCCCCCTTTTTTTTTTTAATCAATTTCTCATCTCATTTTTCAGACCTCTACCAACAATCACTTTATCAAGCGATTCATCGTTGTTTTCCTCTTCTTCACCCATCAACTCATTGCTTAAGGGGGTAGACATCATACACTTAAGCTGCTTGTACATGATCAATATTCAAATACTCAATCCTGGAATTTACGTTTATCCAAGAACCTTTACCGAATACTATCACAAATCCTCCTTTGTTGGGGTAAACAAAAGCAAAAATTTTGTTCTCAATCAAGGTCTAATTCAACCAAATTTGGTATGTTATATGCTGGTAACTGTAGGCTTACTCATGTGTACACTTTATCGAGGTGGTCAATCAAGCCCACCGAAGCAATCATGAATATGCCTATATACGATTGACCAACCTACCAACCCAAATGATCTCATCAATCTCTCAAAGACAAAGTTTCAAGAATACTCGTCCCTTCCACAATTAGGTCATCTTACATTGATCACAACATAAGACAATCTTGCATCTCCTCCCTCAATAATCGTCGTAGCATGACAAAGGACGTAATCAATCATAATCAATCACACCACAACCACAATCACTTATCATCAACTCACTTTTCCCATAATCAACCACCAATTTGGTGTTATAAGTTTTTGCATTACATCGTGTTTTTACACAACTTAGTATAAAAAGGAGTAAAATTAGACACCTAAATATATCACATTTATCCTCGTGCACTACTAATGGCTGATTAATTTGCAAAGCCCTTCAAATTTGATAATCTACCTAAAAACACTATTCATCCTACTTAAGCTCCTTTGGTCACTAAAGCCCTTTCCTACGCTTAGCCCCTGGTCACTATGCAACCACCCCATTTAGCCTAATCTAGGGACACCTCACCTAGTCTACCCTTTGACTAGCCTAGCCTTCACCCAAGCCTAGATCACCCTAGCCTAACCTTGGTTAACTCTTAACCTTGGTCAAAAATCCACATCATAGTCAAACTCAAACTCAAGGTCATCCTAACCATGGTCAACCTAACCCATGGTCAACCCTACCCTAGCCTATCTTCCATCTAAACTCAACCTCCACCTCACCTTGGTCAACCCTAAACACATGGTTAACCCAAATATGGTCAGACCTTAACTCTTGCTCCCCTCCATATCCCCACGTGCATTCAATGTCATAAATGTCATTTGAAGACTTTTGCATTGAAAGCATTGATGAGTCATCCTCCACCATGCCATAATGGGGAGAATACTTTCATGTCCCATGCATTTATGAGGTATGGCTCACCCATGCCCATTTAATGCATATGGATGGGTGAGGACTTCTCTCACCCAAAACCATTTATGAGGTATGACATCTCATGCCACCTTAGGGGACACCTCAGCCCCTTGAACTTGGCCAAGTTTATAAATAAAAGGCCATTTTTCACCATTTAGGGATATAGCACATTTTCATACCTAAACCCTACACAAATCACCTTAGACTCAAATACATTCAACACTCACTTACCATCAACCACCATGGATGCTCACACATATCTATCATCACTCCCTTTTGAATGATAAGTTGTCCTTAGTTACAGGTATAGAAGATCACTCAGCATGAACATAATACTCCAACAACATTAGAAGAACCTCTGTAACACAAGAATCTCCTATCTGGTTAACACAAGGCCAATCATATGGACATGTACGATCAAAAGGATCGTACCCAAGGGTACACACCCCTCTAGGGACCCATTTCACTCCCAAAACCCTATAGTAGACCACTAGGCCAAGTAAGTAACATTGCTTTACTATTTTTCTGTCATTTTCAATATCTTTTATTATGCACTATACTAGTTTCATTTAGTCTTTTTGTCTTTTATAATGAGAGGTTTGATTGAGATAGACCCCTTTTTAATCATTAATGCAAATGACAAGTTTTCTATAGTTTCAAATTTTATTTTTATTTTATTCAAGATATATATATATTTTTTTGGCAAATAATTCATAACCTACTCCCCACACACGTACATTGAGCCTAACTAGTAAGGTTAAAATTCAATTCCTCTTTATTGCATACTCGTTAAAATAAAAGTTTTATCTATACTACCTAGAAAAGGACAGGTCGGTTGATAGCAATTGAGTGCTTATCGATGAACTACCTTGATTTGATTCCTTGGAGGGTCAAAGGTATCGTTGATTTCGTATTTACTCAATAGGCTAGGGATTATAAATGTTACCTTAAAAAATCCATACTAATATTTTAAATTAGATTGTATTAAGTCCTCAGGAAACAACGTAATGGTTCGGGCTTTGACTCTTCTTTAAAAGGTACAAGGTTCAAACTGCGACATGGGAGAGTGTGTGAGGGGGTGTATATGGCTGTATGTTTGGTCCCTATTGATAAACTCAACTCTCACCCTTATCAGAGGTCATGGTTGGGATGAGGATGCCCAACCTTGAGCATCGATCGTAAGGGTTTCTCACACTAACCTCAATTAAAAAAATTAGATTATATTAATACTTACTACTTGAACTTATAGTTGATTAAAATATATTTTTTTTTGGTATATAGAAGCAATGGTTACAATCACGATTTTTAGTAACTACCAGCACAGCTGGTAGGGTTCAAACTATCTACGAAGGCTCCCAGGACTTCCACCGTCTCGGTACATGGTAACCCGACATGAGATGGGGACCGCCGGACGCACAAGGGTTGCACCGTCGTCATCAATCTGGCGCACCACTCAGAGGAATCGAATCTGGGCTACTGTCTGTGCATGGGCAAGCCCGTGGGATTGGAACCTAGGTCTCCTCTCGGTAAGCGCCCCAACTTACCAATCCACCTAGACCCACGGAGTGTAGTTGATTGATTAAAATATTAGCTCTTAATATAAAACCTATATTCAAATCTTACCATATAAATAACTTTATGATATTTTTTGAATTCTACAATATAATAATGTAACATAGATCCATTTCAATTTTATATAACCAATTTAAAAACACTAAAAAAAAAAACACACTTCTAATGATCATAATATCCGTAATATTTCAATAAACACTAAAATTATATTTATGCGATTGCGTTCCTTTGACATTGCCTTACAATTCCTTGAACGATTTTTTTAAATATAATTCTTTTATTAAAAAATCATTTATCTCTAATAATATTTATATGTTTTCTTTGTCCTTTTAAGTCGTTGCAAATTTTTTATAAACTACATATAGATGGATATCATCGAAAATGTTACCAACACCTTAAGAAATCAAGGTAAGTAATTTGGCAATACCTGTGCGTCGTTTGCCACACGCAACCCTCGTCTATTTTCACCATTGTAGAAAATACCCTCCGATTTAGACGTAGTTGGCAATGAATGGTGGATAGTTACAGATCCTCGCAGCGTCTGTCGTTAATGCAGGGCGATTTGATGCAAATATAACGCCACAAATATAGCGTCGCTCTGCCTTTGAGGTCAACGAAGGGACAATTGAATTTTCACTTCGTGGCGTTAGGTGGGCCAACAAATGTCGACCATATTTGGTGAAATTCCATTTGGCTCTTTATTTAGCTCCTTCACTTCGACATAAACCGGAAAAAACGGAACTGCGCGAGTTATATCCGAGCAAAATTTTACCGATTAGTCCCCCGATTTCGACGAATGTAATGTAAAATAAAATTTCAGGTATTATTTAAATATATTTTCGCCGTTTCGCGTCTCAAAATGATTTATCTCGGTAAATATTACCCGTGCTTTGTGAATCCAAATAAAAAGAATTGCAGGCTTAATTTGTTAAATTTGCATTATATTTTTTCGTTTTATCTTGTGAATTTATTCTTTCTGCGGCCGAATCATCTAGGGTTTCAAAGAATTATTTATGGGAGAAATTATTAATTGTTTAGCTTATTGTGATTGCCGGGAATTGGTGCGTTCCATCAATGCACGTCGAGCGGAAGTGCGGAGGAGGTTGTAAACAGTTCGTATTTTTGAAATTGAAGTGGTTATTGTAATCTGAAACTGATATCTTACGATACTTTTCGGCTTTGACGAATATCGATGTTAGAATAGCGATTATATAGTGGATTCGACGGGCTTCGCATTAGTACTCCCAATCAATGCGTTTTCTGATTTTTCACAAAGGTTAGATTCTTTGGTTGTGTGCTACAGATGAGTTTTAAACAAATTGATTTTCAATCTTTATGGATTAGTATTGGTTATGGTGTGGGGTTTGAACCTGAAGTTTTTCTATTTATGGAATAATCTTGTTATCGTCATTTTGGGGCATTGAGACAATTCCACGAGGGTTATGGGCTGTGTCTGAGGGTTTGAACTTGGGCCGTATTCTTAAAAGTGTCCCCTATCTCTGTTAGGCTCCAACCCCCTGGAAAACGTTTAAGGTAAACATGGCTTGGGATTGGGTCCATACATTGCTATAAGGTTTAGCTCGAACCCTACCGTCAGGTGTAATTATGGAAAGGAACTTTTGACTTATAGTGTTGACCTCCTCGTTCCTTACCAGTTGGGCTTTCAAAATGCTAGATAAGTTATTTATGAGATGATCAAGAAGCAGTCAGGTCAGAATTACTTTTTCCTCCAAATAATTGACGACACGTATTGGAAAGAATTTCAGCATGAAAGCTCAATTGTCTTTTAATGATTTATTTTCTCAAAAATAAAAACAAAAAATGTTTTAAAAATTGCAAGAGATTTGTGATGTTTTCCTATGTTGGATGTGGCCATCTTTGTTTCCCTGTGGTCTAAATGGAAGTTTACAACACCCAATTTTTTATTTAATTTTATGGCTTTATTATTATTATAAAAATGAGAATGTTGCCAAATTTCAATTTCTTCGAGTCCCAAATACATGTGAAAAGTTCTCTTCTTACCCCATGCTGCTTGGGTCTGGAAGGGGGGCCAGCCAATTTGAAATTAGAATTTGTTGTACTGGATACTTTTGTGCTTTGTATTGGATCCTCTTTTTTTCTACGCTATTCTGATTTCTGACTTTTGCACAATCCCATCTGAGTGGTTTGTGAAATAAAAGTATCTTTTCGCATCCAAAATTAGGGAATGCTTCCATAGTATATAGGGTGTATGAATTCTGTTTCCATCACTTGCTGAAGCCTGAGGACATTTCCTAGAGGTGTTTACAACTACTGCAAGTAGTTTGTCTTCTCCTGCTTGTAAGATTTTAATTTTACTGTCTTCATAAGTAATTCGTGTGCAGCTTCACTTTTTAAGATTGTTTAGAATACTTTCTTTTCATCACTAGCTTAGGCCAGGGCCTAGAGGCCCGTAGATTAGTACAGGTAGTCTGTAGTCTCTTACCAATAATGTTTAATCTCCATGCTTGAAGAAGTTGGTTATATTTTCAATTGGATTAAATGTTTTTTTTTTTTTTTTTAAATAAGTTACTTGTGGCTTCTATTGGGGCCACTCCTATCAAAATATTGAAATATTATATTTGTTATCAGGTTTATTGAACCATATCCAGCTTGCTCTTTTATTAAAGATATTCATCATTTCCTTTTCTATTCAATATATTCTTCATCTTCCTCAAAGTGCTATGTGTCCGTAATCAGCTCCTAAACATGATTTTCATTAAGAGACAAAATCTCACTTGGCCAGAATTTCACCAAGACAAAGAGCAACACTGCAATTGGCTAAATTGTCTGCTACTGATTCCCTTCTCTATAGATATGCTCACATTTCCAAGAGATTGTCTCCAATAATAGTTGATGAACATCAACAATAATGATATTTTTTATCCAATTCCCACATACATTTTTGTTCATAGCATTAATGATAATTTGTGAATCCCCCTCATTCAAAATATATTTTTCATTGCAATTTTTAATCCATGTAAGTTCCCTAGCCTCTACATAGTTGTTAATTGGAGTTCCACATTTATTTTGAAAAACACTACCTACACCAGCTTCTCTCTGATTTTCTTTGGAAGCATCAAAATTAATTTTGATATTCTCAATTTTTGAACATCTCCATTTTTACTATAGATTGAAGAAAATGTTTTGTTTTAATGCCATTGTCACAGATGACCCTTTCTTCTATATTAAATCTTGTAACCAAGTGACTAGCATCTCTTTTTCCACACTTTAGAATTCCCATGTTGAACACCATATCTGTAAACATTTTGGAAGAGGCAATAATACAATTTCAAACTTGGTCATGGTTTTGAGATTTATTTTTAAAAATTCTATTATTCCTTTCAAGCCATAAATTCCAACAAATAATGGCAGGACCAATCCTTCACAAAATACATAATGCTTAGCTTTGAAATGATTAATCCAATATTTTATGAACTCTTTTAATGTTGATAGAGCTACCCAATATATTTTCACATTTTTGAATTAACAACCCCAAATGGTGTGAGCAAAGGGAAGTGAAGAAGTAAATGGTTTGATGATTCTAAATCCTTCTCAAGACTCTCTCTTGTAAGAATCTTACTTTGGACTGCTAACCAAGGAATGTTGAGGCCTTAGAGAGAGCCTCTAGCAACCAAACATTCTTCCAAGGAAAATCTTGGGGAGTACAAAATTCAAGATGGTCTAAATCCTCATATACCAACTTGATTGAGTATCCAACATATTTTGATAAATTCCAAACCAACTCATCCTTTAATGTAAAAATAGGCAAATAAAACTCTTGAAACATTTTTTGAAGCTCATATGCTGTTTGTTTGAGTTCTTCTACTTCAATCAAGTTACTAATATAAATCCATGATCTAGAGTTGATCACATTAATATAATCTTTGACCTTTGGACCTTTATGAGCTAGATATGTTTGAGGCAATGGTTGCCATTTCAAATTAGAGATAAGAGAAGAGGATAAGGCTTCAACTAAGCATTAGACCAAAAATTTGCATAATCCCCCTCATTGATTGACCATCTAATATGTTTCTTGATCAATTGCAAACTATTTGATATGAAGTTCCATGTTGGTGATCCTTTGGGTAGGGTTTGTTTCCTAAATAATTTCATTGCATCAAGAGAACCTATATTTTTTTTGAAATAACATTTTCGCCCAACTCTTCCCATGATCTTTGAATAATATCCAACTATGTTTTGCTCTTAAGGCCAAACTTATAAGTCTGCAATTTCTCAAGCCTAGTGCTCCAATATTCTTTTCTTTGCAAACTCTATCCCACTTACAAAGAGGAAACCTAAATATGTCCTCAGATTTTTTCCAAAGAAAATCTTCTTGAATTTTATCAATTTTTGATGCTATACCTATTGGCTATCTTGAGAGTGACATCATACAAATGGGATGGATTGCAATGTAGTCCTTATGAGTTGTAGCTTTCCTGCCATGGTTAAAAACTTACCTTTCCTACCTGCCAAATAAGCTTTCATCCTATTCAAACTTGAGTCCCAAAGGTCCTTTTCATAGTAGAGAAACTCGGACTCGCCGCGGACTTGGCAAGTCTAAATTGGGACTCAGCCTCAGACTTGGCAAGAAAACTTGGAAAAACTCAGCAAAAAAACCCCGAAGAAAATGCAATTTTTCATTGGAATTTTTTTTCTTTATTCATATCACAATAATTTTTTTTCTATGAGTTTACGCAGGTTTTTATGAGGGGTCTCGGTCCCGGTTCCCTCATACTGAGTAAGGTTTGAACCTTGGACCTCTCAAAGAGAGGCCAAAGCCCTTACCACTGCAGTAAGCTTGCAGCTCTCATATCACAATTAATTAACATTATACATACCCAAAATTAATACTTTAAGTGATACAACCTTAAACCACACATGAAAGTGAGAAAACACACTTCAATTAAATGCCTGCAAAATTCAAGTATTCTTTTATTTCTTATGATATAAAAAGGTATAAACTACAAAATGTGTCAAAATGCCTCAATAGGCCCACTATCTAGTTTTTTGCAATGCTTTTGTTGAAGCTCTAGTCCTCTTTCTTTGTGCATGTGCCCGTGCCTCATCCTATGCCTTTATCGCTAACTCCTCCACTATACATCAAATTGTGGGTGTGCTCATCTGGCACCATCCGGGCAAGGCATTTCTAAAGGCTCGACATCACCTCATAGTTGGCCTCGAATGAATCATCATAAAAAAAATTGTGGTTGAGGTAGTACCCCGCTCCATGTAGTGGGCTATGGAGCTGAGAAGTCCATCGCTAGTCAATTAGTTCCCAAATGGAATTGTATTTGGGCTCGGAATAATTATAAAATGAGGCAATTGCCTCTTTGGCCCTATCCATAGCCTTATCCCATTGGTGATTTTTCTCCATCAACAAGACAGAGAACCCTCACCAAAGGCTTTGATAGTTGATGTCAAATGAGAGATTTTAGTTATTGTTAGCAACTTAGCTATCTGAAAATTGGATTACAATATGGAAAAATAATTTAAATAATAAATAAATAAATTAAAAAAAAATTAGTCTTGTACCTTGATTGCCTCATGCATGGCTGTCTAGAAGGCCTCCTCAAAGACATAATTGTACACCTTCTAGCCCTCACTAGAGAGTCAATATTTAGCATCGTCTTTTGCAATCCACTCCTCGCTCACAAACATCCTCTTAAATGCCCTCTTTGCATCAAAGAGGCTCTGCAATGTAATGAAGTTTGTGGCGAATTGTGTAACTACAGGCCTCACAAACTCCCTCCCATTCGTGAATTGCCTCATTAGCTGGAGGACCCATGTATGGTTATAGATGAATTTTGTAATAAATTTGGTCTTCTGTACAACCTCAAACACCCAAAGTAATTTTCCCGTGTATTTGAGAACTAAATCGAGAAAATGGACTGCACATGGTGTCCAAAAAATGGTGGGGAATCTCTCCTCCAAAATCCTACCAGCCGCTACATACGCTATTGCATTGTCTGTGATAACTTGGACAACGTTCTCCTCCCCTACCTGTAACACAATCTCCTCTAACAACCTAGCAAGCATTTCAACACTCTTAACTTGTGCCGAAGCATCCATTAACTTGAAGAACACAATTCCTCCTGTAGAAGCAACCAAAAAATTAATCAATGTCCAATTCTTCCCATTGGTCCACCCATCAAACATGATTGTGCAACCCCTTTTTCTTCATACCTTGCCTTGTTGTTCAACCAAGAGTTCAATTTGCTCCATTAATTCCTAAAGGAGAGGGCCTCCAAAATCATTATAAGTTGGCAGCTAAAATCCTGGGGCGCAAACAATAAGGGCATCGACCATTCCTCGCCAATATGGAGACATCGCCGCATTGAAGGGAATGTTGGAAAAATACCAAAAACGTGCAAAACCTTTCCTCGTGGCCTTGTGCCTCTCCTCATTCAATGCAGTAATACCCTAAAGCGTGGGTTGTGACCTTGGTGCGAAACATTGCACGAAAAAAGGCTCTTCTATCCCACTCCCCAGGTTTGTCATAGATGGATTTGATCCACACTGGCATTGCCGAAAATGCCTAAAGGTGTTGCCGGTACCCTTTGTACGAGGTCGAGGAGGAGGACTAGCCATGGCATCGATTGTTCTTCGTTTTAGTTCTTTCCTATCACTATAGTCTGTTAGGAAGGCATTGCGTTCCCTCACAACCTTAGGCTTCACCTTTAGACATGGCATGACATCATGGTCAAATAACCTTGTGAAGTGGTATTTGAGGCGGTTTATGCCTCCATGAATTTTATCCCCACAAAAATTGCAGTACATCTCCCCTTTGTTTGCTCCATCTTTTGCATACTTCCACACTAAGTCTCTTTTTTCCCGTCATTTTATTTTGATGCGGCTGCACATGGAAACAATAAGCAAGTAGTTAGAAACTTCAAAAAAGAAAAAAAAAACTTTAGGGTTTAGATTCTTCAAAAAAGAAACCGTCTTTTTACCTAAAATGATACTGTTGGGGTGGTTGCTAGATTCTTTAAAACTAAGAAAAGTTTGGATTTAGGATGCAAAAAAGTGTTTTTGTTGGTCTGATTTCACCTTATCTCTGCATTTTTTGCAAGTGGGAACAACAAAAATGAGGGCAGTTTGGGGGAAAAAACCAATTTATGCTGTTTTCCTGTGATTGTGCCATGCCAACCAAGTTTTTTTTGTGGACTCGGTGAGTTTTTTTACTTGTGAGTCTAAAAAAAAACTTGGCAAGCTCAAAAAAACTCGCCGATTTGAGCTTGAAAAAGTCAGCAAGGCCAACTTGGGTGCGGACTTGGCAAGTTTTTCAAGTTTTGTAACTGTGCTCCTTTTTATTTCCTTTATGAGACAAAGGAATAATCAAATATGTTGATGAAAATTTTCCAATTTTAAACCCTCAAATGTCCACAATAGTCTATTATAAATCTAGGTCATTGTTAATAAAAAATTCCTGGATTTTGTATTATTAACCAACTGTCCAGTAGCCTTTACATGTCATGATAATATTTGCTTTAAACTCCATGGCCTCAGTAACTAAGGGATGACCCAAAAGAAAAGTATCATCAACAAATTTGTTCAAAGGGACCATTTGTTGCAACTTGAATACCTTTGATTTTTCCTTCCATTTTTGCCTTTAAGAAAACTCTCCCTAATGCCTCCACAATAATAATAAATATATAAGGAGATAGTGGATCACCTTGGTGGAATCCATGAATGACTTAAAGTATCTAGCAGATGATCCATTGATTAAAGTAGAACATTTTGGAGTCATCTAATCCATTCACACCAACCTTGATCAAAACCGAATTTTTGAGAATATCATGTAGAAAACTCTAGCAAACCCTATCATATTCTTTTTTCATATCTAATTTCATAAGCATACTCGGTTTTTTTATGGAATGAAGAGAATGTATGTCCTCTTGTGCAATGATTACACAATCAAGATTTTGTTTACCACGAATTAAACCACCTTGTTTCTCTAAGATAACACAATCTAGAATGGTCTTCAACCTGTTTGCCATAATTTTTGAAATGATCTTATAAATCATATGACAAACACTTATTGGCAAAAATTATGAAAATATTTTGTTTCGCCTTTCTTGGGAACCGATGTAATAAAGGTGGCATTGATCTCACTTATTGTAGCCTTCATTTTCTAGGCCTCTTTAACTGCAACCAACATATCATTTTTCAATAAATCCCAAAATTTTTGAGAGAAAATTGCAGGAAATCTACTGGGGCCAAGTGCCTTGTTAGGATGGAAAGAGAAAACTGCTTTATGTAGCTCTTCCATATATATATATATATTTCACCAAGCTTTCATTTTGTCCTTATGTGATAATTGATGGAATATGTTGCTAAAGTTTACTGTGTGCCTCCTTATCTTGCCCAACATTTGCTTCCTTCATGATATCTTCTTCTTCCTCAATATTTCTCCATCTAGAGTTTGTTATGACAAAAAGAAAAAAATTGTTTTTTCTGTAGTATGAATTTTTTAGGTAATTCTATCTCCTTTCATGTGCCATTTCTCCCTTAGATTTTTGGAACCAGTATGACTTCTCTTTTATCAATACGTTATGATAATCAGAAAGTATTTGTTTTTCTTGTACATAAGAATCTTGGTCCATTCCGTTGATTTTTGCCATCTTTTGTAAATTTTATTCCAAGTCTTCATTTGCCCCTTTAGATAGTTCATCTTCTGAACAAACCTATACATAAATGATTCTTTAAAATTTGCTTCATCCCACAACATAACCACCTCGAAGAAATCAGGATCTTGGAGCCACATAGACGAAACGAAATGGCTTTGGATGACCGTTATTAAGTCACAAGTCAAAAGAATGGGCTTTGTGATCTGATCTTCTTCGTAATAAAATATCTGAAGAGATTGTATACTTTGTTTGTAACCATGTGTTGGATAACAAAAATCTATCCAATCTTTATGCTATATGAGTTTGCCCAATGCATTTATTGTTAGGAGGTGAAGTGAATATCCAGATCTCCAATGTTCTTCAGCAGAGAGGTGCATGGTGGTGCAGTTTATAGTGATCCTTCCTTTGGGAGAGGAAACGAACAGTTTTTTGGAGTCTTCCTTTGGGAGAGGAAACGAACAGTTTTTGGAGTCTTCCTTTGGGAGAGGAAACGAACAGCCTTTTGTTTTTTCTATAAAAGGGGAATGACCCCTTGCATGTAATAGTTTAGTGAATGTAAAAGTTTGCCGAAATCAATAAAATAACGAAGCTGCCATTGCCCCGTGGTTTTACCTGCACATTGCAGGGTTTCCACGTAAAAATTTGTGTTACTGTTTTGTTATTGTTATTGTTTTGCTTGCTCGTAATATTTGTTTTCTAACATCTGGTATCAGAGCCTAGGGTTTTGTGCGAGTGGGAGCTGCAACAATGATAGGAGGTGTAACCAAGTTCGAGATTGAGAAGTTTGATGGCAGGAACTTCGCCCTATGGAAGATGAAGGTGGAGGATTTGTTGGTTCAAAACGACCAAGCCCTAGCCTTGAAAGGGGTCGCGAATAAACCTAGCAACATGAAATATGAGGAGTGGGCAACGTTGGACAGGAAGGCGGTTTCTACAATCCGTCTCTGCCTAGCAGACTCTGTCTTGTTCAATGTTGTTGAAGAAAAGACCGTGGAAGCCCTTTGGAAGAAGCTTGAAAAGTTGTATGAGACGAAATCAACAACAAATAAGGTTTTTCTGAAAAAACAACTTTATAGCCTGAGGATGAAGGAGGGTTCATCTGTGGCAGATCATCTGAATGAGTTTAATACCCTAATCAGTAAACTGGTCTCAATTAATGTGAAGATGGAGGATGAGGACAGAGCTATCACCCTACTTTGTTCCCTCTCGGACACTTGGGATCATTTGGTGATGACCATCAACAATTCATCATCAGGAGCTCTAACTTTTGATGATGTGGTAGCCGCTTTGTTGGCAGAAGAGTTGAGGCGGAAAACGTCTTTGGAACCCTCAACCAATGAAGCCCTAGCTGTGAGAGGTCGATCTTTCGAGAGGAGTCAACAAGGTAGATCACAGTCCAAATCTAAGTCTAGAGGACGCAAGTTGAAAGGGAAGTGTTGGCATTGTGGGAAGCCAGGGCACTCGAAGGATTGTTGGCATCTGAAAAAGGAAAAGAATGGTGAAAAGCAGTTTCAGCCATCAGCTGAGGCCATTACGGTAGATTCAGGAGAGACGACAACATGTGAGGCTTTCTGTATCAGCAACAACAGATCTGTTCTATATACCTGGGTTTTGGACTCGGGTGCATCTTTCCACATGTCTCCTCACAGAGACTGGTTTGTCAAATATCAGCCACATAGTGGTGGGATGGTCTACTTGGGTGATGATCATCCTTTAGAAGTTGTGGGAAGAGGGGACATCAGGATTAGGTTGGACGATGGTAGAGAAAGGATGTTATGTGATGTACGACATGTGCTTGATTTGCGGAAGAATTTGCTCTCAATCAAGATGATGGATAAGCTAGGGTATTCTATCACTTTCGGTAACAATTATTGCAAAATTACCAGAGGAGCCCTTGTAGTAGCAAAAGGAGAATCTTATGGGACCCTATATCGTTTGTGCGGTGATACGGTGACAAACCATGCAACAACAACAACTTCAAGAAATACTCAAGATGCAGTAATGCTATGGCATCAACGCCTAGGACATATGAGTGAAAAAGGTTTGAAAATTCTGCATGACCGAGGTATGCTTTCTGGGATTAAGTCTTGTAATTTAGACTTGTGTGAGCACTGTATTTTTGGTAAACAAAAGAGGGTTCGGTTTACTGCAAGCTCTGGTAAGAGTTCTGATTTTCTGCAACTTATACATTCTGATATATTTGGACCAGTCCCCACTCAGTCCTTAAATGGTGCTATATATTTTTTGACATTTATAGATGATTATTCTAGAAGAGTGTGGGTTTATTTTCTGAAAAAGAAGTCGGAAGCTTTGGAGAAGTTTAAAGAGTTCAAAGCACGAATAGAGAAAAGTTTGGGCAAGCCTATTTTATGTCTCAGGTCAGATAATGGGGGTGAATATTGCTCCAAGGAATTTGATAAATTTTGTACGTAGGAAGGAATTAAGCACCAGAAGATTGTACCATATACTCCACAACAAAATGGTGTGGTTGAGCGGATGAATCGCACAATCATGGAACGTGCAAGAAGCATGCTCAGCGCATCTAGGTTGGATAAAAGGTTCTGGGCAGAGGCTGTTAATACAACTGCTTACCTCATTAACAGGTCACCTACAGCTGCGTTGGATGGACAGATTCCGGAGGAGGTTTGGTGTGGTAAGCCAATTGATTACTCTCATTTGCGTACCTTTGGCTGTGATGCATTTGCCCATGTGCCTAAAGAAAAAAGGTCCAAACTTGACCCCAAATCAAGCAAATGTGTTTTTCTCGGCTATGGAGATACAATGAAGGGGTATAGACTGTGGGATCCTACTGCCCACAAGGTAATTATTAGTCGGGATGTCATTTTTAATGAAAAATCCATGCAAAGGAAGGAGGTACAGCAAACACCTAATGTTGTACCAGTTGAAGTAGATATGAACGAAGATGAAAATGAAAATCAGCATGCTGAAGCTTCTGATCAGCATGCAGAACAACAAGTAGAGCAGCCACAACAGTCACAAGACCAAGAGCCACAACCAACAGATCATTGGGTTAGAAGATCTACACGTCCTCAAAAGTGTCCGGAAAGGTATTCTCCTGTTTTTCAGTCCTCTTTTGCTTTGTTAACTGATGATGGTGAGCCTAGTTCATTTCAGGAAGCTAGAGAATCTGAAAATGCAGAAAAGTGGAGGAAAGCCATGGAGGAGGAAATGGAAGCACTTCGCAAGAATAAAACGTGGGAACTTGTGGATCTCCCACCTGGAAGAAAGGTTGTTGGCAACAAGTGGGTGTACAAAGTAAAGAAGAACAGTGATGGGTTGTTGGAACGCTATAAAGCTCGCTTGGTGGCAAAAGGATATGTGCAAAAGTCAGGTATAGACTTTAATGAAATTTTCTCTCCAGTTGTGAAGCTGACTACTGTTAGAGTTTTACTTGCACTTGTAGCAGCACAGGATTTAGAACTGGAGCAGCTTGATGTAAAAACTGCTTTCTTGCATGGTGATCTCGAGGAGGAGATTTATATGGATCAGCCTGAGGGCTATGAAGAAAGAGGCAAAGAACATTTGGTTTGCAGACTCAAGAAATCTCTGTATGGATTGAAACAGGCGCCAAGGATGTGGTACAGAAAATTTGACACCTTCATGAAGAGCCAAGGTTTCAGCAGGAGTGAAGCTGACCATTGTGCATACTATAAGAGGTTTGATGATGGCAGTTTTATTATTTTGTTGTTGTATGTAGATGATATGCTAGTTGCAGGCCCTAGCATGAAGAAAATCATTGATCTAAAGGCTCAGTTGGCTAGGACATTTGAAATGAAGGATTTAGGAGCAACAAACCAAATTTTAGGGATGAAGATACACAGGGACAGAATAGGAAGGAAGATCTGGTTATGTCAACAGTCATATATAGAAAAGATTCTGCAGCGCTTCAATATGCAGAATGCAAAACCAGTTAGTACCCCACTTCTTTCACACTTCAAATTGTCTTCCGAACAGTGTCCTAGAACAAAAGCAAAGAAGACAAGCATGTCTCGTGTACCGTATTCATCAGCGAGTAGGAAGCCTCATGTATGCCATGGTAAGCACCAGACCGGATATTGCCCAAGAAGTGGGAGTTGTCAGCCGGTACATGGCAAATCCTGGTAAGGAGCATTGGAATGCAGTGAAGTGGATATTTAGATATTTAAGAGGCACTTCAGATGCTGCTATTTACTATGGATCGACAAATTTGCAAGTTAAAGGTTTTGTGGATTCTGATTATGGTGGAGATAGAGATGGGAGAAAGTCCACTACAGGATATACTTTCACTCTTGTTGGTGGAGCTGTGAGTTGGACTTCTAAGTTGCAGTCAGTAGTGGCTTTATCAACCACTGAAGCAGAATATATTGCAGCCACTGAAGCCAACAAAGAGGCAATTTGGCTAGAACGACTGTTGGGAGACTTCAAGATAATGCAGGAGAAGATTACGTTGCATTGTGATAGCCAAAGTGCTATTCAGTTAGTGAAGAACCCAACATTCCATGATCGCACGAAACACATTGATGTTAAGTACCATTTTATAAGAAATGTGGTGGATGAAGGTAGGATCCTGTTGGAGAAAATTAATACTGAAGTGAATCTTGCAGATATGCTTACAAAGCCGGTCAAGACAGAGAAGTTTGAGTGGTGCAAAACTTCTCTGGGCTTGCTGAAAATGTGATAAGGGCAGCATTGGGCAATTGGCACTTGGATGGAAAACATAGGCAAAGAATTCCTGTATATTGACTTCAAGTGGGAGAATGTTAGGAGGTGAAGTGAATATCCAGATCTCCAATGTTCTTCAGCAAAGAGGTGCATGGTGGTGCAGTTTATAGTGATCCTTCCTTTGGGAGAGGAAACAAACAGTTTTTGGAGTCTTCCTTTGGGAGAGGAAACGAACAGTTTTTGGAGTCTTCCTTTGGGAGAGGAAACAAACAGTTTTTGGAGTCTTCCTTTGTTTTTCTATAAAAGGGGAATGACCCCTTGCATGTAACAGTTTAGTGAATGTAAAAGTTTGCCGAAATCAATAAAATAACGAAGCTGCCATTGCCCCGTGGTTTTACCTGCACACTGCAGGGTTTCCACGTAAAATTCTGTGTTACTGTTTTGTTATTGTTTTGCTTGCTCGTAATATTTGTTTTCTCTTGAGGCCATTTGAATTGACAAATGAAATAAAATCTTGCATTGATTTAGACCATATAGGAGTACCAACCTTCTTTTATAAAGGAGGTAGAATTGTGTTGAAGTCACCCCTAAGAATCTATTGATCACAATTATGAATCATCATTACATTTGATAAAAATATGCTAAGGTCCTTCCAACATCTTTCATGAGGAGTAACTATAGTTGGACCATATACATTTATAACTCCAATTTTGATGTTTTTCCTTTTTCCTGCAAAATAGTCCAACAACCCAATTACTTTATGCTCCTACCAATTGGCCATCCCATTTGCATTTATCCCATATTGTCGCAATATCCCTAAAAGCTGCTATAAAAGAAACTGCCAAACAATCCTCAATCTTCCAAATCTTTTTGAAAGCATCCTTACGTTCCTCACTTCTTAATTTTGTTTCTTGTATTCAAAGAAACTTAGAACTATAACAAATTGTTAATTCCTCATACCCTTAATATTCCACAATACCATTTTCATCATCATTTTTATTTGTATTAGTAGGCTTAGCCCCATTTCTTGTTAACACTTGTGATATTTGTTTTTGGCCTCCCAAATCAATTTTTCTTTGAGTTTCCTTTTCTTTGTGTTCTTGCTTTGATGACCTTCCTCTTCTTTTTCTATTCCCAACAACACTTTCATCTTCATCAATCTCTTTTATTTTTCCATTATGTTAATTTATCTTCCAAAAATTTATTCTGCCCTAGAGAATCTGAAATGCAAAGAATAAACTCATAAACACTTTCTTCTTTATGTTGCCCTGAAAACCCTAAATTACAAGGATGGTCCTCCATAGTAATTACTTTCTTATGCTGCCTTAAAAACCCTAAATTTCCATGAATATCCTCCATATGCATTTCTTTATTATGCTGCTCTTGAAACCCTAAAGTGCAATGGATACACCCTGTACTACTTTCATTTTTATTGCAAGGAGAGGATTTTATGCTACTTGAGGAAAATGAAGATGATTTACCTGGATTAATTTTGACCTCTTTCACCTCATTTGCTTTAAAATTTTCCTCTCCATCTTCCTTCGCACCTTTAACTCCTCTTGAATTTGAACTTGTGCATTGTACTTCCTCATCCCTTGTATCAGTTCTTTTCTTCTAATGGTTGATATAAGTAAATTGTAATGGCTTTTGCCAACTGATGATGCAAAGGGGCTTTCTTCGGAGTGGAAAATCATCAAGCTTCTACTATGATATGATCTCCTTGCTTTATATTGAAGTTTGTCTCATGCCCAAAATTTTCCATCTCTTTCTCCATCATTTTCACTTTGCAATCTCTTGCTATGTGTCCAGTCTCATAACATTTGTGACATTGGAATGCAATGTTTTCATAATCCACTTGTTGATCCAATTCTCTTAATTCAGATTAAACCTAATGGATTATAGTAAAGGTTTTGAAATATTCATGGCAACATTATTTGAGTGTATGTAGTGTGCCTTCTCTCCTTAATAGTTGATCCCTTCTGGATGAATTCCCCTAGGGTATTGCCAATTTCTTCAAAACCTTCTTATTGATAAGCTGATAAGGAAGTCCAAAAAGCCTAATCCACACCCTAAGCCTTTTAATAGTCTTTGTCTCCACACAAAAATTCTCACTCCATGGTCTTAAATATAATGCAGTTTTGGCCCCTGAACCAAGGACCACCATCCAATATTTTATCCCTCATCTCCATATTGGAGAAGATGATGAGGAAAAAGCCTTTCGGAAAAAAAGTCATGGAGTAATTTGAATTCAATCCCCACTTCCACTTGATCCAATCTCCGAAAAACTTGGGCAGTATCTGTGGAACTTACATGTTAACCCTCTGCTTTTAAGAACCGTCATGTCATGCTTAATCATCCCATCCTTGATAATCACTTCTGGTGTAGTATCTGCTACTTGGATAGTGTGTGTCATAGATTCACTCTTCCTCTTATTGTTAACTAGGACATTCTTCTAGTGAAGACTTTCAAAAATGACTTTCCTTGCATGCTACCTAGATTTTCTTTACAATAATCTTTTAGTTTTTGAATTTCTCCTAAAATCTAGAACAAGAAGAAATGATGCTCACTCCTTGATTGCACTTTGCTTCTTGCTCCCACTTGTTTTGTGCTAGCACTCACAATAGTTTCTTGCTTTCTAAAACAAGAAAAAAGTGAGATTTGCTCCTGGTTCGCACTTGCTCCTTGCTCACACAAATAGGATTAAATATTGAGGATGAGTGTTTTTTCAATTCATTAATTTATCTGGTCTTCCTGTGGCAGCGAGGGAACGGTTTTCTTTGAAATGTCCTATCAGTAGGAATTTGTGCACAAAATTATTTTTACACACATTTTCATGGTAAGATTATTATTTTTTTTTAAATTGGTTATATGGGATTGAAACGGGCCCCACCCGTATTACATCATCACTACATAGTGGTATTACAACAAAGCTTGGATATTATCCATGTATCGCTTGGCAAGATTTGAACCTTGGTCTCCTTTTTTAAATATTGAGGAATCTAACCAGTTGAGCTAATGCCACTTGATATTCATGGTAAGATCTTAATTTTGCTGCCTTTTTAAATAATTTGTGTGCAACTTCACTTTTTAAGATTTTTTAGAAAACTTTCTTTTCATCATTAGCTCAGATCAGGGCCTAGAGGCTGTTCCAATAGTACAGATAGTCTGTAGTCTCTTACTGAGAAGATTTAATTTTCATGCTTGAAGAAGTTGGTTATCTATCTAACTAGATAAAATGACGGGGATGAGTGTTTTTTAATTAATTTATTTATCTGGTCTTATAAATTTCTGTGGAACCAAGGGGAACAATTTTCTTTGGAATGTCCTATCAGTAGGAATTTGTGCATAAAATTACCTTCACAAACATTCTCATGGTCATAAGAAAGGGAGATTTTGGTCCATACTTTTTGTGGGGGGTTTTATTGTGTGATGAATAGCAACTTTGCAACTTCATGTTCTTCATTCCACGTTCACTTGGATCATTCTGATTGATCAAAATTGACAGTCATTTTTAATTTCAATAATAGGAATTATTAGTACTGAGATTCTATGTAGACTAGACTAGATGTACGGTTGTCAAATACTTGACAAAATGTGTCCTAACAAACTGTAATGCAGCTTGCTTATCATTTTCTGTGGTTATTTATGCATTTTTAATTTTTTTTTGAATTAATACAAGTCTATGCCCTAACAAAAACATTTTGTCAAAGTTTTATGCTTTGCATTTTTTTGATATAGCTATAGCAAGTGCAAAATCTAATTATTTTTGTTTGATATTGATATTCTTGTACTTAGCTTTTTGACAAGGGGCATTCTAGTGCAGACCCAAAGGATTTCAATTTCTGGCATGCTGAACTTTCAATTGACATATGCAATAAATGGAAAGATAATTTGTTATGGTCCTTGAAATTCAATTGATTTGACTTGATCAATGCTCTTGATTTGTGTAATCCAGTGGACTGTTATACATATATGTTACAGTTCTTGCAGCTGTGAAACCTATGCTGGTGAACTTGTGGGGGAATTAGCACAGGCCTGCTCAGAGAGTCTGAAGTTTTAGGTTTCATGGCCAAATATGACCACTTACATGCAAGTAGTTTTGAAAAGAATATAATGGTAGATACAGTTGCATCTTCAAAGTCAGCTGGTATGCCATTAAAAAATGAGGGTTTGAGTCCTGAAACTTCAGCTATACCTGGGGGTTCTTGCACTGACAAAGAAAATGGTCGGAATATTGATTCTCCAGGCAAAAGTGGTGGTTCTAGGAACAAATCACGCAAGAGCAGAGGTTCAGAAAATAGCAAGAAAAGAGCAGGAAAAACAGATGCCAAGACTGCTAAGGATAAGTCTGCAGTAAGTGGGGGTTCAGGGACAAGAGAAACTCCTTCCATGTCAAAAGAAGCAAGTAACGATGTGGATGGAAGCACTGTTAATGAGGCAACAGAACATGTGGAGCGGATGACAGATGCAGAAGGCTGTGGCAGAGACGTACCTGTTCCTACCCAAGATGGTGGTTCATCATATTCAAGGACTGAATCAACCGAAGAGAATGGGATGGATGACAACACCCGAGATATAGATGGGAATGAAAATAGCAGAAATAGAGTCTCACAGGCTTTTGATTGGTTCAAGCAAGCTTCAGAATGGATCAAAAATAGAGTTTCACAGGCTTCGGTTTGGTTCAATCAAGCTTCAGAATGGGTCCAGCAGCAAAAATCTGTATTAATTGCATTGTCTGCAGGTGCTTTACAAGCAAAAGACTTTGCGATTTCTCGGGTTCAGCATACATGGCCCATAGTTTCTTTCTGGCTACTGCATTTTGGAAAGTTGTCATTGCTATTTCTCATACTGTGGTTGGACTGCAGTCTCAGAGGCCTGGGTTCTGTACTTCAGCTGGGTACAACATCCTTCTTTGTTATTATTTGGTGCAGTTTTCTCAGCATCATTGGGATGGCAGGATTTTTCAAAGTTATGTTCAGTTTGGTAAGATATCTTCCTCAAGAGGGCAAGATTCATAACTCATGGAGTTATACTTTAATCTGTTCTATGCAATGGTTCATATGGCCTAGGATTTGAGCATATTGAGTTTTGCTTGATTTAGCTTTGATGTTGCTTGGCTTCGACTTTTCATTTTATTGTATAGATTAAGGTTGTTTGTATCCCATCCATTTTATAGAATCCTTTATGCATTCTGCGTGTGTTAATGCTGCAGTGGTATTCTGAATGATACAATCTTGCATAGTCTTTAGTATTTACATTTGATTGAGTGAGTCTTTGGATCTTTTACACGATATTTGAGCAGAAGTAGCGCCTATTGTATTATAAGTTAGGTCCTGGAGCAAGGTTTTCCTACAATACAGTTCTCATCTCTATACCATGATTGCTTTTGAATCATTAAGCAATGCAATCTCTTTCCCAGGATTTTTGTAAAGCATTCATGGGCAGTCTCTCAATTAAGTTCTTTACATTTTCATGTCAGGAACTATATGCCCTTCTTTATGTGTCTTGCCATTTCCAAATTATTAGCATACTCTAGCTATGCTTAGAGAGGTCATTTCATTGAGCTTTATCATTCAATTTCTTGTTTCTTTGTTCTGTCTTCTCATGAAGCTGGCCAGTGCTTTTGTGGTTCATCCATCTGTAAAATTTTATTATTTTAAAACATATTTAAAATTTTTACCGTTGCTAATTTGTCCACTATTACAGGATTAAAACTAAAAAACATTCTAATCTATTCCATGGGATCCAATGCAGACATCCACTGTTTCCCTTTGTTTAGACTGCAGTTTAATTTTTTTGAAGTGAATAATATGATAAAATCCATTTGACCAAACATGCATTAATGTTTGAATTATTTTAGCACAAATCATTTTTTTGTAATTAAAGCACTCTCCTCAACTTGCATATCAAATTTTTTTTGATAGTGTAATATCCAGCTACAAATAAGGAGAGACAATTGACCAGCTATTTATCATTCGGACATAACATCCATAACTGGAAAGATATAATTACATTGAAGTAGAAGAAATATGTATTGTATTTGGATTAGTTTTTTAGGTAGAATGCTATTTAAATTGATGTATTCTTCCTCTCTTCCATGCCGATGCACCTTTCTAATAGACAAATTTTATTATGTCCATAACTGTTAGAGTAATTATCCCATTACTTGGGTAATTACCACAGGTTAGATGATTTCTTAATCTACCTAGGTTAGTTTATTCTACCGACATTTCTTATGTCGGCAGATATTATATTGTTAGTGATATTCCTATAGCATCTATTTGTTAGTAGGTTAGCTATTAGTTAGTGATTTTATGGGCTAACTATAGCCTATCGCATTGTATATAATATTTGGCATATTCAGTAATATCTATTGCATTGCGTCCACACCAATTTGGTATCAGAGCGATACTCTCGCTCCACTCCAAAATGGTGAGTGGAAGCGTCACCTGATTTGTGCGGCTGAGCTCTTGGAGAATCGTTGTTTTTTCAGCTAGAGGAGCTCCTGGAGAATCGTCAGCTAGAGGTGTGTTCAGATCCAAGTGGGATCTGACAGGCGTGGCAGGACCACTGGCGGATTCCTACATAGCCACGCTGGCCGAAGCCGGCATTGACACCCTGAGGAGGCTATAGACCGATTTGGACCCTAAGGAGGACGTTAGCTTATAGGACCTAACCACTACCTGGCTAACTCGGGGTGTGTTGAGACCTGGCTGACTGGGCGATCTGACACAACCGTCGACTCAGACAGCTCCTATGCCCGACGCAGGCTCCTAGACGTGGGACGCTGGATCTGATTTGTGCGACAGCCAGCTGCTGAGCTGGAATGGCCAATCTGACTGCTCACAGATTGGACTCCGACACGTGGAGTCACGCACGGATCCCGAGGATCCATCTGGCTGCGCGGATCCCGAGGATCTAACTGGTTGCACGGATTTGTACTGGCACATCTGGCTGCGCGGATCCCGAGGATCTAACTGGTTGCGCATATCTGGACTGGCACGTGGCTGCACGGTGTGCTGACATAAGCATACTAGGGGTGACAAGATCTGACACAGGGAGCTTATGTGGACAACGCGGATGACAAAAAGGGCATTATGGAGGCTAGTCCACCCTCAGGTGGACATTCAATTGTAAGCACTCTACATTTTAAGTGCCAAAAGCGTCTTAGTGCCATGCGTGTGGGATATTTATCCCAGCACGATTTTGTTCCACGGCCTCGCCAAAGTTGCAGCTGGTGTCCTGTTGCTATTTGAGAAGGAGCTACAAGCGTCATGGGATGTCAAATATGCAATCTGTTACGGTTTCTGTTCTGAGAAATACAGCAGAGGAAAGCCGAGACTTCATGCTGAAGAATTCGCCATAGCGTAGAATAGTGGAGTAGATCTATGCACAACTCCCAGAGATTACTGACCAGAAGATTAGCGTGGCTAAGGTGTAGCCACAGTTTCATCTGATGATATTTGGCACGATCTTGCTGTGCTCGAATCAGATTGTACGACAAAGGATCTCGGTGGAAAGGTCCCGCAGAAAATCCACTAGGTTTAGCCAACAAAGCCAATTGGTGAACAACGCGCTGTACAAACATCTACAGCTCCCTTCGATACCCGCAGACGAGATCGGGACATCGGTTCTCAGTGCACACCACAGCCGAATCTGGTTGACACAGCTTAGAGATCCTCAAACGATCGTGTGATCAAATTTGTTGATCTAGCTGTTAAGGGATGCCACACTTGTTTTGCAGGCGCATTGCCGTGACTCGTCGAGGGATTAAAACACAGCGTGAAGAAGCATCGCATTAAGGCATGTGCAGCAAGGGTCGATTGCAGCGGGTGGATCGTTCGAAACTAGCAACTCCTAAGCGGACGATCCACGACTAGTTTGCAGCTCATCACCGACGGTGTTCATCATTTCCCGGTCTCAAGATCTCCACTGCTCCGGACGACGTTCTCTACTTCACACTAATTGGCCGCAGGCTGATAGAAGATGCAGAGTTGAAATTGGCAAGGCCCGCGATTTGCAACCAAGAGGCCGTATGTCAGTCGAGAGAGTACATTGTTGCAGACACCATTTGATCAGCAGGCTTGCGCCCCGTGAACGCACAACTCACCGAAAATTGCTTCACCTGTGTCGTGGAGAAATTGGACGCTGCCCGAGACCCGTGTTCGTGAAGAGAAACACTCGAAATCACGCAAATTTGCATGTGTCAACGTGGACCTGAAGTGCGTGATCGTTGTAGGTGAGGCACAGTCGGAAAGCCACGGACGCCGCTCGCAGCGGAGAGCCGCACCGCCATAGGGAGGGAGCGGCGCCGCCACAGGAAGAGAGTAGCGCTGCCCACTCCATAAAGAACACATTATGTTCTTTAAGACTCGTCGAGCGGTGTAGCTCAAGCAGTCTTTGGCCGAACGCTAAGGTACTAGAGTTCAATAGGTCGGCAGGTTGAACTCCGCCCCTGCCAAGCTATATAATTTTATTTGCATTTTTTTTTAAGTTTTTTTTAATTTAATTAATAATTTAATATTTTTTTGCACAAAATCGTTTTTTATTAAAATTTATTTTTGATAAATATAATTGATTTTATGCAAAATTATTTTATTATTAAATTAAATACTTGATTAAACTTTATTTTTTGCAAATTAAAACAAGGGGGATATCATTTTTGCAAACAAAGGGGGGTATAATAACATTTTTTTCTCCACCCAAAGGGGAATACTCATTTTTTCCTCCATGCTCCTTTTTGCAAAAGGGGGGAACAAGTTTTAAAGGTGCATTTTCAGCTGCGACCGACACCTTAGTAAATATTTTTGCAAAATTCCCTTGTAAAAGGTGCCCGACACCTTCAAATATGGGCAAATCAAAGAAAAAGCAAGCCCCAAAACAAACTGATGCATGTGCAAAATCAGTTAAAAGTCCCTACTTTCCACCAGAGATGGATGGGCTGGATTTTTATGAGGAGGGCACATTTCTCACACTAAACAATGGTTTAGTAGCCCTCCTTGATGATTCTGAGTCTTGTAAAGACCTTCAGACAAATGGTGCTCGACTCACTATTGGCGTTATAAGGGGCATATACCTGTTATTTGTTGCACTTGACCGTGCCCAACGTAAAGTGAAATTAGAAATAAATGAGGAAACAAAGGTCAAACCCCTAATGGTCGATGCTTGTTGTGACACAAGTGACCTTCAGCCCATTGTGGCGAATGCTTGTTGTGACACAAGTGACCTTCAAGCTTCAGCCCATTGTGGCCAATGCTTGTTGTGATACAAGCGACCTCCTACCTTCAATGGTAGATATCAGTTGTAGCACAGGTGATCTCATCACAGTAGCAGATTTTGCTTGTGACACTAGTGACTTAAAAACTGAAACTCCTCAAAAAGAGCACCATAATCTCATCAATAGTGACAAATGCCATATTGTTAAAAAACATTGATGAAGATGATGAAATTGGGTGTTTTGAAAAACACACCAAAGGATATGGATCCAAACTGATGAAGAAAATGGGATTCAATGGTGAGAGATTAGGTAAACAGGAACAAGGCATTAAAACTCCTATAATGCTAAATGTCAGGGCAAAGAATGAAGGCCTTGGCTTTACTGGACATGCAAGTACCAATAATACCATGTTTGTAAAACCTAAATCTCCTACAACTCCTAAAAATGGCCAACAAGCTTCATATAGATTGTGGATGGACAGATCACACACAATGGACCATGATGAAAGCAATGTTGTATGGCTTCTACCGAAAAGGTAAAACCTATGGTAGACCTCGAGGCAAATCCAGTGACAGACCGAGTGGCAGTCCCAAAGATAATGACCCAGAGACAGACCTAAAGACAGACCCAGAGACAAAGTTCCAGAGGTAGATCTACAGGCAGATCCAGAGGCAGATTCACAAGCAGATCCCAAGATAGACCCAGAGGTACAAATCTAGAGGTACGCTTAGAGCTAGAGCCAGAGCCAGAGCCAGAGCTAGAGACAAAGCAAGAGCCAACATTCTTTCATTTCTCTTCTTCTTCTTCACTGTATTGGGGCAGTTATATACTTTACCCAAATATTGTTGTATAGGAGGATGTATATGTATTACCCAAATAATGTAATAAGGGGGGATGTTAGAGTAATTATCCCATTACTTGGGTAATTACCATAGGTTAGATGATTTCTTAATCTACCTAGGTTAGTTTATTCTACAGACATTTCTTATGTCGGCAGATATTATATTGTTAGTGATATTCCTATAACATCTATTTGTTAGTAGGTTAGCTATTAGTTAGTGATTTTATGGGCTAACTATAGCCTATCGCATATTAATATTTGGCATATTCAATAATATCTATTGCATTGCGTCCATGCCAATAATAACAAGAGTAACAAAGAAGCTATACTTCTAAACCATAAATCGATAATGTCTTAGTAAAACATTTATACACATCAAGCGTCACATGATTATAATTCATGCCCCTTACTACTATATTATTATTATTACATACTCTTCCTTATTGACAACCTTTGTCCTTTATCTTTGAAAATGTAAATGACCATGATACTACTTCTCATTTTCAGAATGTCATAGGCTTCACCCTTTGTAATTTTTTGGTATAGCTACTTTTTTGAATCCCCAACTCCTTAAAAGTTTCCGTGCAATCACACATACAGGAAACCTTTTTGGAATATAAGTTGTCAAGAAAAGACACAGCAATTTCAAAACAATTTGATTACTTGCTATAGGCTAGCCAAATGCCAATTCAGTGGAATCATGGGCCAACCAATATGGCCAAAGGCTTCTAACAGCATCCTTGAGAGTATTGATTTTTTGATTTTGAAACCTGGATGTGCTTGAACTTCATCATTTGTGCTTGCAAGGTATTCACCAGTTTCTTCTGTTGTGTCCTGTTGCAGCTCTTCTGCAATGAACTGTTAAAACTCTTAAATGTTTTTCCATAAATCTCCAGGAGATACTTAGTGGGGCAATTTTTAACTCAATACCTGTGCAAGTAGTTGTCAGAGAAGAACTAGTCTCGTGGGTAAAATGTTGAATTTGAATTGCTGAGTTTCTTAGCTTACGTGAATCATCCATAGCTGTGGCTGCTTTTTCGACAATAGTCTTCGTGCTTGTTTGATAGTAGTGTTGACTTTTATTTGTATTATCAGTTGCCTCCTGATGCATCTAATCAATAATTCTTGGATTACTGATAGTAAATTGTTTTGAAATATGAAGGAAATTGTATCATGCTGAAAGGTGTTGAATATAAATCTTTTAAATGACCGAGGGAAAAGGGCTTCCAATAAAATAGGAAAGAAGGTGGCAGTCTTTTTTATTTTGAATTTACATGGTGGAATCGGTAGCCGCCACAAATCCGGGTAGGCTGTCCGGCTTTTATGGCCTCCACAGTATTGTGCGCTGCCCGCCCCGGAAGCCGCCACACAGTTCTTCGTGTAGTCCACCCCTATAACCACCATGCCACAATCATTTTAAACCTTTTATGCCGCTGAAAGCACCAGGAAAGGGACAGAAGGTGGCAGTGTTAATTAGAAAAATACCTCATGTTTCATTCAACATTTTGATAGCTTCCTCCTTTTAAAGGAAACCTTTTTTCAGTTTCCTTTCATTATGGTATGTCTATCTTATATTTTATATTTCTATTTCCTTTGAATGGTTAATGCACGAGTGGCCTAGAATAATCAAGTGTAACGCAACAATGGCTCTTAGTATAATGTTTGCACTTCAGATGGTTTTAGGTCATGATTTTTCTTTTCCAACAATTGAGGAAAGGCTAAATTGGGCCTCACCTGGCCTTATATCATGTTGTGACAACAGTACTACAATATGTCAACACACCACATAGTAGTATTTGGCAATTATACATGTATTGCCTGGCAAGATTTGAACTTTGGTCTCCATCTTGGAAGTTGATGTTGTTAACCACTTGAGTTCATGCCTTTTATTAATTGGTTATATGGGTTTGAAATGAGTCCCAACCATATCACATCTCCATCATGTTACCACTGCATTTCAACGAACCACACCACATGTTGGTATTATAGCAAACCGTATTATCATGTCATCATATACTCCATGGTGAGATTTGAACCGTGGTCTCCTGGTTTGCCCACATTTTTAACTGCTTGGGCTTATGCCATTTGATTAAATGTTAAGGTTCACCCAGTACATTTGGAACCTTGGTTTATTAGGTGAAACTCCTCATTCCCCATTGCTTGCCCTAAACCCAGTGGGCATGAGCTCATGTCATTTGACCATACTTGCTTCTTTTATTTACATTTTTATTTAATTTTCTTTTGGTCACATTTGTTTCGATCTAACTTGCCATATATGTCCTTTATTTCTTAATTGGTAAAATCTTATTGCATGTTGAATCTGAAAATAATTTTCTCCATTATTCTATCTACATTTAAATTCTTCAGAATGGGTACAGCCTTCATAGACCAATTGCTATATCACAAATAATGGTGAATCCACAAGTTAAGATGTTTTGAGCATTTTACCATGTTTCTTTTTTTCTTTTTTAAATAAGGTATGGCTTCTAGTGGGGGCTACTCCCATCAAAACGTCAAAATATCACATCTGTTATTAGGTCACCTAGACCATATCCAAACAACCTTTTTTGAATCCTTTCCAGCTTGCCTTTCTGTGAAAGATATTTTCTAGCTTCTTCAAACTGTTAATTTTCTCTGCTAAATTCTTGATATCATATTCATTAAGATATAAAAATCTCCTTGGGCCAAATACCTCTAAAATTTGGAAATTTTTAAAACAGAATTCACCACCGCAATCGGCTAAATAATTTGCCACTTTGTTTCCTTCTCTATAAATATGTTGACATTTTCAAGATACTGCCTCCATCAATAATTATGGACATTAAAAAATAATCCTATTATTGTACCAATCCCCATATTTTTTTTCTTTGTAGCATTAATGATAATCTCAGAATTCCCCTCAATAGAAGCTTGCCGGGATGACCATCCTTTTTTTCAAGAGTTAGAACTTTGAACAACTTTAAACAACTTCGACCAGATGCATTAGAAGATAATTCAGCAATTCATATGCTCTACAACGAAATGGACTTGCAAATTGGATGGATAGGAACACTTGTGAGTATGGCTAGCTCTGTGCTTCAATTCAAAAAGCTTGACTCTAAGTATTAGGTTAAGCGATTCATATGGAACTGTATATAAGAAACAAGTCTCTTATGTCAGCACTTCATGGCATCAGCCTCGATGGAGCTTGGCATGGTTATAAGCCCAACGTTAAATATTAGAGAATTTTGGGTCAACTTCTTATACCTTGATTCCAAAAAAGTGTAGGACCAACTTTGATGCTTGTAGGACAAAGTATCTGATGATTGGATAATCAGATTTAAAAGAAAGGGATTTTGACTTTGAGAGGATGGCACAGAAAAAGTTCATTGTTATTTGAGATGTCATCTTTGATGAGACTGAGAGTTTGGATGTCCCTGAGATTGGACAATAGCCTCCACAGGTTCAGCTAATGCTTTTATTTCCAAAAACTTGGTAAAGATGGTCAAGAGCACTGGTATGTACTTGAGTGCAGTTTAAGAGATTCATCCCTCAATTCTCCTTCACGGGTTCCAACAAGAGTATCAAGCAACAAAACACATCATAGATGGGGTATGAATTGCCCAAACACATGATAGTTTGGACTTGGAGAATTGTTACAGGCACCTTCACATGCAAAGGATTTATCGACGAAAAATACTGAAGTTGGTAAAACAAGCTTTGAGAGACTTGAGGCTTGACGAATTTAAGAAAACAGGCACCACCAGTTCTCGACACCTAACACAGATAAGGAAACCCTTTCATTCATGGATGGAGCTGTGAGAGGCCGTTGAACTGTTGCTGAGTTAGTAATCTAGGATTTTAGGAAAGCAATGCTTGTAGAACTGGGACTTTGGTTGATTGCCTGCTAGGAATTAAACCTATGTTGCATGGAAAGGGATATGGTATGATAGGAATTAAACTTATGTTGCATGGAAACAGATGTGGTATCCAATATGGACAACCAAATTTTCAAGACCCCCTAATACGGTTATGAATGGATACAGAATTATAAGAAGCATATATATTTTTATATATTAAAAGAAAAAACATAGAACATAAAATTGTTTATGCAAGTTGAAAGATAAGTTTTGTATGGGGTATTTTCATTAATTAAGAGGAGGATTCTTCATTTAAAAAAAACTTGTATGTTATTATTTTAATCTTATGCCATGGATACGACTCTAGATATGCTAAGGCCATATTTGAATGTATTAGACATGGACCACATATAGACATGTATTTAGATACATCAAAATACTGTATCCTTGTAGTGGATGCATTCTGATACAATACCCAGAAAGTATTGTATCTGTATCCATATCTGATTTGCAAATATGAGCATCTAGGCAAGAGTGTTGGATATGATAACTACGATGTTCCACTAAGTTTTTGGGACGGGGACAGCAGGACAGCTTTTTGGGATGGTAGGACATGTTTTGGGATGCCATTTGGGATGTCAAGATGCATCTCCAATACGACGACCCCCAAATCCCAGGATGAGTTCCCATCAAACATTGGATAACTTTGAGTTAAACCCCTTGGGTGCAAATGTGTGTATTAGATTAAGTATAAGGGAAACTGTTGAGTTGACAAGTATAAAGATCAATTGATGGCAAAGGGATATGCATAATAAGGAGGGTATGAAGGAACTTTTGCATCAATAGCAAAATGCAATGCTATTTGTATGGTTATTGCCTTGGCAATCCAAAGTGGATGGAAATTGCATCGGATGAATGTGAACTGTGCATTTTGAATGGGATTCGTAGCAAGAAGTGAACATGTATCAGCCAAGGGGCTTCAGAGTGATGCAATGGATCACAAGTGAACAAGAAACCAAAACACACAAATTCTCAACACATAAGATAAATTGAGACAAATTTTCACT